>JARHVA010001785.1:1855000-2295000 GCA_037957365.1 Torreya grandis
TATATTTTAAAATAATGTTATTTATATTTTGACATTATAATATAATATAATATAATAATAATATTTATTTATTATTATCTAAATATTATAAATTGATTAATGATTATAGAATCCATCACAACATCATAATGTTTTAATATTAAGACATACATAATAAGGAAGTGAAATGATTAAACATAAACAAATTTAATTATTTATCTGAATAAGATGACCTATGAAAGATCACAAAATGAATGAAGTCACTAAAATAATCAACATGATCATCATTAGCAATAAAAATTATACCATAAATCATATTAACAATCACCTAAAGGAAAAGTACAAAAAACATGATACACTATCTATATCAAATAATTAATTATGAAACATTATATATTAAGTGTTGTGTGTAAGGGTTTTTAGATTCATATTTTGTCATCCCTTAACATATCCTTCTAAACTACCCTCTCTAATAATGGTCTCCTTATATCATGATCTAAAGAAAAATATGTCTAGCACCCACCTCATGATAATGAAGGTAGTTAGTGTGAAACATGTTTATATCCATAAAATAATGTGGTAAAATAATAAAACATGATCAAAATAAATTGAATGTAAAATTAATGATAACTCATAGCAAACTAATCATTTAATTTAAGAAACATAAACTATTCTATAATCATCACCTATCATCAAACTTAATCAAATATTAGCTAATCAACAAATCAACCATAATTATCCACAAATTAAATAGGTTATTTAGCTTAGAGAGAAATTAGGATGTGATAATATTTACCTTCTTTATCATGAGTTTATTCAATCCTAAGGACAATATCATCAATATTAAAAGTGAAAACTTTAACTATTTTGTTATGTTATTTGGCAATACAAGCCTTATATTGGTGATTGTGTTGTAAGGTAGAAAGATGAAATTCATCAAGGAGATCAATAGAATGAAGCAAAGCTTCACGTAATTATTCACTCGGTATGATATGATGAAGAGAGATACAAAGAGAGGGAAGCTCAAATTATAATAAGAGGATTGACTCAAAACCATAAACTAGTAAAAATGGTATTTCCCTAATGGAAGTGTGTATTCTAGTGTTATAGGCCCAAAGAGTGGGATATAAATGAATATTCCAATCCATACAGGTTTCATGAATCATCTTTTTGATAATTTTATTAAGAATTTTGTTGGTGGACTCAACTTGGCCATTACATTGTATATGGTAGGGTGTGTAAAATTTGTGATTGATTTTAAATTTAACACAAAGCTATTTAACATCTTTATTTTTGAAGTTACCACCATTGTCAAAAATAATAGTATGAAGAACACCAAAGTGGATTTTTTTGATTGAGGATGAATTTGGAAATGGTGGTACTAGTGACATTAATGAAGGCCATAGCCTTGAACCATTTGGTAAAATATTATGTGGTTGTGAAAATAAAGACATGCCCATCTTGAGATCTAGGTAATTCTCCTATGAGATCTAATACCCACATGGAAAATGGCTAGGGAGACTCCATGGTTTGAATATCAAGTGGAGGTGAATGAATTATATCATCATTAAGTTATTGAGTACACTTTTTAGAAAATTCGATGGCATCATTTTTAAGAGTGGTCCAAAAGTATCCCATAAATAAGCATTTGTGAGCTATATCATGTCTATTATAGTGACCACCATTAATTCCCCCATTTTCTTGTTCAATAAGAGGAGGAAGCTCTTCTTTCATAAAACAACAGAGTAGGATACCTTCAACATTACAATAATAGAGGATGTTATATCAAAAGACATACTTGAAAGTTTTTTCTTTGGCAAGGGTAGTTGTAATTTGATGATAAGAATGACATTTTTGATTTTACATTGATAATCATAAATAACTTGGTACAAAATGGGTTGGGAGTCACCCAAAACATGGAAATATGTGATATCTAAATCAAGGGTTTATTTCATGCTTAGGATTAAAAATTTATATTCTACCATGTTGTTAGTGACATCGAATGTGAAGAAAAATGTTAAAAGGATAATTTTACCAAGAGGAATAGTGAAGATACATCATACCCCATCTCCTTGAAGTCATTTGGTTCCATCAAAATTAAGGGTCCAAATATATTCATGTAAATCGATAGTAATTTCAAGAAGTTCTTCAATAACTACTTTTGGTTTAGTAGTATCAGGGAAGATAGAGGACTCATCAAAATTACTTACTTCAAGATTAGAAGTGAAGTTATGGAAGTAATATTTAAGAGATATGGCTTAATTAAGGCCTTTAATATAAAAAATATTTTCATCATAAAAACTATCTTGAAGGTGATCAGTAGTTGGTACATGAGCTATGGTAAGTTGATTAGTAATGATTTGTCCTTTGACATCTTTTTGTGTAACAATTTAGAGATCAAATTCTATGAAAAGGACCATCCATTTGCCAATTCTATCTCTAGGAAGAAAGGCTTTGGAGAAGAAGTGATGAAGTAGATCAAAATGAATAATAACATAAGTGGTTTGATAAAGCATATAATATCAAATATTTTTAGTAATAAATTATATGGTGAGGAAATCACATTCTATTATTTTTATAATGCTTCTCATAGTTGATGAGGCTCTGATTGATATAATATATGGCATAGTCCCTCTCAATATCATCTTGTTTGGAAAGCATTACGCCAAATGATATGGGTGTGGAAAAGGTATATAAGATTAATGAATGATTATTATAAGGTGGATGAAGAGTAAGTGGGTGAAGCAAGGATTATTTCTTATTGTTAAATTCTTTTTGACAAGGATCCATCCATTTTTTTACCTTTATTAAGAAGAGAATTGATAAAATAGATACAATAAGCCATTTTGGGGACAAACCATATAATTTCCCCAAGTTTACCAAGGTAAGTAATAATACATAGAGTGGAATGAGAGATGGGCATGTTGAAAATAACATAGATCTTGGTGAGATCAACATCAATGCCATTAATAGAGGCTAAAAATCCTAATAGTTTGCCATATGTGACATAAAAAACACACTTGTAGGGATTTAATCTAACTTTATATTTAATGATGTGTTAAAAGATGATACAGAGATTAGAGAGATGAGTCTTGTAGATTTTTGATTTGGAAATGAGGTCATATACATATGTTTCTATGATCTTGTGGATAAGATCATGAAAAATGTAGGTCATCTCTCGTTGATAGGTAGCTCCTTCATTTTTGAGGCTAAATGAAAATTTAATGTAACAATAGGTACCCCATTTGGTGGTGAAAATTATCTTATGTTTGTATTCAATTCCAATGTGAGTTTGATTATAACCTAAGAAACCATCTATAAGCGAAAACATTTCATAACTGATAGTGGAATCGATGATGGCATCTATAGAAGGTAGGGAAAAGTTATCCTTAAAACAAGCAAGATTAAGATTATGGAAGTCAATGTAAATGCAAATGACAATGGTGACCTTATTATAAATAGGGGTAATGTTAGATACCCATTTGGAATAGTCCATAGGTTTTATAAAATTAGCATTGAAAAGTTTAATGATTTCCTTATGGCATGAAGTTGAAACTTTTGGTGGGAATTTCTATTATTTTTGTCACATAGGTTTGGCATCAGGGTAAGTGATGATTTTTTGCACCAAAATGATAGGGTAAATACTAGGCATGTCCTTAAGGGACAAATAAAAAGTCTCATAATATTTATCAAAGAATAAGTTGAACTTATCATGTTCAATTGGTGTAAGTTTGTGAGAAACTATAATTGGTCAAAAGTGTGATGGGTTACCATATTTGATTCAAGTAGCTTCTTCAATAAGAATAGAATTTACATCTTGTAAATGATATGGTGTGTTAGGTAAATAGTAAATGGTATTTTATTTAGGATCAATGGTAGTGATGAAGTTGTTAAAATAAAGGGCTCTATTTTTGAAATTATTGAGTTTGTGATGCTGCCAAGGTAGTTGAGGTTCTCGATCATGAAGTAATTAAAGAATGGCTTCACCACTAGATAAAGTGGAAAAAAACCATAATATTTGACATTTACTTTGAGATCAAGAATTTTATTACCATGGTGGTCATATTCATAATGTATTTGGCATACATCTATGTCCTTGGCATTTAATGTAATCTTAGGAGTAGGTGGAGTAGGGGAAGAAGGTTGATCATATTTGATTGGTTTATTAGCATTAGTGATGGGGGAAGAATTAGATGGAATGATTGGATCTATAGGTGGTATAAAATATGCAAAAATTTATGGAGTTTTATAAGGTGGGATTTTTTCTATGACTCAAGGAGTATTGATAACTGGAGAATTAATAGGAGATACATGACCTTTGTGAGCTAACTCAATGTTAGTAGAAATGGTATGAAAATCATGATTGAAAGCATGTATTTGGGATAAAGTTTACTGATAATGTTGAATATATAAGCCTCATGATTGAGATTAGGTTATGATGTAGTTATCATCATATGTTGGATAAATTATACATGTTTGAGATTTAAGAGGAGTTTTGGAAGGGTAAATACCTAGATCACTGAATTTATGTGGAGACATGATTAAAGGATCTTAGAATAATTTCCCACTCCATAATAATTTCATATAAAGTAATCTTCTATGTAAGAGGCATATTGATCATTACATGGAGGGGAGAAATCAGTGATCTCATCAAGGAGAGGAATGGTGAGATCACAAGGTCATAGATAAGGAGGAAGCTAATCTAATATGTAAGGAGGTAGCTTATTAGTATTACAAGTATGTTTTAAGTCATTAGGTTCATCATCATATAAATCATAATGAGTGACATCCAAATTTGTATTGATATTGATAAATTAAAGTAAGGGAACATTATTTATTGTTGGAATGGTAGGAATGTGATATTGAGATTTAGGATTGGGAAGTTGAATACTCCAAGGGTTGGGATTAGCCTCATGTTTATACCTTTTACCATTATGAACGAACTTTATATATTGGCTACTAGAATAGGTGATATTACTCATTCTATGAGTCCATGGTCATCCTATTAGTATGTTGTAAGATAGGGGTAAATTGAGAACCATAAGCGTAGTTCAAATAGTCTTAGCTATGACTGTAAGAGGGAGAAAAATACAACCAAGTGGATTTTTATTATTTTTTTCAAATCCATGACATGTTAAGTGGGTTTATTGAGATGATATTATATCCAAATTGTTGGATGAGCTACAAATATTTTACATTAATATTGGACACTTCATCTACTGAAACTTTATGAATTAGGGTGATATTAATGGTAATTTTAATAAATAGGGGTGGATAATTGACATGAAAGAGGATCTCAACATTAATCATTATTATTCAAGAAATTTGATAGAAGGTTTTTAATAAGAAAAAATGGATTCAATAGTATGCACATTGGTTAGTTGAGGCTCAGGAGAGGGTGGTTCTTCTTCAACAGAAGATGGGTCTTCAATTTCTTGCAATTGTTGCATGAGGAACTTGTGATGATAAGGGGATGTATGAACTAAATCCATAAGAGTATTCTTATAAGGCATGGAGTTGAAATATTATAGGAAGTTCCAATGGGATTTGGAAGAAGAACTAGTGAATGGTTTAAGAGGTAAGGTAGATTTTTAAGGAATAGAATTTGTTAGTTGTTCAAAAGAAGGAGATGGTTCCTAATTAGTTTCTGAAACTAAGTGAGTGGTTGTAGTATCTTTAGGAGTTGATCTTCCAAAGATGGTTTTGTAGGTTTAGTGATAAGATATTTTTGAGCTAGTTTGTGGTGATAATTGACTTTGGTTGCATTGGCATATTGAGAATTATTGTAATATTAGTCATAGTCAACATCAATGGCACAAACATCCTTTGTTGCTTGTTGAGCATTAGATGTGGAAAAATATTTTTGTTTATTAGAAGAAAAAGCTTTGGGATATTGTCATTTTTGATAAGCCATTTTATATTATTGATGATGGAGTTGAATCATGGCTTCGTGATTGAATGAATCACCAATCATATAAGAGATAGAAAATTTGGTAATCCCTCTACAAGTCTCATGGCAATGACCAATGTTAGCATGAAACCAATAAAACTGATTAGGATCATACCATTTAAGAGGATTATTGGGATAAATAAATGGTTTAGAGGGTGATAAAATTTATTTCATTTGTTGTAAAGTCAATGGTGTGTGAGAAGATGGGTGAGTGTCAGCTTTTTCAATTCCTAGTTTGGTTTGAGGAGTATAGCCAAATATTGCATTGGTAGAAGTTTGAAAACATCATTTGAGGAATTTGATATTAGGATCAAAGTTTTTCATTAAGAATACTTGATGCTTGTATTGGTTAAGAACTTTGTTAAGTGTTTGACGAGCAAAAGTTCAAACCTTATATTGAAGAGGAGTTAAAGGGATTATAAAGAGTTTAAATATATTATCATTGGTCATGTTATGGTCAGCCTTGTGGGATAAATATTTCCATTTTTTGATAAAGTCTTGAGCTAATTCAGTGGTAGATTGCTTAGCATTGATGAAATGGCTAAGACAATTTTTAGGAAGATCATTGTGTTAAAACTCTTTAACTAAAGCATTGACTAAATCCTATAGTTTCCATATGAAATGTTGGGGAGTTGATTTTACCCTTCCAATACATCACTAGTGAAGGTTTTAAATATAAGTTTAGTTGTGGAGAAAGTATTAGTTTGGATCCACTCTTTGTAAAGAGTGTCAAATGCCTTGAGGAAAGATGCAAGGTCTTTAGTCCCATCATACTTGATAGTTGGAGATATGTTACCATTATCAATGGAAATAATGAAAGGATATAAAGGTTAATTTTTTAATGTTTTAAATAATATTGTTATTCATGATAGGTTGGGGAATGACATTTCCCATTATATCTCTAAGAGGTAGATGAATATTTTTTTGGTAATTTTGAGGAATTAGAACTAGAGGTTGATTAGCCATATTGATCAAATGATGTTATAATTACATCACTTTGGAAATGTTAGATGTTTGAATTATGTTAATTTATTAGACTATTTGTGTAATAAATTGGGTTATATCAATTGGTAGGTTGGTGTTATTAGGACTCCCCAAATGGGTGTTAGCGAGAGGGTTGTTAGGAGGTGGATTACTAGTGGGGTTAGATATACTTGTGTCAATGGAAAAAGATCAAACTATAAAGAAGCAAAAATGAATAATTAAATCTTGTTTTCTCTCTAAGAATGGAAAAATGAATGTGGTTATATAGTTGAATCTAACCATAGTCCTTTTTGAAAGTTTAGACGGATAAGGTCAACCCAATCGACCTTGTATCATTATTGATAAAAACAAATTAGGTCTTGGTATATGTCAACTAAGAGATGACCTAGACCCTAAATAAGTTTTATCAATTACATTATAAGGTTTATAAGGATGATAATGTAACTTAAACTACTGAAAAGGATTTTAGGCTAGGGAAGGGCTAATGAAGGTGGAAAATGACTAGAAGAGGGTGAAAAATAGAAGGCAAATATTAGGGAAATGTTTTTAGGAGATGAGTGTGTAGATAACAAGTGGTAGTAAGGGAAAAAAATATTTCAAAACACCATAAAGTGTGCACTCAGAGAGCTTGAGACTTGATAGATTTATTTAAGAGAGAAAGCATTAGTAATTGATAAAGTTTGAAAATATTATGTGTATACAAGACCTACCTTCTGATAATGTTTTTCCCATTCTTTAGGATCCTTTAAAGAGTTGTTAGTCTACTTTGAATATCAAGTAATTTATGAGAAAGTAGGTAGAACTAGAGATAATTTTTAAATATTCTATCCCAATCTACTCACCTATCATACCCCAATGGACCTTGAAACTACCATGAAGCCAATTGTGGTTTTTGATTTTGGTGTGATTATGACTTTTGAATTTTTATTTGTGCATTTTTATCAGTGCATTTTGTTTAAATGATTTGGATTTTAAAATTTTATGTATTTTTCAATTCCTCCTCCTTACAAATTTTTAATAACAAAACATGAGTTGCTAATAGTGAAAAACACAAATAAGATGTAGGATTTGGTTATATGATACACAATACCTAAATATTTTATCATGTGAGTAAATAATTAGGCTTGATATAAACCATTATGTGATCTCAATACTAGTCATATATGTGCTTTGTATGAAGTAAAAATAAGGGGAGATCAGATATTGAAGACATATATGTATGTAGTGATATAATTAGGAGTATTCTCGTTAACTAATCATAAAGTAAGATAGGGTATTAAATAGATGTGGGGCTTATAACCATGTCACAATAATAACTATTTTGATTTTAAGTAAAATGACATAACAAGCATAAGAGATATGTCCACATAAAGGAAGTAGGAAACCAAAGATGAAAGTAAAACTAAGCCATGAAACATGAGATATAAAGAGAAATAAATTAACCTATAAGACCTATAAGTAAGCTATGAAAAAGAAATTAATGAAATTAATCAATGAGAAATCAAATTAAGAAAAAGAAATTAATCCATGAAAATAAAATTAATTCATAAGACATTTTTAAATAGTAAGTAAAATATAAGATCCGTATATGCTCATAAATTAAATCCAAATTATGTAGTAATGTAATAAATAATGTGATGGAATACCATGATGTGTTCATTAAAATTGATAAATCTTGTGGTAAATATCATCCATAACATCTGATGTATATATTTGTGTAGCTAAATTTTGAGATTAGTTGAAGCCTCATCAATATTAATAAAGAGTCATGAAAATACTTCCTAATGTATCATCTCTATAGTTAAAGACATTACGATAGAATAAGGATGATGTTCGTGAGGCATATATTTTATGGGATACTTAATCTAAGGAACTAATATCAAAGCATGACTAATATCCTCATATATATGAAGATATGTAGGCTACGAAGAAGATGAAAACTTTGTTCTTGAATGTATGAGAGAATGAGGTTGAGCTAGTGAATATGTAGGCCATGGAAAATCATGAAAATAATGCTAAAGCACTTGACATATATTTGTATGGTGTGTATTAAACTCATGCCAAAGATAATATAATTCCCCATATTTATAGATGTATTCTAGAAGTATCGTAGGAGGTGGTAATCTCTTGTTTATGTGCCTTCTCTAGATGAAGTGTATCAATGTATTACCAATACTATCAACAAATATAAGTAGAAGAATGAATATGTGTACCATAAAATCAACAAGTGTAGTAGAATATGGTGAATGTCAAATATCCATAGTATAATTATAACTTGATACTTGTTGATTTTGATATGCATGATGATCCTTGGACCAAAAACTAAAAAATCTATGGATATCACAATAAATCTCATCTATCCATTATGATGGTATATGATCAAGATTAGCCAAAGCTAGTATGCCATCACCACTAGGAGGAAGACTCAAAATAAGATCATGTCTATCTTGGGTCACATCACAAGATGAGCTTGTAATGGGCTAACTTAGTGTATATAACATCTCTAGAGGAAATAAATTATTAGTGTCTTAATATCTAGATAATTTATAAGGTCCTATCATAACATGGTCCATATGCATACTCCTAAGAGGCTCAGTAGTAACTAGAGGAGTAGTGTGTGTGTGTGTGTGTGTGTGTGTGTGTGTGTGTTCTATCTCATACATGTGAACATCAAAGGAAGAAATAATATCAAAAACTATATAAGGAAAAGTAACTACATGAAAATAACTAAGATAATGTTGTAAATAAGTATGGTATCTAAGTATCTATACATTTTTAACATGATCAAAGCTATATAAAAAGGGATCATCTAAGGAATACCCATCATTGCAATCAAGAGTATGAATATCAATAGTACATTGTCAATGTTTTTATTGATTGAAGAGGTATGATGAATGTATTTTTTTAGTTTTTGTTAGTGTAACTAGAATTTTGTCTAATGATTTTTGATGAGATCAAGGTAATAGAAAAGGAGGTAGTTGAGAGATTATGTTAGGATATACATTGGAAGTTTTGTTTTTAATATTGATATCATCTAGTTCGTCATCATCTACATCTAGAATATTAGGTGGTATGTTTCATATCAATTCAATATGACCATTATATCCTCTAGTAGAGTTGATAGGATAATTAAAATGTTGAGATTCATGTTGGGATGCTGGGTAAAGGTTTGAGTATAGGTATTTTAAAAACACCTCTTTCTTGGAATTATTTGAAATTCAAAGAATTGGTATCACCTTCAATATTTAATATAATATATTATCATGATGATGAGGCTAACGACATCATGCAGTGTTTCCAAGTTTGATCAACTAAAATATTATGAGAAAGTGGAATGTTAAATATCATGAATTTACCTATATTGTGTTAGGAAGAACCATGATAGGGAGATAAACAAAACCTAAACTAGGTATTTGTCTTCTATCATATCCATGACATGTAATTTGAGCATATATGAGGTTACATTTGGAGTGTACAAGTTTTTAAATAAAATCAATGGAATCCATGCAAGTTCTTGAACCTTCATCAATTAATGCATGTTTAACTTGGATATTTCCTATTTGGATGCTAATGAACAATGAAGGATCATCCTCACAAAGAAATATATCATTATTAATCATGGTAGAGATAGAGAATTTAAGTGAAAGAGAGGTATCTACTATTTCATTAACATGGATAGCCATTTATTCACACAATTAAAGGATGATATCTTCATATCTTGATAAAGTAGCTTCTTGTCCCATAGGTGGGGGGATGAGGGTTGTTAATTTTGCATAAGAGTTTCATTAAATGATTGTGGTGATGAATATAGGTTATCATGAGTTCTAAGAAAGTTATTTGAGATGGGAGATATCATGAGTTCTAATAAGTGCATTGCAATTGATATTGATAAGATATGCTTGTTTTAGATTTGATTAAATATGGGTTGAGTATTTGTAAATAATTTTGTTACATTATATGACATGGTTGTATCATTGGTTTTTTCTTGTATTTGGGAAGAATAAGTAATAATAATTAAAGGTTTTGGATTTTCCAATTTAGGTGTCTTAATTGAAGGAGTGGTATAAAATATATCAATAGTATGTGAGATATTGGCTATTTTCATTGTTGGAGTTAAAAATTGTAGGTTTTTTAAATTTTTTGAATTTGTCTCTTCATGCCCCAATTCTAAGAGATGGAATGGGTAAAAGTCATGAATAGTGAAAAATTTAGAGAAATTGTTAGTATTGAAAGCTAGATAATGATCAATATAGGAAACTACTATCCTCATATTATTCATGTTGATAACATTCTCATTGTTTGAGTTAAGATCCACGAAATGTTCAAAATTATTGGTAGTAGAGTTTGGTTAGTTTTATCTTAATGTTGAGGAAGGGGATCTTTATAAATAACTAAGTGAGCATTGGATTGGCTTAAGGCTTCCTTTAGTTTTAATTTCATGAGCTTTAGCTACTATTTCATAATATTTTTTATGTGTATGTATGACTAATTTATGATCAAAGTTAGGTCCAAGGGACAATCTATAGAAAATTTTCTTAGTTGGTGACAAGTTTCATGAGAATGGTTTAAAAATTTATGGGGATCATATTGATGTTTGGTAGGGCATGTGAGATTGAGATCTCTTGGGGAAGTTCATGGAAGACACTTTTGAATTTATACTAAGGAAATAGGTTTATGGACATCTACAATATGGAAATGATAAAATGTGTAACTAGGATGAGAATTTTGGGTTTGAAGTTAAATTATTACACTACATTTGATTTATTGGAACAATGGATTAAATGGTACGTATGGAATCATAAGTATCTATAACACCATAATTAGTTTAATGTCCATTTTTATCTTTCATAAGCATTTGCATCTGTGTTGGAGGGTGAAAAGGGTCAAATTTTCATATAAGGAAAATCTTGATGTCTATCTTGGTTAAGGACTTCATCTAAATATTATAAATAAGAGTCCTCACATGATAGTTTAATTTAGAATTAGGAGAATTAGTTAATAAGTGGAATATATTCTCATATAACACATTATGCTTAGCTTTTTTAGATAAATATTTCCATCATTTGATGAAAAATTTGTTCTATTTAGGATTCTCATTATTTGTAATTGATAAAATGAGCTAAGTTATTTTTAAGATCACTAGTTTGTAATTTTTGAACTAATGCATTGACTAAGTCTTATAAACTAGATATATAATGAGTTTTAAGATCATTATACCAATCTGAAGCATCACCTAAAAATGTTATTGCTAATAGCTTGGTGGCAGTAAAGGTGTTAAGCTTAACCTAATCTTTGTATAAATTTGTAAAAGTCTTTAAATGCAAATCTAGATTAGTGGGTCCATTATAAGTCATAGTGGGAACTATGCCACCTATGCCAATGTTTATAATTTAAGGAATAAGAGGGCCATTTTGTAATTATTTAATAGGTTTATTAGTAAGTGGGGATATGGTATAAGGTTACCATGTGCATCTCTAAAGGGGGGAACTAGGATTTTTTGCTCCCTATTAAATATGTTGAAGCTGATTTTGGAAATGCATTAATTGGTTTTACATTTACATCATTTATTTGGAACTATTAGTTTGAAATGTAGACATTTGATTTAGATTTTGTAATAATAATTGATTACTATTAATTTTATTTTGACTAGTATAATATGCATGATATATGTTAGTATTATGCAAGACATTAAGAATTTTTGATGCACTAGTAGCATGAGATGTACTATGGCATGATAGGCACTAGTAGCTGGATGGAATTGAGCACTAGTGTGGATATTTTGAGTGGATCCACGAAAGGTCTCACCTACCATGTTTGTAGAAATATGTAACATGAAATTGGAAGAAGGCATGGAAGATGGCATCATACTAATATAAGGAGGCATGGAAGAGAATAAAGATTTAGTGGAAGTAATAAAATGACTTTCCCCAAATCTTATAGAAATGGTAGGTGAATGAAAATGGGGTTTTCTAAAATGAGGTTCCATAATGAGGTTCTAAATGATTATGGGATCTTTACCTCAATGTTGAGGGTTTTTGTTAATGAAGAGGATAATTTCATATATATATTCATGGTCACTTTCATCCTCTATCATTTTTAAGAATAAAGGATAAGTGTAGTCAAATAGGGAGGAGTCCTATAGTTGGTAGTTTTAGTAGTAACATGAATGTTGATTAATCCTAGATTACTTATCATAGAATGTGTCTTAGGTATTCTATTCAGATTACTGAAATTCATCATATTAATTTGATTTCTCTCTATATAATTTTCAATTAAATGGTGCATGATGAAAATGTTTACTTAAATACTTACTAGGGAAATGATAAACTTAAAGGTTGAAAATGAATAAGATCAAGATGGTTGATCTAGTTAGATAGATGGGATGATAGGTAAATATGGGATCAAACTAGGTCAAGTTGGTCTAATGGGTTATATAAATAGAATAGTCTATAATATACTAGGTCAAGCTCATTGATGAAGTTTTGGATAAATAGGAAAATAAAATAGTTTGTAATAGACTGAGTTAAGTTGGTCCAGTGGGTAAAAAACATAGAAAAGTCTGTAATGGATGGGGTAAAGTTTGTCAAATTTTTTTTGAATTATATAAAAAAATTAAATCATCTAAATCTAAACTTTTTAGTTCCAAATACTGAAAAGAAAACTAAGCACATAGATAACTAGGTCGAACTAGTTAATCTAGCTATAATAGACAACACACAATTTGTATCAATGCTAGCTAATACAAGCTTATAATACAACATAGAATAGGAAACAATAAGTAACAAGAATTTAATTTAGAATCTAATTACTTATTTTAAAATAAGATCATGAAGTTATACTGAAGGTTTTGATTGAAAGTGCAGGCTTCTAAAGATACTTGCTTGTCCATTGGATATTGTCATCCTAATGTTTTAGAGCATTTAATATGGAGGAAGTACCATTATTATATCCCATTAAACTGAGTTGAAATGGTAATATATAAGTATATTCTTGATGCTAACTACTAATTGATGCCACACAAAATCAAATGGATGGTTGGATTCCTAAGGTTCAATAAATTGGGAAGTCCTGGGCATTCCCTAAATACCATGAGGTATATGGAAACTAAAGACCATGTTTAGATTTGTACTATGGTTATGAATATTGGGGAAAATCCCTCATTCCATGATATATATAAATGATATACATGGAATATAAATAGAGTATTCAGTATCCCTTCATGATAGTAGATAAGTAGTTTTAAAACTATTGATATACAATTTCTAGGAAAAGCTAAACAAAGTCAAAAATAAAAGAGAAAATAAATATTTTGAAAGATAATTTGTAATTTTTGGAAAGTAAATAAATAGGTATCCAATTAAAATTAAAGTGAGATTAATTACTATCCAATGTAGGTTAATTTACCTTTATATAATAACAAAGTAAAACAAACAAAACAAGATCGAATGGATTGATCAAGTTAGATAAACAAAAAAAATTAAGTCAAGACAAAAAAACTCAATATATTTCAAAAATAAGCTAGAATAAATAGAATCAAGTGGGTTGAATTAGTTTTCTAGGTAAAAAAATAGACTAGTTTAAGTCGATTGACCTAATTGAATGTATAGGTACAATTTTATAAAATTAAAAAATTGGTATAAAGAGTACTAAATTTAAATTATGACTGAAATGTGGGAAAAAAATTTTATTTAAATTTTATAATGTGAAATTACTTAATTTGTTAGAGTGAACATGGTAGATAAGACTAAGTCAACTAGGTCGATGCAATAGTTTTTCCTGAAGGTGCTAAATTGTTATTTTGAAATGGGTTATCCAGGAAAGTGTTTGAACCTATAAAAATGGAAAGTAATATTATTAAATAGAGTAAAAATAGTTGATATAGTATAAACAAGATTGATAAATCATAGAAAAATAAAGCTATGTCGACCAACCACATCCTCACAGGTTTCCTCTAAATATTATAAATAAAGAGTCCTCACATGATATATTTTTTGGAATGAAGATCATTAGTGAATAAGTGGAAGAGATTATCATATAAAATGTTATGATTATCTTTGTTATAAAAATATTTCCATCATTTGATGAAAATTTGTGATGTTTCAAATTTTAATTATTTGCATTTGATAAAATGAGCTAAGTTCTTTTTAAGAAGATCACTAGTTTATAATTCTTGAACCAATGTATTGAGTAAGTCTTCCAAACTAAATATACAATGAGTTTTAAGTTCATTATACCAATATAAATCATCACTTAAATTTTTTTTTATCTAATATCTTGGTGGTAACAAAGGTGTTAAGTTTAACCCAATCTTTGTGTAAATTTACAAAAGTCTTTACATGCAAAGTCAGATCAGTGGATCCATTATAATTGTTAGTGGGAACTATGCCAACTATGTCAATGTTTATAATTTAAGGAATAAGATATATTTTTTAAAGTATTTAATAGGTTTATTAATAAGTGGGTGTTGTGGTATAAGGTTACCATGTGTATTTCTAAAGGGGGGAACTAGGATTTTTTTCTCCCCATTAAATATGTTGAGATTGATTTTGGAAATGCATTAATAGGTTTTGCATTTGCATAATTTGGTTGGAAATATTAGTTTGAAAGGTATCCATTTGATTTAGAGTTTTTAATAACAATTCATTCATATTAATTATATTTTAACTAGTAAAATATGCATGATATGTGTTATTATTATGCGAGACATTAAGAGTTTCAGATGCACTAGTAACATGAGATGTACTTGTGTCCTGAGATGCACTAGTAGTTGGATGAAATTGAGCATTGGTGTGGGTATTTTGAGTGGACCCACTAAATGTCTCACCTACCATGTTTTTATAAACATGTAGCATGGAGGGGAAGAAGGTATGGAAGATGATGTCATAAAATGACTTGTGCCAAATCTTATAGAAATGATAGATGAAAGTGAATGGGGTTATCCAATATGAGGTTCCATCATGAGGTTATAAATGACTATGGTATCCTTACCTTGATGTTGAGGGTTTTCATTAATGAAGACAATTATTTCATCCAAGGTTACTTTCATCCTTTGCCATTTTTAGGAATGAAGGATTCAGTGTAGTCAAATAGGGAGGAGTCCCATAGTTGGTAGTTCTAGTAGTAACATGAATGTTGATAAGTCCTAAATTAGTTATCACATAATGTGTCTTATGGATTATATTCAAATGAGTGAAAATCATCATGTTAATTTTATTTCTCTTTTTAGAATTTTCAAATAAATGTTGCATGATGAAAAAGTTTATTTAAACACTTACTAGGGAAATGATAAACTTAAAGGCTAAAAATGAACAAGATCAAGATGGTTGATCTAATTATATAGATGGGATGATAGGTAAATATGGGCTAATACTAGGTCGAGTTGGTTGAATGGGTTAGATAAATAGAATAGTCTATAATAGACTATGTCAAGCTCATTGATGAAATTTTGGACAAATAAGAAAACAAAATAGTTGGTAATAGATCACGTCAAATTGGTCGTGTGGGTAAAAAAATAGAAAAGTCTATAATAGATGGGGTTGAGTTGGTAAACAAAGTTTTGAATTTTATAAAAAAATTAAATGGTTTAAATCTAAACTTTTTAGTTTCGAATGCTAAAAATAAAGCAAATGACATAGGCAACTAGGTCGATTTGGTTGATCTTGTTACAATAGACAACACATAGCTTGTATCAATATTTGCTAATACAAGTTTATAATACAAAATATAATAGAAAAAAACAAACAACAAGAATATAATTTAAAATCTAATTACTTGATTAAAAATAAGATCAATATGTTATACTAAAGGTTTTGATCAGAAGTGTAGGCTTCTAAAGATATTTGCTTATCCATTAGATAGTTTCAACCTAATATTTTAGATCATTTTATATAAAGGAAGTACCATTCCTATAGCCCACTAAACTAAATTTTAAGGGTAATATTGAAGTAGCTTCTCGATGCTAACCACTAATCGATGCAAGACATAATCAAATGGATGATGGGATTCTTAAGGTTTAATAAAAAGGGAAAGCTTAGGCATTCCCAAAATACCATGAGCTACATGGAAACTAAAAACCATGTTTAACTTTGTACTATAGATATGAGTATTGGAGAAATCTCCTCACACCATGATATCTATAAATGATAGACAAGTACCAAAAATAGAGCATTAAGTATCCCTTCATGATAGTAACTAAGTATTTTTAAAACTATTAATACAAAATTTCTAGGAAAAGCCAAACAGAGTTAAAAATAAAAGAGAAAATAAATATTTTGAAATCTAAGTTGTAAGTTTTGGAAAGTAAATAAATAGGTAGCCAACTAAAAATTAATTTGAGCTTAATTTCTGTCCAATGTAATTTAATTTCCTTTTATTGAATAACAAATTAAAAAAAACAAAACAAGATCAAATGGATTAATCAAGTTAGATAAAGAAAACAAAACTAAGTTGAGTTAATCAACTTAGTATATTAAAAAAACAATCCTGAATAAACATCGACTCTATCTACTTAGTTTTCTAGGTAGAAAAAAATAAATCTAGGTTGAGTCAATCAGCCTAATTGAATATGTAGGTATAATTTTATAGAACTAAAAAATGGTATAAAGAGTACTAACTTTAAATTTTAAACAAAATGTCAAAAAAAAAAATTCTTGAAAATTGATAAAGTAAAATTACTTAGTTGGTTAGAGTGAACCTGGTAGATAAGACTAAGTCAACTAGGTCAATGCAATAGTTTTTCTTGAAGATGATAAATTGTTAATTTGAATTGTGTTGTCTAGGAAAGTATTTGAACCTACAAAAATGGAAAATAATATTATTAAACAGAGTCAAACTAGTTGATCTAGTATAAATAAAATTGATAAATCATATAAAAATAAAACTATGTCAATATATCTAGCATGAAAGCAACCACATACCATTACACATCACCAAAGTAATTAAAAATGAGTCTATCATGTCATTGGACATGGAAATCACATCTAGCTCATCATGTTCTAAATATCATGTTAATTCATTATAGTTTGGCATGGGAATTTATTTCACCAAATTGGGTGAAAGGTTTTTCATTTATTCCCTTTTCTACCATAAACTACAAACTTAACCAAGAAAAGGCAGACCCTTGACACCATTAAAACACTCTTCTCTCATGTAAGCATAGATTAAAGACAATATAAATATGAATTCATGATCAAAGATTTGATATACTAATAAGGTTTGGAATAATATGTCCAAGGGAGGTTTGATGGAATAATGCATAGAATCATAGGTCATGGTGTAGACCTTGCTAAGGATTTCATTGAAACATAGAATAAAAGAACTATGGAAATAAGTGGTATTAAAATTAATGTCACTGAGAAGCTGATTGGTGAGGTGACTACAATGTTATGTGAGGATTCTAAATATTTTAATGACCAATAAAATAAAATAGAGCTCATTCAAATATTTTTTAAGACAAACAAGACTTTAAAAATTGATAAAAGGGGGTTTTTGTGAATGGTCTTGCCAAGGTACTAGCTATAGGTGTGCCTGTAAATCATGAAATACCTTACTTTGCAAGGTAAATTTAACCTAATGTTATCACACCACTTTATAATTCTTAATCATTTTAAATGTTTTAAAATTAGTTTTACCTACTACTTGCTAAAGTCCTTAGAAAACACAACCCTTGCCTTTCAAATTAATGAAACAAATACTATCATCCACCAAGGCCTTATTTTCTTGCTTGTCAAGCATGTTGAGACATTGTGCAGGAAAGAAGTCCCACTAGGATGGTATTTTATGGAGGAAGACTACCTAAAGAATACCTAACCATGGACTCTCCTTAACCTCTTCCCAACCCTTCCCTTACAATCTCCAATTCCAAGAGCACCATATGGGAAATTCCTCTTTAGCTTATAGTAAACAAACCAAAACCCATTGTATTTTATGAAGGGGATGTTGAAAAATATTTTGAAAAAATGAATGCCCCATTGTATGATTCAATCAAGAAGAATAAGAGAAAGTTAGAGGGGTTTAATAGTGAAATTCATGCAATAGAACATTATCTAGCTAGTCTGATCAAGGAATGGAAATCCATTAGTAAAGAAGCCACTAAAATGCTATAGGATTTTACTCAACACAATGAGGTAGAGGTTTCTCCCTAGAAATAGGATGTTGGGAAGGAGGAGGTTTAGCTCACTATAAAACCCTCCTTCAAACCCCTCAACATGAACTCCCTCAAGACATCATCAGATAAGGATATGCCTCGAAAGAAGCTAAGAATGATTATGCTGAAGGATGTTGTAGAAAGACCAAGTAATAGGATTCAGGTTAAGATAATCTAAAATAGGTTGATACATAAGGTGGAGGAAAATTCTACTAGTAAGGCACTCATGGAGTAAACTATGCTCCCTAAGTAATTTATTTATTTTATTTTATCTATTTTGTCTTCTGCACTAGTTTTATTCTAGTTACTTTTTCTCTTATATACTGCGTTCTTTAACTTTTAAGGTTTAATTTTTTAAACTTTAATTCTATTTAAACTCAAGTTATAGGATCCTTATAAAATCTACTTATTTTAACTTAACAAATAAAAAAATCTATGTTGATTAGATCAATGTAGTTTACTAAAAGGAAAATTTAAAAAAGAAAAAAATCAAGTAGGTCAATTTAGTTATATGTAAAAAAAAAAACTAGGTTGATCAATTCCATCTAGTTAGCTAAGACTAAAAATCCTATGAGTAGAATATAAAACTAAGTCAATAGACTTAATAAAGTTTAAATATATATGCACAAACTGTATAACTAGGTTGATAGGCCAGATGAAGTATAAAACTTGCAAATAGAGATCTAAAATAGCTCAATAGGCTTAACAAAGTAAAAAAAAACTACACAAAAAGAGCCAAACTAGGTTAACATATTTGACTAAGTTTGAAAACCTATGCACAAAATGTTAAACTAGGTCGATAGGCTTGATCCAGTTGATTTTAAATATAAATTCAAAAATTTTAAGGTTTATATTCATGTTAGGTTCACCATAATTTATGTAATAAAAATAAGATAGATCTATAAATTATCCTACTCAATAATATCTAATCTCAAAGAAGGTAATAAAGTAACAATACACTTAATAATACTTTTTTATATCAGGGTCATGACAAATGATGGATCTAATAAAACTAAACTAAGGGATCTCTTACCATACAATGATAAAGGATAGGTTTCTAAGGCCTCTAGTCAAATTTCATCATAAAATAACCCTAGTTAGGTTTTATGATTGTAATAAAAGTAATAAAGCTAATCTACTAAATAAACTTTTAAGTTAATCTAGTAAATGAATATGCAAGAGAATCTAGTGCTCAATAAAGCTTATGGAACAAATGGGTAAGATAGTAAACAAGCAAATATATTCAATTCAAGACAATATATAAGTAATCTAAGAAAGGAGAGATACAATTCAATCTATTAGTTTCTACAACATCTACTTATCAAAATATGAAGGGATAGGAGTATACTTACCTTTTTGAATTGAACCCATCATACCTCAATATCTCCCTTGGAAATTGGTTCTTTGAAAGAGGTTGTTGTGGCTTGCAAGGATAATAAGGATATATTATCTCTAGACTAAAATACTTCTTCTATGCATCCAAGACCTCCACATGACAAGTGTTATTACTCCAAGGAAAAAACCTAAGAAATAAAATCTCTAATTGATAGTATAATTACATTTTAAATATGTAATGATGTGTAATTTAATGATCATCTCTATAAAAATAAATTTGGGTATTTATAGTTAGGATTGACCTTAAAAACTCTTTTGAATTTAACCGATAAGGTCAGTTAGGTCAAACTTATTTGGTAGGAAATATATATGTTAGGTCTCAAACTAGGTTATTTGTGTTGACATAGTTCCATAATGTGTGCTTATATTAAGGTTGACCAGGATGACATAGTAGGAAAATGAAGAAAAAGGGGTGTTACTTAGATAGGGTCTATTTTGGGTGGTGAACTACTTAGGGGAGTGTGTAAGTGATTTTTTATTATTTAGGTAATTGGATAAGAGTAACTTGTAGTGGTTTTAAGTAATTTTATAAGGGACAAATATACTATGAAGCACCAAATGTTTGCCAACCCCTTTCTTAGTTCACCATTTAATTCATTCAGTTTGAGAGATTAATATTTGATTTATTCTTTCAAGAGATTAAGTATCAATAATTGATAAATTTTAAAAATATTATGTATATACACATACCTATTATATGAAGTTAGACCCAACCCAAACCAATGTGGATTATGATTTTTTGAAGGATACATTCTTGAAATAATTTGCCATCCTTAGGTTTGAGAAATATAGCATTGCTACACTCAAAAAAAGCAATAAAGATATGAGAGAGAATGTCTATGCATATGATGCTAGGTTTAAAATCTTAGTTTCTAAGCTCTCATATGCACTTCACCTTATGTAACATGCCCAATGGTTTTTTATGGGACTACTTATGTTGATTTAATATCTGCGATCAATTAGTAAATTTTATGAGTCAAGAGAATTACTATGTTGATGTGGGTTTCATGCACACTAGAGAATATTATGAGGTATCCTATAACATTTTATTATCAATGAAATATATTCACTCTAATACATGAGTTGTAGTGTACTAAGTTGTGTAAACAACCTGGTGGTGGAATAATAGTGAGTAGAGAAATTATTTACCTCAAATGATTTAGATATGATGTGAGTATATACCTAATTAATTGAGCATGGAAGGTTTAAATATCTTATTAACTTCATTCATCAATTTTGTGTGCTTAGTTTTTGAGGCTTTGAATTTAGCTCTAAGTGCATCTACCTTAGTTACCATATACTATGAAAAATTGATCAATTTTAGAATATATTCATTAGTTTTATAAATCATCCCTTCAACTTCTTTCTTAAATATTTATACAGCTACTTTGAGAAGTGATTAAAAATTGGGCCTATTTATCAACTTCCCTATGAAGGTCATCACTTTTTAACCCTCATATCTTTTAAGATTTCTATGGCCTCTTTTTCCTAGCATGGAGCTATTTTACCAAAGATTTCATTTACATATGCCAATTAAAGACACCATATCTCTTTCGTATCACATAATTTAAAGCCCATGATGCATCATGGGTAGTCATCAAGTTCAAATGATTATATACACTATTCCTTGCAATTAAACCAAGAAGTTGAGCCTCTTTTCAAGTTATTTCAATTGGTTCCATAATTTTATCACCTTATCTCATTTGGGTTAGGACTCACCAATAGAATTTATAATTGTATTCAAAATATTATATATCTTTATGGATACACTTTAGATGTTATCCACAATTTATCAATGAGCCTAAATAATTTGTTTCTACATAAGTATTTATTTATCTTGATCTTGACTCTTTTACATTTCTTTCATAGCTTCTCCAGTCGAGTTCATGAAATATCAAAAGTCCTATATATATTTAGTGGGGTCAATAAGATTTTTGTTATGATTTTTGGTCAAGGGGAGATTTTATCTTTGATTTAAAATTATTTCTTGCCCTATGCTACTGTCTAATTGATTTATATTCTTTACCCTTTAAATTTTGTCACTCTACTTATCAAAATAAGTGGAGACTATGGGTAACTCTATTTGTACCAATCCTTGCCTATATCCTTTTTGATATTATAAATATTTGACCCGCTAAGTCATAGTGAGTTATCTTTATTATTTGAGTCAGTCAACCTCTACAAAGGTAGAAGGTGGAGTGATTCTTGGTGGTAACATTGAATCACTTATGTAAATGGGAAATCGAGGAGGTGACTAAATGAACCTATTCCATCCCGAGACTTATGTCCAAGGTGTATTTTATACCACACACTTTATATAGGCTATGGTATTTGATATGACCATTATAGATGATTTTACTAGTGTATACTATGGTATAGATGCCCTTAATTGAGTTTAGGGTTTTGGAGGAATAGGTGGATATTGAGTATTAGAAATGGAAAAGAATACTAAGAATTTAAAAAACATTATCATTTTGGGAGTTTTTATTTAGAATGAAATGGAAAGAATGGAAAAATTAAAAAGACTAATGGCATCTTTCTCTAAGGTTTAGTCTCTGTTATGAGCATACAATGGCTTGGTTTTATTAAATATTCTTGAATTTTTTTTGATGGGGAACTAGAAATAATAGATCTTGTTTAAGATATATTGATAATATTTGCATCTAAAATTATAAGGGAGGGAGAAAGAGAATAAAATATCCTATTAATGGTATAAATTTATTCATAATTAAGAATTTTCTAGTTTTGTGTATCATCTAGAGTTTCTTCTTATTCTTCCAAGATTCTCAATATCATTAATTTTTCCCTTTCTAGCACTATCTTTTCCATTGATTCATCCTACACTTTTGTTTCATCCAATTCTTCATCTACTTAATCCATAGTTTCCACATTTTCCTTTTCTTCATCTACTAGGTAATCTAACAATGAAAATATATCTTCATGTTCTTCTTTTAGTTCCTCTTGAGATAAATAGACTTGATGATGGTCTTTCTTCAAATTACTGAGTCTTGATAGAGGCTAGAGGAATTATTGATTTTCTTTGGTGAGTGGTTATGGGGGGAATAGGAGATGAATGGGAAGGTGAAAATAATAATAGAGCCATAGTAGTAGTAATAATTACTATTGAAGGTGGTGAATAGATAGGTGGTGAAATAATGGTGGTAGAAGCAAGAGTGGATGGATGGGAAACTAGTACACTAGGAAATGTTTGGGTGGTCGTCCCAACACATTTTTCAACCCATGAAGGTAGAATAATTAGAGGCACTTGAGGGGAAAGAGAGGTATATGGAAGGGATATAAAATAATTTTGTATAAACTTAGAAATAATTACTTGTGTAATTGTAGTAAGTGAGACTAGGGGTACCCAAGAAAATGTCCCTATTTGTCTATCTAGAGGAGATAAGGTCCTCATAATTAAAGTTTTGGTGATTAAAGTAGTAACAATTGGATGAGTGGGAAATAAATGAGGACCATGAAGACATTTGATTTTTTCATTCCTAGTCTAAAGATTCATCTCCCTTCGGTTGCTAGGATCTCCTTTTAATGGATTAGTTTCTTCTTATGTAGGAAAGGGAGGCTGATCTTACTCATAAGTACTTTGAGATTGTGGTTGAGGCCATTGATGACTCCAAGATATTTTTTCCTCTTCAAATATTTCATTTCCTCACTCCTTAGTTATTTTAGGGTCTTATTGGATTGATTGATCAATTATCATTGGCATATTATGTTTGTTCATACATATACAAAATTTATAATCATCTAAAGCATTGAGGAAGATAGAATCATACTCATTTAATTTGTGACCATACTTGATAATAACCTTATTATTATCTCTAAGGTGATTAAAATAACTCATGACTCTTTATATGAGTCTAAATATTTATATTGGGGCACTTTTAGGTCATAATGAACCCTCAACTTTCCCATTTAATTTAGATGTGTGCTTATTACAAACTAAAGTTGGCCAATTCTTAGGGGATTTTTATGATAGTAGTCTTTGTGATTGGTACCAATATCCTCATCCACATTAATGTATAATTGATTTAAAATTTCTTGTTCATCCACATTATCTGGGACATGTCATAGAAAATATAAAGGAGGTGCTTTGGTCCCTTCAATTCTAATGATATTATAATTTGGGTAGTACCAACAGTCTCCTATTTTAGAGATGTTCCTTATCATATATTCAAACAACTTAGGCATATGGTTTTTATATATGTCCTGATATAATTCAAGATAAATATCTTCACAAATTATTTTGATTTCATTCCTAAATTTATAAAAATGTAAATAAGAATAATCGTCACAAATTCTATTATCTAGGTACTCAGTAGACAGATACCATGGTTCCCCATAAGTTTTGTGGACCATCCCTATGAATAAATCCAACAAATAGGACATCATATGAAAATTTACATCATCTATATTTTTCTCAAGTTTTAACATTTATTCTTTTAATCTAACAATGATAACCTCTCCTAATGCAATTATCTAGTCTAAGGTCAAGAGAATATCCAATAAGGATACACAATCTACCTTTATGTAAGTGGTATTATGGAAATTGTATAATATATTAATAAGTGTCATTGTTATCCTAATGATCAATCTAAAATTAGTTATGGGATTGGAGAAAATACCCCCTTTGGTGTGTAATTTCTCACCATTTTTTAACTATTATTTTAGTTTTACTGCTACTACATTCTTTTCCATCTAAACCTTAGATGAAACTTGGTTATAAGTGACCTCAACATTTTAAGCCTAAGATACCTTTCAAATGTTTGCCATAAATAAAAAATATTGAACTTATATGAGTTTTAAGATGTAAGCAATCTCTAGTGTAAGTTCCTTCAAAAATTAAATCACATAGTCTATATAGGGCATTACTTTGAATTTTATCATTGTATTATGTAGTTCCATGTTCTTAATTAATAGCAACTCATTGATATATCATTTCTCCTCCTAAAATAAATGATCCTATGATGAATATGGAACTATGTAATCTAATTTATCCTTGATATCTAAATATGGAGGAAACTTTAAACCGAGGGCACTCTTATCAAACACAATGTTTATATACTTAGTGCTACCAGTAGTGGAGTATGAAGAGGGGGCCTAGTTGAGAACTAATTTTGGATAAGTCACTTTTTGTATTATGTTACTATGTATGATTTTTGTAGATTTATTAAAAATAATTGAAAATACACTAAGGATAACTAGGGGGTTTGGTTATTTAAGAGATCAAAGTTTTTAATATGCAGCTTATAGATTAATGGCAAAGTGATTTGAGGTTTGTTCAAATTTTACATATATTTTAAAAATATGAATCTTGAATGTGTAGTTCATGTGACATTAATGTAACAGATTTTTATTTGTTTCCCAATTTGATTTAAAAATTTTAGTCATATTTGGTAGGTTTATTTTTCATGTATCCTCTTCTTGCACATCAACTTCTATCTAGCTATCAAAATTTGCATTTGTAATTCATCCATGTTATCACAAGATTGTGCCACTTAGCATGATCATGTTTACCCAAGAAACATAAGATTTAAAATTGAAAGAGAAAATATTTAATATATTTATCTAATATTAATCAAATTATAAGGGCTATTACATAGCCAACAATATATCACAAATATCCTAAAATATAAGATGGTGTAATAATAATATACCTAGAATGGATGTCATAGGTGAAACAATAATAACAAATGAAATAATAATATTTTATGGTGAATAAATCACCCTATAATATAATCTAACATTATCCCCCTTAATTCAACACAACTTAAAGTGAACAAGAGAGAAATTATCTAAATGCCTTAAATTTGTCATGTGCAAGTGACTTGGTGAAGACATGCACATTGTTATTCTATCAAGAAATACTAGAGTTATATGTTGTGTTATTATACATGTTCATGAATGAAATAAACTTTCACCTCAATGTGTTTTGTGTATTCATGAAAGATTGAATTATGAACAAGTTTGGGAACACCTTCATTGTCATAGTACAAGATGGTAGGTATCTTCTGTGGTACTCCTAATAGTTCCATTATATGACATAACCATATCACTTTGAAAAAAAATCCTCTTGTATCATGATATTATGCTTTAGTGGAATATCATGAAACAAAGTTCTATTTCTTGCTCCCCTAGGATATAGGACCAGATCCTAAAAAGAACACATATTTAGAAGTAGATTTTATATCATCAATATTTCCTACATGATCTGAGTCTGGATATCCTATCAAGAATAAATTGTAATTATTATTATACTCTAGGCTAAAGTCCATTATACCCTTGATATATCTTAATATTTGCTTTACTACATTCTAGTGAGATATTTTTGGCTCTTACATGAAATCTAAAAGATATCTAACTACATAGCTAATGTCTGGCCTAGTCTATGCTAAGTAAATAAAATACCGAAGTAACTACTGATAGAGAGTTGTATTTACTTGTGGTGATGGATCTGTATGAGACAAATGAAGCCTTATCTCCATAGTTGTAGAATTTGGATTACTATCCATCATATTGAATTTATCAATAATTGTCTTGGAATATTTCATCTGGGACACAAAGATGTGGTATTTCCTTTTTCATACTTCTAATATAAAATAATAGTGTAGAAGCTTGAGATTTGTCATGTCAAATGATTGGTTAAGATCTTTATTGGTTGCATCTATCATATTCACTAAACTGATAGTGATGACTAGATCATCAACATATACGACAACAATCACAATCTCTCCCTCTTGCTATTTAAGGTAGATATTTGGATCATAGGGAAACCTCTAGAATCCACATTGGAAGATATGTTTATTTATCTTTATGTACCAAGATCAAGGAGCCTATTTGAGACCATATAGATATTTTATGAGTTTACATAGTTTTCCTTCAATACCAAGTGAGACAAAACCTTATGGTTGTGTCATGTAAACTTATTCTTATAGATCTCCATTGAGAAAGGCACTTTTTACATCCATTTGGTGGATCTTCCATCCAAATTATGTAGCCAAAGAAAATATCATTCAGATTGTTTTGATCTTAGCCATAACAACAAATGTCTCCTCATAATATATGCCTTCTTTATATGCATATCCTTGAGCCATGATTCTATAATTGTGCTTGTATATACTACCATATACTTTGTATTTCATTTTGAAGACCCATTTACAGCCAATTAGCTTCTTCCCTATTGGAAGATATTCAAGTTACCATTTTTTGTGTTTCATCAGTGATTGTTATTATGCATCCATGGCATCATGCTAATTTTTAGATTCTAGGGATTCCTTAACTATCGAGGGCTCTGATAATTCTAAAAATATGCTTATTAGGGCCAAATTTATCTCATATTGAGTCATTCTTTAATTCCTTAGTCCATTAGTTAATGTATTAGGAGCTCTATATAATTTAGCATCTCTTACTGTACTTGTATACCATTTAGGCATATGTTGTAATGTTCTTGTTGGTGGATCTACATTAACTAAATAATCATCCTCATCATCATTGTCACCTTAAATGTGGTTATGACCTTCTAAATTGTCTATAGGTTTGATTACTGAATCATGTGATTTTTTGTAAGGCAATTTAGTTTTACTTTTCTCATCAAACTCTACATCCCTACTGATGGAAATCTTATTTATTTTAGGGTCCATCAATCTATAGGTTAATGAATCTTCATTGTAACTTAAGAATATATAAGGCATGGATATTTTATCAAGTTTCTTTCTCTTCTTTTTAGGAACATTCATATAAGCCTTACATCCAAAAACTTGAAGATGAGCAATGGAAGGTTTATGCCCTGTCCAAGCTTTATGTGGAGTCATATTATGAAGAGATATAATGGGTGACCTATTCAACAAAAAAACTAATTTTTTCACTATATTTACCCAATATGTGCATGACAAACCTAAATATTCAATCATGTTATGTACCGTTTCCATGATAGTGTGGTTTAACCATTCTATAACACTTCTCTTATGGAGTGTATGGTGGAGTCATTTATCAATGAATGCTATGTTCTTTTAAATAAGAAAAAAATATTTAATAGTGAATTATCCCCCTTGATCTGAGTGTAGAGCCTTTATTTTATGACCAATTTCAATTTTAACTGCTACGTTGAACTCTTTGAAAGTATTAAAGGCTTGTTCTTTGGTCTTTAGATAGTAGACCCACATCTTACATGAGTAGTCATCAACAAAGAGCATGAAATACTAAAACCCATAGTGACTAGATCTCATGAGGATACATAGATTGGTATGCACTAGATCAAGCTTACCTGATGCTCTTGAGGAAATTTGATCAAAATATATCCAATGTTGTTTCCCTACTAGAAAACCAGTTTAGAGATTTGTATTTTTCTTTAATTGAGGAAGTCCACAGACCATGTTCTAATTGCTAAGTGTATTGAGGTATCCAAAATTGACATGACCATATCTATGATGCCATTTATTGGCTGAGTCTAAATCCTAAGTGACAAGTGCTTGATCATTTGACTAATCAAAGCCAAGTTAGAACATTTTTCCATCTCTTAAGGCTTGTGTAACAATTTTCTAGCATTTTGACTTATATTTGATCAAACACATAATTTTACAACTTTTTCAATCAATTTCAACCTTGAGGTTGTGGTCAAGTAGCTAACTAATGGATAAAAGATTATTTGTGAGTCCTAGGGACATACAGGACATTTGAGATTTTAAAATCATGTCATCCAAGTGGTAAGGAGATATTACCAATACCTTGAAATTGATAGGATGAATCATCACCCAAAGAGACATGATTTTTTAGGGTATTCTCATTTATGTGGTAGAACCAATATTTTCTTCTAGTCATATGTCAAGTTGCACTTGATTTGACATACTAGATAGAGCTTTGTAACGTTGATTCATCATGAGACTATGTAGCATATAGGAAGTCCTCATTGGAGTGGGTGTCTTCCTATTCAAGAATGTTACCTTGCTAATTGGATTTCTTCTTCTAATGCCCTTTCTTTTGTCCTTAATATTTATGTGGATAAGATGATTTTTGGTGATTAGGACTCTTGTTGCTTGAAAATCCCTATGAAAAGGAGTTATACCAATGATTTTTTATCTCATGACCTATTTTTCCACATATAAGGCAAAATTTATATTGTTTATCCCCCTATGAAGTATATTGATGACCTTGCCTTGGTTTAGAAGACTTGACATGATTATTTTCTTTATTTTGATTAGAGGTAAGAGCATGTTCTTCTGATTTTTCTTTTGTATGCATAGACTCTTCCTGTTGTAACATGTTTACCAACTTGTAAAAATATGATTTCTATTTTATGACTATCAAAGTAGTCACAAATGTCCTATAGGAGGGTGGTAGTTATCTCATTATAATAGGTACAAGAGATCAATCTAACACTATTCCACCCAATGCTTGGAGTGAAGCCCTTAGGGTTGTAACATGATTTAGAGAAGCTTCCACTTTTTCACTAGACTTCAATTTGAGAGAATGAAGTTAACTCTAAAAATGAAGAATAGTTCCTTCATTTCTGGAGCTTATCCAAATCATATTTTACTATTGTGGCCTCATGGATATGAGGTTGTACCTCATTTGATACTCTGAACATGATTATCAACTTTGCCTTTTGATTGACTTTGTCAAACTTATGTTGTTGATCAACATCAATAGAATATTGGGTAAGAGATCCATTTACAATAGGCCAGATGTTTTCAAATTGTAAATGTGTCCTAATTTTAGTTTACCAAATGTCATAGTTGTCATCATAGAGAAGCTATGAGTCTAACAGAAAGAATTTTGGCCCATTTTTTACCATTGTGAAGAATCTGATAAAAGGTGATGGATTGGTTCCTTATCACTCTAGGTATCAAGGTCTCCCTTTCATTATACCATCAATTTGAGATACTAATATTTTCTTTATATGTTCCCTTCTAGTATACCCATCGGTATGTGGAAGAAGCTCACCCTTTCTGTATACCTGGTGTATACATGAAAGAAGCATTAATATATGTGAAAGAGATTGATACATGGTACTTAAACAATAATAAAATAGGTTTAGCTAATCATTGTTACCTACATAGATGGAATTACTCATATGCATGCATAACATCACTATATACTTGGAATTTACACCTTTTATCTAAAGTGAACGAGTAAAATGAAGGGATGGCTCAGTGAATGTTTGAACTTATTTATCCTTGATAGTTTATAGGTTTGATTCCTAGACATTATTATTATAGATATATGAGGTATGTATGTAGTAACTCAAGTTTGATGATATTACCCGTAAACATGAGTTATATGCATAGCTATGATCAAACACTACAATGTGCCAAAATACACTATTTTATGTTTTTGTTCTTGAATTTACTTACAAAAATGAAATATTACAATGAGTTTTGAAAAACATTAAAATAGACAAAAAAACACTAATTTCATTATTCAAAATATTATCCCCCCTTTTTGGAAAAAATAAATTGGACTCTTTGTCCTCTTTTGGAAAAAAATATTTTTTTATGAAATTCCTAGGGCTAACGTTGGTTTTTTTTTTCAAAAAAATATTTGAGGGGATTTGAACCTCCCACCTCTCTTTTACTAAAAAGATATCTTACCAACCCCCTTATGCATCAATATAAGTATATTAAGGACAAAAATTATATTTAAACCCATAAGAAACACATTTTATGAGTAAAACCATGTTCTTTGGGCAATACCATAGGTTGGTAAATAGGTGGTTTTGAAATAAAATTGTATCAAATGAAATATTTGTAAGGTGGTTTTGAAGGTATTATGAGTGGTTTTGAGGATTTAAAAAATATTATTTGATATAAATAAATAATGACTATCAACCTTTATTCCAAGTGTAGTACCAAATAATAATTTAAGTTAATCCATGTCCTTTGAATAGAGAATGATGCCAATCTTCAGTGCTATAGTTTTTAGCTAGACAATTTATATCTTGTATATCATTTGAATGCATTTAGCACAATCTATTAGAGGAATATTCATGAAGAAAGGTGATTGAAACCACTAACATTTAATATTTAATGCCTTATCAAGATATGATGAATAGAAGGCTAAAGAGTAATCACACTATCCAAGGCGAGCTACTCAACATCTCTAAGATGTCTGTCTAAGGAGAGTTTTATTTTGTTGTGTTAGTATATCAAATTGATTTTATAAGCCTTTTATTAGAATTTTAATAGATTGTATAGCTTGTTATGGTGATCTTTTATGCAGCATGTTCATCTATTAAAATTTATAACACTGTATGTTATCCAAGAATTTATGCAATCTAAAGTATAATTTTTTTTAATGTAATACTAGCTCAATTGTGCTATTAGTAAACACCTCCAATGACATTGAACACTAGGGCTATGATATTAGACTGAATGTTGTAAAATTTTAAAAGGTAGCTTCAATACTTCGAGAGAGTGCTTAGGATCCTAAATCTTTTTGCTCTAAAACTAAACGAAAGAGCAAATATTTAATATATTCATCTAATATTAATCAAATTATATGGGCTAGTATATACCCAATAATATATCACAACTATATCATAAAATATATGATGATGTAATTATAATATACCCTAAATGGATGTCATGAGTGAAATAATAATAAAAAATGAAACAATAATATTCTATGGTGAATTAGTCACCCTATAATATAAACTAACAAACATCCTACTTTTTATCCTACTAGCCCTATGTTAATGAGATTTTCCCCTTGGCATGATCTTAGGAATATGGGAAGATTTTATATTTTAGTTATGTATTTTCCTCCCAAATACTCTAGGTGACTAAGATATCACCACATGTCATGATATTAGTGATATAGGACTATTTAGATATTTAATTTATATATCCCTTGATAGGCCCTAAGTGAACATGATTATGCCACCTATCATGATCTTCATTATTTGTCTACTCAAGAACTTTAAAATTATCAGACCTACCTTTATCTTATAGGTTATGAGTCAATGGTATTATGTCACATGACATACTCTTATGGATATAGGGAATCTGAAGACTTATACTTTTGAATGAGACTAGCCATGTCCTGAGTGAATGATATCTTGACACATGGATGGATTAATGATGATTTGGATTCTTGAAAGACTTAGAATATAATTTGAAAGACAAGAATTAAGAGTAAATGAGATTATTCCACATGGAGTGACCTTAGGAATATGGATGCTCGAGAGCTTTTATAAATTTGGTGAACATTATAGTCAATTATGAGTACATGGGATACAGATAGATGTCATGATCTATGGAACTCAATGAAAATTTGAAGCTTGGGAAAGGCATGCTACACATAAATACACTACTTTTTTTTGTTAGACATATTAGTTAATTAAATCAAAACATGGCATTGAATAATAATATGAAATAGAAAGAAAGATTCAAATGTGGTAAACAAATAATGAATAATTCCCAATCCTTGATTTTATTTATTTTTGAATTTTATAATGTAAATTAGACTTCAAAAACAACCTTATACCTATGCATCAACATTACAATACCTAAGGTTGGTATGGACCATGAATAAATATTTATTAAAAGTAATGGGTCCCTATTTGAATCATAAAAAAATGGTGTATGTTGGGGTACAACACATTGGAGTCAAATTTAAGGGCCAAAATTATCGAGATAATTGACACGAGTTAGCCTAATAATGGATGCACAAGGTGAATCTATGGATTCATTTTTTCAACAACCATTAAAAAAATAAATGCATGACATGATCTAAATTATGGTGTGATAATTACAAGGTGGAGGGGAATAACCACATTAGTCACACTAGATGTAGTGTGCTCACCTTGATAGTCTCTTATGAGATTTTTTGGGAGGATCATGACATATGTTACTTCCCTATACTAAAACAAGTGACCAAGACTAAGGTTTATATATAATATAAGATTTTGATGCCTCAACCCACAATATTGATGTTTTTTAGGTGACAGATGAACTCCAAAAGGCATGAAAAAAATGTTATAGATTATTATAATACCATCCAATTAGAGACTAGTGAACCAAGGCTATGGTGGGTTGTATAACTAAGATTATGTTGGCTATGTAATACACATTGAAAATAGAGGAAACACAAAATGAAAATGAGGTAGAATAATTACATAGTGATCATGTTATAAGTATGGAACATTATATCACTTTATTATGACTGTCTGTAGTATCCTATTTGTGCATATTTCTAAGGTTCACACAAGGTTAAGGAATGACTAGACATATATGCTAAGATCACATAGAAGGTAAATCCTGAGAAAGGTGATGGGATAATACAATGTGAATTAAATTAAAGGGTGAAAAATATAAATAATGTTGGATCCAATGTTTAGGTGATGATTCAGAATGGCATGGCTACACAACCTTCAGTTGTTCCCATAGAAGTGGGCATACCAAGATGCAAGCCTATAGGGCAAGTATCTGGAGTATCACTCTCATAACCTATCCTTGTAACATTCCTACAAGGATAATGATAGATATAGGTGTTTATCAAGTCCTTTAATTAAATTAAAAACCTACAAAGAGAGCTTCCACTCACTTAGGAGCTAGAGGAGAAATCTCAGAGAGAGCTCTAGGCCCATGAAGAGAAAGATAGTGAGATTGTTAACCTTATAGATATCATATGATGTAATGGATGATTCCCATGTTTACAAAATTTATGGCCAAATATGATGACAATAAAATAGATAATTTACTAATACTAGATTTAGCACAATGGTGTGAGGTATGAATCACCCAAAACATAGGTAAGATTGAGAGTTACTTGTGTATGTTGAGATCAGCATATGGTTAGTCTATAACATATTTATGGACATAGAAGTTGAGGTTATTTAACTCATAATAGGTGCATTTACAAAATAGGAGGCCCCAAATTCAAATTTTACCTCACATTTTATTCATGGTGAATAAGTTTAGGGCACAACCCATATGAAATATACATGATATTGACATCAAGATCATGGATGTCAAAAATTCCACTAATTTTGAGACTATCAAACTAGTTGAGGAAGATAATTACCACACATTTATAGGAATGACATGGTGATATGATAATAATGTGTACATGAGGTTTAAGAAACACTATATGTGCTTTGAGAATGGGAGTGAACATGTGGTGATCCCACTTACTATATACCATGATGCCTCATACATTGAGTGTGTATAGCATGTATAAGCATTCAAAAATATATGTAACATCACCACATAAAGCAAGGAGAATTTGGGGCTAAGTGGGGAAGTGCCCTAGGATAGGATGATTGAGAGTTTGGTGTTGAGACAAAAATTATTCCTAATGATTGATGGATTAAAGAGACATATAAGTTCATTAGAAGAAGGTGTGGGGTAATCTAATAGATCCCCAAATTTTAACATGAGTGTGAAGATAAGTGTGGTACTAACCTAGCTTCCTACATAAGGTTTTTAACAAGATGTGACATGATATTTTTATAACCTCGACCCTAGAATATGAAGAAAGACCCACATACTATATTTGGTCCTTCCTTTAAATAGATATTCTAGAAGTCACGCAATACAAAAATAAGGTCCTATGAAATTATTCATTCCATCAGTACACATTACATGTATTAGTTGAAGCACTCCTAATAAAGTGACGACGAGATAACCTTCATCTAAAAATAAGGTGTGGGTGCCATGTACACTTAAAACCTATAAATTCATAAAAGGATCCCTATATTATTATGGATATCCATCATTTATAACCCAAAAATGAATCCACTATATATTCCAAGGTTGAACAAAAAGTCAGTAAAATTGACTATCAAGCTATGGATTGTAGACTACTAGTGATGAGATGCCCCAGCAGAATTTCATTAGCTATTTGATTAGGATGTTGGTGTAATAAAGAAATTTTGCCATGGTGTAATAATGATTTTTAAGCCATTTTATTTTCTTCACTTATTACTTTTAGTAGAGTAGAGAAGGGTAGATCTATGCATGATAGATACACACACTTTATGATAATATATGTAAGCCTTTTAATATCCATCTATGTGAGTCGAGTGAGGGATTTATTTTAAATTAATAATCTATAAATATCTAAGTTTAAAGTGAGTATTATTTCATTTTAAATTTCTAAAAAGGCACTTTTATCCACCTAAAAATAATGAAATTCATGTAGGCATGACCACAGAGGCTAAAGGCATGAAGATTTTGCACTGGAGGAATAAATGAATGGTTTAGTGTGGGGTAGGTAGTGTCTAGTAGGTGTATATAAATTATTCATATAATATATCCAAGGATAAGGAATGAACTAAGGAAGAATAACACACACATGACACATGAATAAAGGATGAATCACAAAGGATTATTTGGCATGCAAAATAATATAGGGTATAATAAAAAGTGACTATTAACTTGATGGTAGATAAGATAGGATTCACCAAAAGTGTGTACATATGAGATATCTAAGTCAAATGTTTCTTTCATACCTAAGATGAGAGCTTCATATCCTACCATGTTATTGGTAACATCAAAGGTTAGCTTGAATGCTAGAGAGATGATATTACCATGAGAGTTAGCTATAATATAACTTGTCCTAGCTCCTTAGAGGCATTTGGCACCATCAAATTAGATGGTCTAGGTGTCTTCATGAAAATCAATGGTTACTTAAATAATATCTTTGATAACTACTTTGTATTTAGTAGTATCGGGAATGATATTGGTATCTTCTTGATTATTTGCATATAAATCAATAGTGAAATTATGAAAATAATATTTAAGAGAGATAGTTTGATTAAGACATTCAATATAAAGAATTTTATCATCAAAGAGATTATATTTAAGGTGATTTGTATCAGGTATGGGTATCAGTGCAAGTTGGTCAGTAATGACTTATCCTTTGATAGATTTTTGTGTTATGATTTGAAGGTCAAATTACATAAAAATAACCATCCATTTGCCAATTCTATCTCTAGGTAGAAATGCTTTAGAGAATAACTTATGAATTGGATCAGAATGGACAATGACATAAGTGGTTTGATAAACCATATAGTTATGGAACTTTTCAATTGTAAAGTAGATAATAAAGAAATCACATTGTACTTTAGTATAACATTTTTCATATTCAACGAGGCCTCAAATAATATCGTAAATAGTGTATTCTCTTCCAGTATCATCTTGTTGGGAAAGCATTTCCCCAACTAATATGGGAGTATGATAGGTATACAAAATAAAAGGATGATCATTAGAAGGTGGGAAAATGGTGGGAGGATGGAGTAAAGATTCTTTCATGTTGTTGAAAGCTTTTTGATAGGGATTAGTCCATTCTAGAGCCTTACCTTTATTGAGAAGGGAATTAATAGAGTATATGTGGTAAACCATTTATAGGATGAATCATCATATTAACCTAAGATTCCTAAGGTAAGTGCAAATGTATGGAATGGAACAAGGAATGGGCATGTTGACTATAGCATTTTTGTACTCACCATACTCCCATTCTTCTTTTAGAATATGGACCCTCTATCTTTTTGAAAAGATATAGGACTATCTTTAAATTATTTTAAAGAGAAATATTTATGTGTTGGACTAAACTTGTTGTTAGTTAAATTTATGAACATATTTTATTTATGTGGACTAGCCTACTCATTCTCTTCATAAGTTATGTATATATAGGTCTCATCTCATTTTGGTCTTCACTAATTTTTTTAGGTAAACTTATTTAGAAATGTGCCTTATGGGATTTGGTCTTCATAAATTTTGTTTGGAATCCTATCTTTGGTAGTTTTTAGTACTTCACACATATATAAACCTTGGAATGAATTTAATCTTTAGAGTTTTTTTCATAGATTTTTTTCAGGATAATTGTTTGGAGTTTCTATTTATAGATTAGACCTTCCCAAATATTTTTAACATATATTAAAGTCTTTTCCATTTACTCTTTAGGACCTAGGTTTTCAAAGGTTCTACACTTTAGCTCATTTTGGGTCTTTGGAGCATTTGTTTAGAAAAACTCTTTGGAAAAATTACTTATCACAAAATTGGTAATCAATGAATTTTTTTGAGATTCTTCTTCAGAACATTTGTTTGGCAAAAGTGTTTAGATAAATTGTTCATCATTTTGGGTCTTTAGAGAATATGCTTAGAAGATCATTCAATGTTTTGGTCTTTAGAACTTTTGTTTAGTAAATGTGTTTGTATCATCTAGGTCTTTGGGTAAATTATTTAGGAATTTTGTTCATATCATTTTAATCTTTGGCAAAAGTGTTCAGAACTTTTGTTTAGGAGATCTGCTATATCTTGAATCCTGACTACCAAGAGCCCTTGTGGCATAATAAGATAAATAAAAATAAGAGATGAAATGACATTTGGAAAAGTAAATGATGTGGTATACCTACCAAATGAAGTGCCAAAGTTTAAATTGAATAAACAAATCAAAGTTATAGACATTGGAAATTAGTGGTGCATGAATTAAAATTGAATGCTAGAGCTATATCAAATCATTATGGAAAATTACATGCACATTTATACCTAGATAACTTTAAACTCACTTTCCTCCCTTTTAATAATTCCTAGCCACTAGAGTTTTGATCATATAGTGTACCTAGTGAAGTCAAGTTACAAACTCACAAGCCAAATGTTGTCAACATAATAAATTAGTAATAACATATTTGTCTTAAGACATTTTAAGGAATATTTCCCCCATCAATATTTTCTATCAAGGATTCAACTGAGTATGAGGACACAATCTTAAACCCTATAATGTTCAACAATAACCATAATAATTATTTAGCACTATGGGAGGTGATTCACCAGATTGACATGCACACCCATGAAGAGAAAATGAATCAATATCAACAATAATTTTCCATATACCTCCCCTTAAAAATCTAAGCACTGTGCTTTGTATAAATAAAACCATAAGTCATTCCATGCATTGAACTCCTACGAGACTTGTTCTTCATTGGGAAGGTGATAAAAGGTACATTCTTACACCATTTAGAGCACAAGACAATTGTAGTATGTATCTTTGGAAATAAATTTCAAAGGTATCTATCTATTCCCATTGTAGATGATACATATGATTTTCATAGGGTAGTCTCATGGAATAAAGATAAATACATTGAGAAAACATTAAATAGTTGGATGGTTCCCAGGGAGACCAGCAATTTGAAGGAGAAGTAGCTAGTGATAATGACTAAATTTAGGATGGGAATATATATTAGGATGGCCCTCTTGAATAGGTTATAAATTTATCCAAACGTTGAATTCATCCATCTTGATTGTATTATGTTTTTATAATTACTAATGACCTCAGAGTTGACATTTTCTCTAGGTGGAGTAATCAGTGCAAGGATGAGAGAAAATGTGTTACACAAGGATAAGAGGCCCTAGGGATGCCATTTCTACATGATGTCCTATCTTCTTAATAATGTGTTAGGCATAGTTTTTATACACAATGGACCACTATAGAACCCATCTCTAGACTTTATCAAGAATTGTATATGTGATTCCTAATCCTTCATGCACATATATGCATACACCCAGAACATCATACACATTACAAAGGATATCAATACCAAAGTATGGATGGCCATCCATTAGTCCCCATTACCTAGGATATCCAAAAAAAATTGTTGATACATTGTTTATTAGGGGATATTACTAGTTGTACCCAGACTACATTGTGACTATAGTCACATACCATAAGGTAGCACCCCTACACCTCTACAAATAGGTGCCTAAAAAATTGATAGATCAAGAAATAACCTACCAATAATGATGGGGGTTAAATGAAAATATGAAAAATAAGAATAAAATATATTTTCACATTTATCACCTCATGATTGGGAGAATGTGCTATGTAAATGACAAACATTTCTATGAAGCTAGTAGGTATAGGGAGTACTACTCATTAGCCTCACTACCAAACAAGGACTGGGATCCACATGGACAAGTACAAAATCACATCAAGGGATTTGGTATTCATTACTAGCATGAGAATTATTATCATGACTTATTATTTCTCAATGGCAAGGATTATGCCTAGGTAAAATAATGGGAACATATAGTCAAGTTGGTCAAAGATCTCTTGAAAATAATTAAAGGGAAGCCATCTATCTCAATTATAGATAAAAAAACTAGACTCCTACCTATTAGAGGATGGGATACCTCAGATTTTTTGGTTAAAAATCCCTATTACCCATAAAAATATGAAAGGAAACCATCACAAATACCCCATTTAACATTAAAAGCTATAAATAAGGATCCAAGAGTGCTGATTCTTCACTTAGGGTAGCACATGATGATCCTATTTATCATGATTCTTCATATTTAGAGGAACCTACCCAACCAATTTCTAAATCAATCCCATAGGTTGATACTATGGTTATATCAACCATAGATACATAGAAGGCACCTTCCACAACTGAGAAAATAACTATTTGTTATAATGAGAAGTTGAGGGCTCACCCCCTCCATAGAATCCTACTATGGAGGCACCATCAATATAAGGGCTTTCATGAGAGGTAGTTGGAGGTGAATCCATGGATGATAAGGACAAACTTAAAAAATATAATATTCTTAGCCTCTAGTTTACTAAGGTAAAAACACCATTACATGAAGAACCATTAAGTGAGAAAGTAGCCCCTTCAATTTATCCTACTCCTATTATGTGTTATATTTCTCCTTTCACTATTAGTTCTTTTGATTTGATATCCCTTAGTATTAGGGGTCCCCATCCCATTTATTACCCAAGGTAGATGTTGTTTCATCTCATCCAAGTACCCAACCAACTCTTCTTATTAAAAGGGTAGATGATACTTACTCTACCCTTGTTGTTCCTAGTCCCCAAACTATTCCACCTTAAATAGAGTCTTGATATTGAGGAACCATCAATAAAAGGGCCATCATAAGAGGTATTTAGAGGTGAATCCATGGATGAGAAGGACAAACTTCAAAAATATAATATTCTTAGCCTCTAAGATACTAAGGTAAAAACAAAATTACATGAAGAACCATTCAATGAGAAAGTAGCCCCTTCAATTTATCCTACTCATATTATGTCTTATGTTTTTCCTTTCACTATTAGTTCATTTGATTCTATGTCCATAAGTATTAAGGGTCCCCATCCCCTTTTATTACTTAAGGTAGAGGTTATTTCCTCTCATCCAAGTACACAACCAACTCTACTTATTCCAAGGGTAGATGGTACTTACTCTACCCTTATTGTTCATAGTCCCCAAATTATTCCACCTCCTTATATTATATATTTAGTGTCCGTTCCTATTGTTTCTACTATGTTTCCTTCCACCACTATCCTAACTCCCCTAGAGATTAATAAAAATGTAACCAAGAAGGCCAGGGGAAAATTAACAAGCCTTCAACTTTATGTTTCATCTTCTCAATTGGGTTTACTAGTGCCTCACCTAGTTCTTCTTAAGACACTATTATGGTAACAATGAAGAAGATTAAAAATAATAAGTTAGTCTATATAGTCTACCCACTACCTCAATACAGTGGAATAGACTGATCTAAAATAATTTGGCCTTCAATTCCTGATCTACTAATTGAAGAAGCTTTGAAGAAATCCTTAGGAGAGATATTGAGTGAGACTAAATTTCAAGACACTCAACCCACAAGTACAACCCAAATATTATTCCCACAATGGGATTCATATATGTAATCAAAGGTGAAGGCCTAATTTTATAATTATAGACTTGTCGATAGTAAGCTCTATATTTGAAAAATATAGAGGTACAAAGGGTAAATAAGAGGAAACTAGAAGATAAGTCTAGAAGAGGGGTCATTTTAGAATAAATATGAGGTATTTACCTTGTTTAAAATAAAGAAAATAAAATTTGGGAATTCCCCATACATTTAGGATTTCAAATCTTATTTTGAAATCCACATGATGATGTAGTTGATATTCATGAAGGAATTAAGATGGATAGAAAGGAAATTGAGAAATAATTAGAATAAATGATGGAACAACATCAAACAATATGCATTCCCATACAAATATAAATAGATGAAAAAATGTAGCATCTAGATTGTATAATATCCTAGAGGCTATCACTAAAATGAGGGCTGAGTTAGAACCTCATATAGTTAAAACTAGTAAATTATATAATTATTTGAAATAATATGAAAATAAGTTGAAGTTACTTATTATTATACAACCAGTAAGACATATTCCCACATTAATTTGATGGAACCATTAGAGGCTAGCAATTCCCTCAAATTGGTAGTCAATAGGGTATAAGAAGCTAGATAATGGATTATAGTAGTTGAGGAAGTAATGCCTAAATATGTAGAGAACAAAACCCTAATTTTATAGATTCTAGAGGAATTAAAGATCTCATAGGTAATAATCTCCATAGGTAGACTCATTATCAAGGCCAATTTTGATCAAATCCTTCAAAAAGCTTAAAACCATATTTAAGCAAAACTTACAAGAATGACATAAAAAAAAAGAAAACAAGCTTAATTTTACAAGGAAAAAGGTCATAGGGCTAGAAATATTCAAAATTGACTTTAGAAATAATAAGACTGAGCATGCAAGGATTATTAAACAAGTTAATAGGATGCATAGACCTCCATTTATAAATATGGACAATATTAGGTACAAGCATGACATTGGCAACAAACACTTTCAAGTGTTAGAAGTAAAGAAGAAAGATGATGCTTCAACTTCCACTTTCACATAATCTACAACTTCAATGCCTTAAATAACTAGTAACACCATGAAATCACCTAAAAAGCCTTAGTTGAAGGCTAATTTTGTATGTAGCCATGTAAATAGGACTAATCCTTATACTTATAGTTTACTTATACTTAGTACATAAATATAAAAGTTGCCTAAACTATTTTTAAGCATTCTCACATCACATTGTTTTATATAGGCTAACTTATTTTTGACGTAGTTGTAGTTAACTGTGATTATGCATTGATACTAATAATTAATTGAGTTTATAATTATGTAATGTAACTATGAGTTTGCATGAAATTGGAGGATGATGTGACCCCTTACCAAGTCTATATATTCATGTAATTACACATTCTAAAGGGTTGGAAGTTTTATCAATATAGAAAGAAATTAGCTTTGATTATCATGTAATTGTGTAAGTGTTCTTTCCTTCCATCTCTATGTTTTTAAGGTTTTATTTTCTTAGTTTTATTAATTTGGTTATTTTAAGTGTGAAAAATCTATGGAAAATTTAGTTATTATAAGTGATGCATTCTAATTCTAGATGTATAAAATCTGTTGAAAGTTAGTAGATATCATTGATTTTAAGCAATTAGTTAAAACTATGTTAATATTATGAAATGTGTAGGAGTGGTTTCTCTCTAGTATTATCTTCTAGGTGTGTGTCATAGATTCTTTAGATGCCTTCCTATTATAAGCTATAATATCCCAAATAATGTTGTACAATAGCAATTCTAAAGGTAGAAACCTTCAATTGAGACCATCAAATTTTTAGACCTGTGAATGCATGCTCAAGAAAAATGCTAAAGTGGAATGGACAACAAAGGCCTAGAAGTCTTTTCAAGGCATTAAAAATATAATATCTTATGCACCTTTATTGATAATTCCAAACATCACTAAAGACTTCTCATATTTATCTACTTTAGAACATAATATTTATGCCATACCTATAATAAAGATGAAAGTGAGCGTCTTATTGCTTTCATGAGCATAAAATTTAAAGAGGTAGAACTCAAGTATTACAGGATAGGCAAACACATATTTTCCCTTTTCAAAGTGGTAAATAAATTTTGACATTACATCCTAAGGAACAAGACCATCATCATTGTACCATATCCTATTTTAAAGCTCACTTTGGGGAAAAAGGAATTGGGAAAACATAGGATAAAATTGATGGAAAAATTTCAAGAGTTTGAGATAGAAATCAATCCTAAAAAAATATTAGAGTTCAAGGCATCATTCATCTCATGACTGAGCTTGACCCATGCATCACCATTAAAGAGGTTTATGAAAAATAAGTATCTAAAAGAGATTGGTATAATGACATTATGAAATACTTACTCATAGGTATTTGCTCCCTAAAACTCAATAGAGAATAAATGAGATCTTTGGGAATTAAAATGAATCATTACATAATAAAAAAAGGGCTCCTCTATATAATTAATTACAAAGGCATCTACCTGATATGTGTATCATGAGAAGAATATAAATAAATTCTATAAAATTTGCTCCAAAAAATAGGTAGCTATCATCCCTATGGAAACACCATAACCCATAAAATATTTAGAATGGGTTATTATTGACCAATAGTCTTCAATTTAAATCCTTTCAAACTCTTAATCAATTACCACAAGCATTTCATGAAGCATACATATCATTCATAGCAAAAACAAGAGAGACAATGCAAGATCAAACACATAACACATGACATATGTGGGAAACCCTATTGGGGGAGAAAACCCACTAGAACTTGAAATTATAATACTATCCTATATAAAAAATAATAATTTAGACCAGCTGAAATTGATCAAGGAACTACAATCCATTATTTAGTGAGACTACAATCCCACATGGTGATACGACACTAGTCTAGCTGAGCAACCATAACAACTAGACTTCTATCAAGTTTCACCTTGCAAGAAGGCTACAAAACGATATATTTTGAGTATCCAAAACAACACCTATGAATATAAAATCTCCTAAACACTTATTTCATGCCAATTTGATGGATATATAAAGTATAACATCTCTCTTCAACTCTGCACACTCAATGCATCCAAATCCACCTTTTGGATCACTCTTCACTCCTCAGTAACAACTATGTCACCACATCAATAACATGTATAAATGGTCATACACATAGTAATAAATATACTCTACTCATCAACTAATTTACTATGCACACTCCCTCTCATTCTCTCTACAATTCTCACATGAACACACCTCTTTCACATCAAGAAACCATCTCCTTTGGTTTCACTATATATAGATCCTTCATGAATATAAACATCTTGGTTTGCCCTTAGAATTTATTTAACCCTTAAATATTATTACATATGAAGCCATAATTCAATACCATTCTCAAAAATTTGGACATAACATCCATAGGTCACACTTAAGGAGCTACACCTTTCAATTAGGCCCTTGTAGCCCTTGTAGGTCTCATGGAGACCTATTCAACCATTTAGCACTTCATAAAGCAAAAAAAAGAACAAAGGACCAAATTAAAATTCATAGGTCCACTCCACATACCCCTTTGACATTATCAAATGCTTACAATCATCATTTCACTCTTCTATGCAAGCTCAATTAACTCAAATAATAACCTTGTTCATAACGACACCATGAACAAACACATAGTCAACTTATTAAGATTTATTCATATTGAATATCAATTGGTCAAGATTAAAAATACCATATAGATAATTCAAAAGGATTAAAAAACACTTTCCAATAGATAATTCATCATGAGACATCCAAACAACAACAAAATAAGCTCAAACAACCTTCTTGGGTCACTTTTAGAACACAATCAATCACATAGTCAACTTTGGATCTCAATGTTTTTCACATAAATTAAGACCTCATAATCACATTTTATGGATGTTACATGGATTCCTCTTCAACTTTTATTTTTTATTCATCTTCAAATTTGTCTTGAATCAAAAGTTATGGCACAAACACTCAAAACTAGTTTTTCCCACATTAATTTTCAAATGCCAATGGTCACAGTTAAACCTCAGACACATGAACTATTGATATTGATTGGTATGAAAACCCACTCACCATTGATCTTATAAATAATCTTGGTCTCTACTTCTTCTCAATGTTAAACATAGAACACTTGTCCTCATCTCACTTCTTCTTGACACCTTAGAACAAATGTACTCCATTGATATTTTTGTAAGGAGCTTGGTCTTTACCTAGTTTAAGCATCAAAACCTTTAAACCATTTGAATTACTACACACCATTGATCTAGATAGATGAAATATTGTGAACATTTGTATCATTATCTTGTCATGATCTTTAACATCATGTAAAAATTATTAAGTATGGGGACCATTGTGATATGCCTAAAAGGCCAACTTTGCATAGATATATCTTTTACCTCACTCACATGTTCTCAAATTTGAACCATAAATATAGGAAAAATATTAATTAAACCTATATGACCATTTCCTCTTGAAATTTTCACATGTGCAAGATATGCCATCACCAAACTACTTACTTAATTCGTTCTTATACTTAGACAAATAACATTTTGAGCTGAGATTCATTTTGTGCCATTGATCTTCAATGTGATGAAATTAAGACCATTAGTTATTATTCACAAATTTGGCTAAGTGTTGAAACTTAGGGCACTTCTATTTGATGGACCAAATTTACACCCACATATCTTTTATTGTGCTAAACCACATGATCTAAAATTTAGACCATATGATCTCCTCACACAAGAAAATCTAACCATATATCAAACTTCTCTTATAACCCTCAGACATGTGAGATATAATGACATAAAAATGCCTCCTCAAGTTTATCTATCATAGAGAAAATTATGCCTTAATGAACATAATTAAGAAATAGATGAATTACACTCATGCACACAAACACTCCAATCATCCTTGATCTATGATAGGACCCCTTGTACATCTTCAAATCACCATACTCATCCCTAAACATCTCTAACCATGCCAAAATTGAATATCAACCAAGACTCCTTCAAGCATACTAGGACAAGCACATTGCATACTTTGTCATTTACACTTAGACTATCAGGGCACTTCATCCACTCACCTAGATGCCTTCATGATATCACCATGAAATCATTGAAAACTCTATAACAATCTCACACTTTATCATTGATGACAAAAACCATCATATAGCAATATACATCTCACTTTCCTTCTCTCTCTTTAAGCACTCCATAATAGGAACTTTTTCCCCCTTTGACACAATGACAAAGTGGGCACCAAATGATACTAAGGACCTAAAAATACTACCAATGAGAGATGAACACCTTAAAAAGATGATACAAAGTCCCCCTTACCTTGAGCCTACCTCTTCTTGCCTTGACAACATCCTTTTGCTACATGTCAATGATCTTTAACCAAACACTACAACTAATGAATAAAGAACACAAAAAATACTAAAATATAATGGAACTCACCTTAATATCTCTAAGCCATTGCACATCTTGAGAATCTTCAGATCTCCAAACACCATAAGAATCACCACATAGGTTTACTAACCTTCTCTCTTAAGCCACCTCAAGGATCATTAACAGAACTTCATTCCACTCAAAAAATAAGAACCATATTCTTAAACCATCCTGATAACTCACCTTGAAACATATATACCTTGATTTTTTGGAAAAATTGAGCAAAAAAGCACTCTTCACATAATGCGTGTCTAGTCTCCTTATAACCCTACCTAGAACTTGCAAAGCTAAAAACTTTCTATAGACATAACTTCAAGACTTGAAACATAATATCTAGATCACTCTCATATTCCCCCTCAAGTACACCAACTTTCATCACCTATCTCATCCTCTATGACATACTTCCTTCACAAACCTACTAGCCAATTAGGACTCCATTTTGATAAAAACTTGAATAAATTAAAATCCACAAACCTTTAGATCTATGTGAAGCTTTATTTGTTAACCCATTTGGCCCATTAAATCTATTAATAAGCCTCAAATATCAACTCATAAACCACTTTTTTAGTAGATCACAAAACCTTAAAATTGTAAAAATAAACAAAGTCAACAAACCTCCTTCTAGTCAATGCCCTCCTCTAAAACTTCTTGTACACCTAGAGACAACCATCACATACTTCTGGACCAAAATTTGAGCCTCCATACCTTTGGGAACTTTGATGTCCTATAGCCCATTTTAGGCCTACTTTCCCTTAAGCCAAAATAAATAAAATTGAGAGCACTCAAAAATATTCAATTGGCACAAATAGGATCATCAAGACACAAAAACTACTTGTAAAACATCACAAAGAAGTGCACAGACCTTTTTGAGCATCAAAATCTTCTTGAAATTGCATAAATCTCAATAGGCCACCTATAAATACCCATTCTAACTCTGTAGACATTGCATACACAACAACACTTGATTTTCCACTAAAAAGAGTCTCTTAAGAAGCATAGATAGAGACATCCTACTTCAAAATGTCCTAAAATAATGTGAAACTAGGAGTTGCCCACAACTCCTTATATTCCTTTTCCTTCATGGTCATATGATACTTGTAGTTCTTCTTCTTATTCTTCTTCTTAGGCTTAAGATAAACAACATGCTCAACCACTACAACATTCTCCTTTTCTTCTAATATTGAATTGATAATACATGGAGATAAAAAATATTCATGACATACCTTTTCATATGAAGAATATTCCTTGTATTTTAAAACCTCATCACTAGGCACTAAACACTGATGTTATTTTCATGAAACTTACTCAATATTAATTAGGATGTTCACTTGGATCCATACTCACCTCATAACTAACCTCAATCAGTACCTTGGTCCTCTCCTTGAGCTTAGTCTCTTTATCCACAACATGAGTAGATAATGAGAGCCATTGACACTATTTAACTTTTGTAGCATTCTCCACCATATCAAACAGATTACTCAGACTAGTAGACCCATCATGAGTCATACTTACCACCTTTTCTTTCCATGAGTTAACTTGATTTATTACTTGCACTCTAGGAACCTGATTGAACTAATTTTAACTTGATGGTTATTTTAGAAAATCTGCTTGTTTAGCTTTTGTGCTTATTCATGAACTTAGTAGTCAAGCCATGTCACTTCTATACTTGGTATAGCTAGGTGCAATCATAGCAGGGTTTATGGAACTCAAAATTTAACACACTACTATGTTGTCATCAATTTCACATAAGGCATAAGCTTTGTGAACTCACCCAAAGTGCAACAATGATGGAATTGAACCTGCATTGGGCTAGTTGAAACATGGTGCAACCTTGGTATCAATGGGACTTAACCATTGGTAAGACTAGATTAGGTAGTCTATCGATGCTAGGATATTCTATGAAATTTCATTATGTGGGATCCTATTCAAGGGCATAATCCTTATGGTGCAAGTTCATGTCTGGCTAGATAGAGACCTTAATGACACAAGCTATGGGGATAATGAGTTAAGGGTCATTTAGGTGATTATCTAAGTCATGGGAATGGATTAAGTTTAAGTGATCATTCTTCAAGTTATAAATATAGGTGTAGGTCTTAACTTCTTAATGCATGCCAATTTTAACACTTAGTGGATTTTATAGGCATTCTAAAGTCTTTATATATCATAGAGATGCCATTGGTGACCTAGAACTAACCTTTATGTCACAATACATTACACCATTGAAAACTATAGCATTATTCCCACAAAATTAAAGTCCCAAACATACCCCAATTCTAACTATATATAAATAATCAACAACCAAGAAGATAATCAAGACATTCTATTAACTCAAAGTTGTCAGCACAAAGTACAATTTATATAAATAGAGTATGGGCTCATCTTAGATACTACTCAGGCCTAGCTACTAATAGGGGATATTGGGAGATATAAGTTAATTATTCAAGGTATCATGGTGGGATTTTATCCAAAACACATGTGTAAACGTAGAACTAATCATACAAAGCTTCATTACAATAATGTCATCTCTTGGTCTTCAGGTTTAAGCTCATTTTATATGTAAAGGAGCAACTCCTTTCTAGGGTGGATGGGTGCAAATCAGATGATGAGTTTTAGATATAGGGTTTTATGCCACCAATTACACTACTCTATCAACCACACTCTCCAAATACCATGTGCAAACACTTAATAAATTCTCCTTCAAACTTGGGTACTAAGCAATTACCTGTCGGTTGGCATGAGACCCTCAAAGATTTTTCTAGCTGGTACTAATGGTTTCAAAATAGAAATTTACCTAAATTCTATGCACTAATATGTGTTTATTTGTCATGGTCCACTACCTAAGTTAAAAAATGGGTCCCAACATTACCCCATACAAAATTTCTAGTCCACCTCAAACTAGTCTTTTAACACCTTTGGTGTGCAAAATTTGGGTGCGCCCTACTCTAGTTCTACCTTAAAGATTTCAAAGACCTATATAATGAGATTTATATATTCAATGGTGCCTTCTACTTTAGTTTATTCAGCCTTAAGGGTAATCATGTCCATGCTTTCTAATCCTTTTTTGAAGGCTTCAATCCTTTTCCTTGCTCACCTTACCCTACCATCTAAACTATCCCCTTGCTCACTCACCTTTGTTTGAAAGGCACAAAAGAGGGATTTTAGTTATTATTCTTAGGTCTTCAACTTGGAACTTAAGTCATTAACTAATGCCATCACCTAGATGTGCTTGGTTTGGCTCACTATGAAAGAGTGTTTAATCAAGGTGTCTTTCTCCTCCTTTACCTTTTTAAGGTGCACATTGATGACTGCTATTTGAGTGATAAAGTTGCAAAAAACTGCATATGATTCTGATATGCCCTCTTCTAGTTTGGTGAAGAGGTATTCTACCACATCTATCTCTTCATTTAACTCACTTTTTATGGCTTCATAGGGGTCTTCTTACTCCTTCGACATTAGCTTCATTCAAGACAACATTTTCTCAATCAACATGCATACCTTTTCCAAGTCATTCATATCCAAAGTATTAACACCATCTAATAGGGATGGATTCATTTCTTAAATGTGCTTAAATATATATTTGAGCTTAAGCTTTATTAATTTTAGTTCTTCTACCTCATGTGATATTTTTTTCTAACTATTGGCATGAACATTGTTGACAATGTTCTTGTGCACCACTTCAGAGGGTATTTTGAGAAGGGCATTAGCTAACCTTATGGGGTTTATATCTTGAGAATTTCTAAGTTGGTAATCATGGCCCTCTTCTAACTTCTTATCATGTTGAATTAATTTTTTTAAACCTCAAAATGAGGCTCATCTATATAGTAATATAGTGACCAAAAAACTTGATGGTGCATTAGTGTTGTGGTAGCCATCAAGGGCATGTATTCCATCATATAAAATTCATCATCCTCTTTGAAACCCTGCTATAATTTTTCCCTATAGCTTGGTTCATACTCTTCTTCCTCAACCAACTCATTTTATTCTTTTCTATCACTAGTGCTTTCACCAATGCCTTCTTCTTCTTCTTCTTCTTCTTCTTCTTCTTCTCTTTATTATTTTTTTTGACACTAAACTCACCATCATGTTCTCCCTCTCACAGGTGTTTTTACATAGAATTTTCCCCTTATTTATTTATTCCTCTTAATTGGATCTTTGGCATGAGCTTCTTTAGTGCTAAATTTTCTCTCCTTTTTACCCAATAGGGTCTCTACTTCCTTCTCTATTTTTTTTCTAAGGGGCCATCATTGCCTTCATTGTCTCTAAGTGCCCCTTTGGAGATAGGGCATGCATACTATGTAGCTTCTTATACCATTCTAGTGGAGGTTCTAGGTGCCTTCTCTAGTACCTTTTCCTCTATAGGTTTTATGGTAGTGGAAACCTTATTCTCTCTTTTCTTCACCATCATGGCCCTTTCTGCCTAGGTCTTTTTTTCCTATTTTTCCTTCCTCCTAGCCTTCTCCTCTTCAAACTTTCTCTCTGATTCCTCTTTCCTATATTTTTCCTTTTTATCCTTCCTTTGTTTGGTTTGTGTCTTGCATTTATTTTCTATTTCTTCTATCTCTTTAGCCTCTATTCGATTGATCTCATCTTGGGATATGCCCTTGGCAATCATGGCCTCTTGCTTATAGTATAAATTTAGTGCTACATTAATGTGCTCTTGGTTTAGGTCCATGTCTTCCCATTTTTTATTCAAATCTTCTTCAGTTGGTGTACTTGAATGTGTTGTTTCTTCATGCACTTACACCTCATTAGGTACTTCTCCTATTTCTCCTTATTTCCTCCTTTCTTCCTTCTTCCCCTTCATCTCCCACACCTTACACTCCTATTTTTCTTTCTTTCACTCCTCAACCTCAACCATCTCAACAATTTCCATTGACATCCTAGCCTTTGTCATTTCTTCTCTTCATTTATATAATTCCTAAACACTCTACATCTCAGCTTCATTGAATCCGAGTTTCTTCCATCTTTACATCTTATTCACTTCAATCTAAGGGGATGGAGAGCATGCCTATTCACTTGATAAGGAGTCATCTTCCTCTGACATGATGTATATGCCCCTCCCCATTGATTGTTCCTCTAACTCCTCTTCCTCCTCTATGTTGGATAAGATTATCCTCGGTGCCATAGGAGAAACCTTTTCCTTCTTATTTATGCCAAGATAAGTCTTTACCATGAATTTTATGTTCTTCTTAGATGAGCCCAAAAGAGATTCTTCTCCTTCTAAGGTGATCTTGAGCCTTAGGCATTCCTCTATTTCTTCCAAAGTCTTCCCCTCTTCTTTTAGGGATACTTCTTTTTTGGTGGTATCAGGGTCTCATCATTACTGATCTAGATAGGAGGACAACATTTGATGCCATGATTTCTTCTTGGGCCACCTTATTCCTTGGATTCATCTCAGATTAAAGACTATGGATGAAGCCAACTATGGTTACCTTTAGGAGGGGATTGATGTTAGTGTGATATGACTCATATTATTTATCTTTGGTGGCCCTTCTATTGGCACAAATGAATTGGTGCCTTAGTCTATGCCCCTCTATATCCAATTCCTTAAATAGAATGTCTATTTTATATGTATTAGGGATTTATTGCAATGCCTCTCTAAATTAATTTTTTGAGAAGGCATAGGGGATCTTTAACCACCCTGACTTATTTCCATTCACTAGTGTCAATCATAATATATAATAATTCTACATAATGAAAAAAGTTTTCATTCTAAACATGCTCTGAGAGAGCCCTTGAGGAATCTACCATTCTAGCTTGAAGGCCTCTATGTATTTCTCACACCATCACATCATGCGTATTTTTTATTTGGTGCTAAAGGAGGTGGAGCAAGTGAAGTCTCAATATTTTTATGCTAAGGAATCATTGTGTTCTAGGAAAACCAAGAGATTATCCTCATTCTTATTTGGGACCCTGATTTCTTCCATGATGATTAATATAAGGATGGACCCCCACCTGAAGGTCCCCTTCACGTTATGGCACTCTAGTGTATTTTTCACTAACTCTTTGGTGATGAAATTTGTAATGTTGAATTAAATTCCTTGTACCATGTGATATGTGATACATAGGTATACCTTTAACACATCATTCCATTGACCACCTAGGCATAATTTGGAACTTATAAGGTATGCTTCTGCCAACATGTTAGGGTCCTTACACTTACTAATGTAATTAAGGATCTAAGTTAAATGCTCCACCTCTTCATCATCATCCATCATTTGATGGATGTCTTTACTAGTATTTGGGATCCCTATTATTTTCTTGATCAACTACACTAAAATCTTCATGTGCTTGCTTATAAATTACACGCAATCCTCATAGATGTGCAAGAGTAGGAATTACACAAGTTCCTCTATATTTTTGAAGTAGGGTAATTTATAGAGTTGAGTTGTGCCAGAAGCTATCAACTTGTCTCAAATTGAGACATCAAATAGGGCATCACCTTACACCATCTTGTACCCAACCTCCACCATCTAATCTTGTGCCAAGTGTTACTAGTGACTTAACATCTGATGGTTATATTCCTTCAATTGATATTTGTGCATAAATGAGTGCCAATCTTCCCCCATTATAACCTTTAGAGGAAATTACATGAACTGATAGGACACATTCATTAACACCTCAATGTTAACTTTTGAAATGTTAACTACTTCGATCAGTTATGCCTTGGTTTTGGTAGCCATTATCTCTTCTAGAATTTTAACTTTCTTGGGTTCCTAATATGACTATGTAGAGATCACTACCTTGTACTTCTTCACCATCCTAAATCAACTTATATTGAAGCACAATAGGTGCAATTTGTTGAAGCCTCAAATAATTATTAGTGATTGATAATCGCTAGGTCTATGCATACACCTTTAACTCTTAAGCTTCATTGGCCATTAATGGTGGCTTGGGTGACATCTTCTTGCTCCCATTTTCTATTTTATACACAAATTTCTCTCCAGACTTCTTCAAATTAGCATCACTGAGAATGCAATCCTTCTTAGTATGTTATTATTCACTCTTGGTGCTTGAAGTGCTTAAATTCTTATTATGACAAGGTTTTTCCACTTCATCTCTCCAATTTCTTCTTAGGTTCACTCTAAGTCTTGAATTAGCTTAAATTTTTTAACCTAACAATTCTACCATTTGATATTTTATACCCTTCTCTCTTAGCTATTGTCATTAATGTAGGCTTTATTGCATAGGCACCTTGATTTCTTGGAAAATGCAAAAATCTACAAAATCCTTGGGAATCCCTTATCATTAATGTATTAATTTCATAGTTTTGTGCTACCACCACATCATTGAATGCTCCCAATAGATATTTTGGTGAAGTGATGTGTGGTTCAAATGGTCACTTCCAAATCAATTTTGGGTGGATGCTAGCTAGCTTAGATGATTTAATTTTATGCTTGATCACTTGGCATGACATTTTACTTCCTTATGGTAACTTAGGCATAATGCCTCACATGCACATGATTTAGCCTCCTTATTTCTACTTTCTCTTCTAGCTTCACTCCTATTTCAAGTGTGCTTCTCTATCTTGGTTAGTTTCTTGTACTTCATCTTACCTTGGCCTATTTTACCCCATACAAATCCCTTATGCTAGACCTATATTTCTTTGTCTTCTCTCTTGGATCTCTGATGCATGGTTAGATTGTGCATCTTCAATTTCTTTCTTTCACCCAACCTTGTCGAGCATCTTCACCTTGTTCTCTACTTTTTGATGCATGATCATTTGATGCACCCATTTTGGACTATGGTGTAAAGGTTTTTATTTCAAGTATATATGTTTTCCTTTTGTTCTTAAATATAAAATTTTTGGTAACTTCCTCATGCCTAACAACTTAGGCATCTAGCCCTAGGTACTTAAAAAGAAACTGGGCTTGACTCACTTGACTGGTATTATGCATGGAAACACTAGAGTAGTTTGTTCTTAGGACTTTAAGAGACCTACACTATTCAACTTGTGCACATGGATAGTGTGCATATTATTCTTACATTTGTAAAGTCTCATATGCCCATGACATAGATGTCAAGCCTCATGCACTTAGATGACACAAGTACTCAACTCATCGAGTTGGAATTATACATGAGAGGATAGATGAATTCAATGGAGCAAGTTGAGATTCACATGCCCATAACTTAGGTGTCATGGCCTCATGTGCTTAAAAAGTGTAAATTCTTAATTCACTCATATGGAATTATGTGTGAAGTGTCAGTAGGTAAGTCCTTATAGCCACTATGTGTTGTTTATTTCCTTTTTACACTATACAAAGAATAGAACAAAAGAAAAAGAATGGTTTTCATTTCACCAAACTATATTTTGGTCAGCTTAATGCACACTAACTAGTGACCAAGAAGTTGATGTTATTATGGCACAAGCATCTTCCTACTATTGATATAGTTTTAATTAGTTACCATTGAAATACCCTAGGAACATTTCACCAGACAATGTGCACAACTTGCATGTACCTATCTCCAATATGTGGTAGATGATGTAGGGGACCTTCCACCTTATTTGTAATTTACTTGTGTGCTTAAGGTACTTTGAATAATAGAATAACACCAGTGCTTCTTCAGTTAGATCCTTACACTTGATGTGTTTGTCATACTAGAGCTTCTAGCGTGCCTTTTTGATTTGCTAATTCCATCTTACTTGGGCATGCTTTTCATCCAAGCACTCCAAATATTCTAACCTTGTGCTCAAATATTCTTGGTAATATAAGCAACCAATCTATGCAATGTGTAAATATGGCACCATGAATTCCATGGGGAGAATTATTTCAATGCCAAACACTAGTTGGAAAGGTGTAGCTTTGTTCAAGCACTTATATGTCATGTTGTACGCCCATAGTACCACTGAAATGTAATCATCCTAATCTTTAAAACCAATGTAACATATATTTGTTAGGCATGTTCCCAAGATCTTGTTAAAGGCTTTCATGGTACCATTTGCTTGTGGATGATATAGGGTGGTTTTGTGGTACACCACCATATATTTGGTTAAGAGGATACACACCATCTCATTGATGAAATGAGTTCTTTTGCTACTAGTTAGACTAAATGGGCACCCATATTGACTTATTATGTTATCCTAGATGAGTCATGTAGATTCCATAGTTGTGTAGTCTTTTGTTAGCACATATTTATCCCACTTGGTGAAATAGTTAGTGACCACCAAGATATACCTTACACTTGTGTACCATGATATAGGAGTTATTGGTCCAGTAAAATCAATGGCCCATTTCTCAAATGGTGCTTAGGCAAGAATGGGGATGAGAAGCATCTCATCTTGGTGGTTGGGCTTCTCAGTGCACTGGGATATGTCACATGCCTTGGCACACTCTTTTGTGTCTTAGAATAGGCTTGGCCATCATAAGCCTAACTACAATATCTTATGCACTATTGCATCTCTGGTGTAATGGCCTCTTGTAATTCCTTGATTCACTTCTTATAAGATGGAGTCCCTTTCATGTTCAAGAGTACACCAACATAGGAATTCATCTCTACTTAGTTTATAAAACTCCCCCTTAATGAGATAGAAGGGGGAAACATGAACTACAAGTTATTTCTTCTCAATATTTGACATGGTCTAGGGTGCAAACCCAGATGTTAGGAAATAAACAATCTCTATTAAGTCTTTAGGGACATGTTAGACTTTTTATAGTTTCACATTTGGCATGTCATCCTTAATCAACACCACTCTGTCACCAAAATTTATGTGGGATAAATGGTCTAGCCCAAAGTTTTGCTTCCCAAGTTTAATGACAATGGATAATTGGAACTCTTGGAATAGAACTATCTATCTATATATGAACTTGTGTAGGAAAGGCTTGTTTATGAGATAATTTAACACCTCATGGTCAGTGAAAAAGATGAAAGGGGTTACCAATAGATATTGCCTAAATTTTTATATGGCATAGACCATTACTAGTGACTCACACTCAGTAGTGGTGTAATTCTATTGTGCTTATGAAAATTTCCTTCTTGAGAAATAAATGGGGTGGTACATCTTGCCCTTGTCTAGTTGTAAAATATGGTGCCAATTATAGATCCTAAAGCATTGACATGGATGTGGAAAGGAGTAGTCTAGTCTAGAAATTATAGAATTAGTGTGTTATCCAAATATAGCTTTAGTGTTTCAAAATCCTCTTTGTACACCCCACCCCAATAAAATGGACCATCTTTTCACAAGATCTCCTCTAGAGGTGTTGTGATCTTTGCATAAATACATATAAAATTCCTATAGTAGCCATAATGGAACAAAAAGGTGTGTATGTCTTTCTAGATTAAAGGAGTTTGGAGCTAAATTATGATGGCTATCTTCACAGGGTCAACAAGGAAACCATCCTTGTAGATTATGTGCATGAGCAATATCACAATGGGGGTTACAAAGATGCACTTATTTAAGTTTAGAGATATCTAGAGCTACCTACACCTCTCAAACATGAGGAGCCAATTGTCATAGTGGTCCTTTATAAGGCCATATATAGTCTAGTCATCAAGATACACTTAGAAGAACCTATGGATGAAGTCCTTGAAAATGGTGAACACCACTTTGGAGAATATAGTTAGTGTGTTCTTGAGTCCAAAGTGCATCACATTATAGGCAGAATAACCCCATTCATTTACAAAGATTATTTTAGGCTTATCCTCCTCCTTGATCTACACTTGATGGTAGCCTAAGAAACCATTAGTGAAAGTATAGGTTTCACACCCTACAATGCTATCTAGGACCTCATCGATAAATGGGGTTAGGGTAGGTTAGTGATGTAAATGACATTAAAAATTATATAGTTAATGTAGATCTATATGAAACCATCTTTGTTAATGCTTATGAACATCAAGCTCACCCATTTAGATTCTTGTATAAGGTAGATGATGTCAGTGGCTCGCATTCTATTTTATCTTTAGTGTAAAGGTTGGGATTCATCCTATATGGGTGATTCTTGATAGGCCTCACACCATCCACTAGCTTGACTTTCATTTTTTCAAGGGAAGGGTGGGTACCCTTCATATCCTAGTAGTTTTATGAGAATAAATATTGAAATTCCTTCAAGAGGTCTATGAGTCATGCCATCTATGCCTCAAACTAGTAGGCACCTATAGTGGCAATATTATGTTCTCCTTCTATGTTGATGTATACCTTAGTGATCTTGAGTGGTGTGTGGTAGGGTTCATTCCTCTCCTAATCAGAGTCTTAAACTTTCCTTGTCCCCTCTATTGTTTCAATTCAAATATGAGTCATATCCTCTTCATTCAAGACACTATCATCCACAAGGCACATGAGTATTTATCTTCTTATTAGGGCCTTCCAATTGCACTCCTTTTAGGTCTCATTATCTTCCTTAATGGATTCACTATTGAGAACCTTTTCTTAAAAAAATATTGGGAGTGCTAGTCCTTTCTCCCTAAACATGTCTTTAAGGCACTCTTCTAGATGGTAGTTTCCTCAAACACTGACCTACAAATGACTTGTAGTGGCTCTAGTAGCTCTAAGTTATATGAAGGGAAGGAGGAGGTGTGCACAAAATTCTCCTTAAGTAATTCCCAATCTCTTATATCTTGTCACATTTAATTCATAATGTATCATACTTATGCCTATGTTTTTAGAGTCCTATTGAAGGCATGCACACAAGCTTCTAGGTGTGTTCTCATCACAAAGAGTCTAGGTTTCTTCACACAAGTGCACATGTGTAACTGGGTCAAAATTACCTGATTAAGTAGGTATATTTAAGTCCTCATTACTCTACCCAAATCTATTGCATATGACTAACTTCACATCTTGCCATATTGGCAAGCTAGGGTTCTACACTACCCACCAATGAGTAACAATGATCTTTAGGGTATGCACTAGTGCACCCATCTTATTTATTTCTTTGGGAATGCACACTTTAATGTCATGGACATAATTCTATATAGGTTGGCTCTTGCCATATTTTGGGAGAACTATAAGCTTCCCTTTACTTAGCAAAAACACTTTTTTAATCATCTTTTTATCATGGGGAACCCATTTCTTCTAAGTGCACTCAATCCTAATTAGTCTCATTTTGGTTGGTCTTGGAATAGTTGTCTATACTAAGTAGCACCTTCATCTAGTCACTTCATAAGCCTATTCAACCCATCAATCATAGGCTACATTAGTTATATCAAAAGTTGATTATCCATCCTCCAATGTGAGTAATCCTTGGTTACTTGGGTTAAGCTTTTTGGTGCCATATGCCATGATATTATAAATGTGGTTTATCTCATCTTTAAGATAAACAATTTCTACATATGGAGGCCCTTGATCACTTGATAGGGGGTCACCACCCTCTCTCTACTATTATCAAAAGTCATGTATCACTTCTTGAAGTGCATATATACATTATAAGTGTATCACTATAGCCTCCCTAAAAGTATTAAATAGTTATCATGATCTACTAACTCAATTACCTCAAAGTGAGCTTAGAACATGGTACCCATGATATCTACAATTTCACCTTTTAAGATCCTCATAGGTTACACTTAGGTTTTGTTGGCCATAAACAACATATGAGGGGAGGGATTCAAGGGTGGCCATCCCATCTTCTCCTAGGTGGTTTTGGTCAAAATGTTGACCTCAAAACTAGTGTCCATAAGGACCTCAAAAATTAACCATCCATTGATGGTGGCATTTATTTGTAGTTCTTGGTCATACTATACATTCTGAGTATGCCTCACTTCATGCACCCACTCCATATGTTGTGTATAAAATTCAATTATATGAGGTGAAGCTTCTTACTTTGGTATCTTCCCTACATGCTCTAAAATAAATCTTTTCAATAGGGGCAACATCCCTTCATATTATAGGAGGTGCAGGATATCAATCAACTCCTATACTTTAGCTTCCTAGCTATCTTGCTCTTACACATGGTGCTTGCCTATGCTTTTAAATCATAGGCCAGTTGGAACTCTCCCTAAAGTTTTTGTATTACACTCATGGCTTGTTATAAGATGTCTTTCTATCATACCAAGTCAGGGTAGGATGCATATTTTGGCTTAGGTTTCATTATTCACTTGGTGTGGCTTGGCTTGCCATATTCCAAGCATATTCTTTTATTGGCATAATAGGTGATTGAGTGGTATAACCACTATGAGTTGTGGCTTGCACCTTAGGGGGATCTTTACAAGTTTATTATATCTTAGGAGCCCATTTATCTTATTTTTAATTGTGCCTAACCATGGTGGCACCCTTATCTATGCTCGGTTGACCTGGAGTCAACTTTTTATACAAGTCTAGGAAATCCTTGAACACATGTGGTCCTTGATAATAATCACACATTGGGTGCATGGGGTAGTTGTGATAATAATGCTTAGTTAACCTACACTTGTAATATGATCATGGTGGGAATATTCATCCATCACATCCTACACCTTGCCTATATATGCCTCTCTAATTCCCATAGAAAGTATTTTGCTATCCATAGCCTTCATTTCCTTGATCCACTTACCCATCAGCTATGGGCATTTCCTACCTTGTGACTCTCTCCAAATCCTAGTGAATTTCATAAATGACTTGAAAATCTATTATTGAATAAGTATAGGCATTACAAATTTTGTAATAGATGGTAGTGTTTACTTGACCAACACACTATAATAGGGGATAGTTTTAAGATTCATGTGACCCATGATAAACTTCACAACTGAGAAGTAAGATGTGAAAACTTTTCCATGGGAAATTATTCTTTTTATGCCCCTCCATCTCATAGTCAATGCACCACAATCCACTATGAGTATCATACACTAAACCAATAATCAGCTTCTGTAACTAGGAGGCCATTGATGTGATCTGTACCTCCATAAATGAGTTGATATTGGTGTCGGTGATGCTTACTAACTCATCTTAGAGCATGAATTCAAGCACTTTTTAGGAGTCTATTAATGTATTCATTGACAACACTCTCCTAAAAGGTACTAATAGGCCCCCAACAAACCATTGTACATGTTGGGAGGGTAGGATATCATATGAAAGATTAGAAAGGAGGATTTTAAACTATGTGTCATATAGGTACACACTCTTATATAACACTTGATTAATTTATTTGAGTGCTATAATAATTTTTTATTCAAACTCAAGAATATCAAATTACTTCAAGAAAACCTCCTTCAGTATATCATATTCAACCACAACCTAGTTCAAATCAAAATTTTGATACTAGGTATGGGCATGATCCAATAAGGTGGTCATGAAATGAGTTGCCTTGTTCCCTAATTTGGTGATACCTCAAGTATACTATATAATTTCACACTTGAACACATGCTCCATAACATTATCTACACCATGATACTCAAACACGTGCATCACCATCTCATAATAAATCTACTAAGGGGTTAGTACTAGAGTCTGAGGCATTTTCCCCTAGAAACTATGTTAGAGGTAGTCCTTTAATGCCTCTAGTTGTAGGGTTAAGCACTGCCCTTATTGGAATAAGTTTCACCATTAAGCTTAATGGAATGGTGCTACACACTTATGGTGCCAAGCCACTTCTTATGGGTTGTTACCCAATTGACATAGCTAACATCCCCTAAATGGGAATGTTTGTGCTTGTGTTCTATATTCCTAGGTTGGTGCTCACTAGTCTTGTGGTATTTTGGTTCAATTAATTTTAAGGTATCACTTGTTCAATTAAAAGGTCCTGGTTAAAATCTTGGATTATATCAAAGTTAATGGTGATAATAGGGTTAGTTATCATTTTTATATCTTCTAGTGGAGAATCCAATGCATGATATTGCACTTCTAGTTTAAAGGGGGTAGGTGATTTTGGAGCATCTTCATTCAACACATATTGTAGGAACCCAAGGAATTTTTTACCCAACTATTGATATTGGTCTCTTGCTTCTTCATCTCCTTTATCACAGTACTATAATTCAAGGGATCCTTCCCCATGCCCATCCTACTTGTTATAGGTCCTCTTGACACTTTTATGTTTTAGATACTCTATCATCTTGTGCCTTTAATTATTATAGATCTACCTTTTGATCTCTCAAGTGACAAGTTGTTTTTCCCTTTCCATCGTACCTTACCTATACTTCCCCTTCTCACCCTCTACACTTGCTCATATGTACAAGGATTTTAGCCTTCCATTTTTATGGTTTCAATACCATAATCCATGAATAATTTATTTAGTTTGGTATTGAGACATCTTATGAATGTACCCCTTATCTCATTAAATAACTCATACTCTACTTATTGAAGGGAAGAGAATGTTGACACTATGAATTCTAATAGATAGTTATTCAAATGCATTGCTCCACCACTTATCTATAATATGCATCAAAACATCATCTAAGATCTCAAACTTATATGTGCACTCCTTTGTCCACTTGAGGTGCTAGCCATAGCTTCATATTATAGATTTAGTATAGGAAACCAACCATCGGTACACATGCTTAGGTAGTTCATAAAAGAACACCTCATATAGAGCATCATACAAGTAGGTTTGCACCCATTCTTTAGGCTTATATCCTTAATATGTTATATGCTCTATGAAAAACTATCTTCCACTTGATCTAATCAATGCTTGATGTTATTGAGTGAAATTTAGATCATCACTCTATTGTACCATTATAGTAACAAAATTCAACATGGGTCCTAAAAATGGAACCAATAAAAAATTGCTTATTTAGCTTTTATGCTTAGTCATGCACTTATCAATTAATCCAAGTCATTTCTATACTTGGTACAGCTAGGCACGAGCATAGTAGGGTTTGTGGCACACAATATTTAACACACTACCATAATGGCATAAATTTCACACAAGGTTCAAGCCTTGTGTGCTCACTCAAAGCAAAATAATGAAGGAACTGCTTACATTAGGGTAGTTGAAACATTGTGCAACCTTGGTGTCAATGGGACTTATCTATTAGAAAGACTAGCTTAGGTGGTCTATCTAAACTAGGATATTCTAGGAAAGTTCATTAATCATGAGCCTATTCAAGGGCACAAACCTTATGGTGCAAGTTCATGTCTAGCTAGATAGATCCCTTAATGGCACAAGCTATGGGGATAATAGTTAAGGGTCATTTAGGTGCTCAGTTGAGTAATGGGAATGGATTCGGTTCAAGTTCTCATTATTCAAGTTAACACTCTAGGCATGGGTCTTAGGGTCTTGACACATGCTAGTTCCAACACTTTGTGGATTTCATAGGCATCCCAAAGTTGCTATATAGCATAACGATACCATTGGTGACTTGGAACTAACCTTTATGGCACAATACATTACACCAATGAAAACTATATAATTATTCCTATAAAACTAAATTACCAAACATACCACATCACTAACTATATGGAAAGAATCAACAACCATGAAGATAATCAAGCCATTCTATTAACTCAAAGTTGTCAGCATAAAGTACAATTTATATAAATAGAGCATGGGCTCATCCTAAAAACTACTCATGGCCAATGGCTCATAGATGAGCTTGGGTGATTCAAGGTAATTATTCAAGGTATTCATGGTGGGATTTAATCCAAACCACATGTATAAACCTATAACTAATCCCATAGAGCTTCACTATAATAATGTTGTCTCTTTGTCTTCAGGTTCAAGCTCATTTTATAAGTAGAGGAGTAGCTCCTTGCTAGGGTGGATGGGTACATGTCTAATGCTGAGCTAACACTAGGGGTTGTTATGATACTGACTCCACTATCTTGATACCCACACTCTCCAACTACCATGTGAAAACACTCAAGATATTCTCCTTCAAACCTAGGTGTTAAGCAACTGCTTGCTAGTTGACATGAAACCTTCAAAGATTCTTCTAATTGGTTCTAATGGTTTCAAAAGAGCAATCATTTACCCAACTTTCAAGTATTGAGATGTGTTTAATTGGCATGGTCCACTACCTAAGTTAGAAAAAGGGGTTCTAATAATGGCCTTTTCTTGTAGAATATAGAAATGTGACCAATCTTCTCATAGTTGTTCCAAACCATTTTTTTTAAAGTGGACTCAACTTAACCTACATAATATGGACAAGATCTTGTAATGTTTCCTCTATCATAACAACTAAAATAAACTCTTTCTTTTGAAGAAGACTCACCTTGACTTACCTTATTTTGACACTTCTTAGCAATGTGTCCCTTATCAATATAGTTGAATCACTTAACTTTATTCACATCTTTTGACTGATGATCCCCATCATAGTTCCATGAAAACTCATTTCTTATAGGTATTTTTTATTCTCTAAATATTTTGCATTATCTCATGGAATTTGGTTATCTGATCTGATTTGTCTTTAATCTAAAAACACCTTCATTCCTTGTCTGATTATTTGTCTTTAAAGATAGATTATTCTTGTTCACATTAGTCTTCATCTTGTCTTGAGTTTAATTCTCTAGTTATTATTTGTATCCAAGAATAGTTATATCACTTTCATCCTTTTTATCATTCCAAATATTATCTATATCACTTGAGCTCTTTTCAAATCTCATAAATGACTTTACCTTACTAGATGTCTTCTATAACTCAAATTTCAATGACTCATTTTCAATTACATACCTTGAACATTCATATTATTTAGATTTTAGGCTTGTAGATAGGATTTCTAATTGAAAACTGAGATTCTTGACCATATCTTCATGATCCTTGGTGTCTTAATTCATTATTTTTTCATACACACTAAATTGCTCCTCATATGTCACCCTTAAGTAGCTACACCTTTTAATTAGGCCCTTGTAGCCCTTATAGGTCTCATAGAGACCTATTCACCCATTTATCACTTCATCAAGAAAAAAAGGAACATAATAATGATTTAAAATTCATAGGCCCACTCCACATGATCACTTTGACATTCTTAAAATCTTACATTCATGATTACACTCTTTTATGCAAGATCAATCAACTCAAACAATAGCCTTGTTCATAAGCACACCATGAACAAACACATAGTCAAATTCTTAAGATTTGTTCATACTAAATATTTATTGTTCAAGAATCTAAATACCACATAAATTATCTACAACTAATATAAAACACTTTCCAATAGTTAATTCATCATGAGACATCCAAACAACAACAAAACAAGCTCAAACAACCTTCTTGGGTCACTTACAAAACATAGTCAACTTTAGAGCTCAATATCTTTGTCTTTACATAAATTTAGACCTCCTAATTACATTCTATGAATGCACCATGGATTCTTAGTCAACTTTGATTTTTTAATTCATCTTTAGATTTGTCTTGAATCAAAAGTTATGGCACAAACATTAAGAATTAGTTTTTCTTTCATTAATTTTCAAATGCCAATGGTCACAGTTAAACATCAAACACTTTAACCTCTTGACTATAATACATTCCATTTATCTTGATTATTATAAAAACCCACTTGCCATTTATCTTCTGAATAATCCTGGTCTTTACCTCTGCTCAATGTTAAACATCAAACACTTGTCCTCATCTCACTACTTCCTGACACCTTAGAACAAACATGATCCATTGATATTTTATAAGGAGCTCATCTTTACCCAGATTAAGTTTCAAATTTTTTGACCCATTTGAATTTATATACACCATAGATCTAGATGTATGAACTCCCATGAACCATTGGATCTCCATTTGGTCCTGGTATTTAACATCATGAAAAAATGACTATGGGGACCATTACAATCTACACAAAAGGCCAAATTTACATAGATATATCTTAGACATCACTCACTCACATATTCTCAAATTTGAACCATAGAAACTAGGCTAAATACTAAATAAACCCATATGACCATTTCCTCCTAAAACATTCACACGTGCAAGATATGTGATCACCACACTACTTACTTAGCTCTTTCTCATACTTAGACAAATAACATATTTGATCTCAAATTCATTTCACACCATCAATCTTTGATGCAATGAAACATGGACCATTAGATATTCTTTACAAATATGGATAAGTGTTGAAACTTAGTGCACTTATTTTTTAGGGACCAACTTTGCACCCACATCTTTTACTGCTCTAAATTTCATGATTTTTAATTTTGACCATATGATATCCTCACATAGGAGAATCCAACAATATATTAATCTACTCCTATAATCCTCACATGTGAGATATAACAACATAAAAATACCTCCTTAGATTTATCTATGATAGAGCCAATTATGTGTAGATGAACATAATGAAGAACATGATGAATCCCGCTCATGCACACAAGCACTCCCATCATCCTTGACCTCTTATAGGACCCATTGCACATCCTAAAATCACCATAATCATCCTTAAACATCTCTAACCATGCCAAAACTAAAGATTAACTAAGCCTCCTTCAAGCATACTAGGATAAACACATTACACACTTTGTCATTATCACTTAGACTATTAAATCACTTCATCGACTCACTTAGACACCTTCATGACATCACCATGACATTATTGACAAGTCTCCAACATGTCAAGTCTTGGAAAAAAGAGAATTACATACAATAATGCCTCTACAACTTATTATTGAAGGGATACTATTTTATCAATGAGGCTTGGACTTCATTAGGGTCATTAACCCTAATTATTTAGTCAGTCACTAGTTATTACTCACTACCATAAACTATTGCACATGATGGATCAAAGAAGTATCTACAAGGAATTAAAGAGCACAAGATGTAATCAAATATATATAAGAAATATCACAACTATATTTGGTACCCTTATTTCTCTAGATTATGACAATGGGCTAACATTTTAATTAGTTGAATTCATTGAATGGTCCCATGATTATCAAATCATCGTCAAGTCATCATCCAACCATTAACCACAAGGAAATGGATTGGATGAATAAATAAATAATAACTTGATTGATTTCATTAAAAAGTGAATAGAAGACAAACCTAGATATTTTCACAATCTACTGAAGTATACACTATGGGTTAAATGAATAAGATACAAGCAGGCCCTCAAGGGCTTGCCTTACTTGTTGGTATATGGGTGATAACTAATTTTACAAATCATGATTAAATTTATAACATATAAATTTATGTACTAATACATGAGACGCAGTGAGAAGGTGGAGTCTTGATTATTGGATATAATAGAAACAGAAGACTCAAGAACTGAGGCCTTACATAATTTCAATAAATATCAGGACATAGTCAAAAGGTGGTTTGATAGAAGAGAAAAATTTAAAGCATTCAAAATATTTGATCTTGTGATCCTATGGGACAAATACCATGAAAATAAATGATAACATGACAATTTTACCCCATTTTGGAGTGGATCTTATTAGATGTCAAAGATCCTAGGTAATAATGCTTTCTATTTACATATCTTATCAGTGGGTATTTTTTGAAGCATTACTTCATAACTATACCATATAGGGATGTCCTTGAGTAATAATATATGTTTTGGTAAGAGTAAAATTACAATAGATTTACTAATTTAGTCGAATAGATCTATTGCTTTCGTAGAATAGATTCCCTACTTCATATGATAACATTTCCTTTTTCAGCATTTTATTTTGTAATTTAGTTTCCTTTTTTCTAGATTAGACATTTTCTTTGTCCCCTGCCAATCTAATTGAATTACCCTAGTATGCTCAAGAAAGTTCACAACCCATTAAACTTTCTATAATATGTTTAGAATATAAAATATCAACTTATAGAAATCACACCAAACAAAGGTACACCAATTTATTTACTTATTGGATTTATAATCATATGTTTAATATATTTAGAATCTAGGTATGCAATAAGTAAATTTATCATGACCATGATACCATTGAATGATTCAATCAAGCATGTAAAGGTGTCTCTAATCACTACAAACAAATTTTAGAAAGTTATCTCACTTTCACTAGATCAAATGCACTTATCATGTTAATACTTGTTTAAAGAAATAACCACTGATATGGGTGTAACTAGCAGGGATAATCCAGTAAGAATTATGCTTTCATATATACTAGATAACTATTGTTTATGATATCCCTCTTCTAAAAATATTCTAAAAAAGAAAAATATATGAAAATAAGGATAAAAAAATCTCAAAAAGAGTGATCCAACAAACCTAAATAAAAATCCAAGGTTATCAAAGGTTCAAATGGTGACATAAGGTTAATGTATTATGCATCATGTAAAAATATAAGAGGAAAGATAAGGAACCCATGGTACCTTTGTCGGGGCTAAAGATGCATGTCTAGTATTAGAGAAATGTTAGAGCTTCCCCAATTTTCAAATCTATTTTTCTTAGAAACTAGAATGAAACCTATAATTATCCCAAGTTTCTTCTAAATTAATCAAAAAAAAGATAAAAAGAAATCACTTCCTCACACATAGATCTAAGGTATGATTAAGTCAATTATGTTGTATGTGGTTGTTAGGAGTTTATTTAGTGTGTCTTATACAACTATTATTTTGTGGAATGGTTCATTTTTTATCTAAAAGTTGTTAAGTAAAGGTTTTGGGTTCTCAATGACTCAAGAGTATTTCCCCTATAATTCACCATTTATTTTATCCAACATACCCACATTGTTCTTTTAGAATAGGTACCTACTATCCTTTTGAAAGGGTCTAGACATATCTTGAAAAAATTTTAAAGAAAAAGTTTTACGTATTGGACTAACCATATTATTCAATAAATGTATGATCATGTTTTATTTATGTTGACTAACCTACTCATGTTCTTCATAAGTTGTGTATATACAAATCTCATTTCATTTTGGTGTTTGATGAATTTGTTCAGCAAACTTGTTTAGAATTGTGCTTTTCAGAATTTGGTATTCAAAACTTTTGTTTAGAAGCCTATCTTTAGTATTTTTCAGTACTTTACACCTACATAAACCTTGGTATTAATTTAATATTTGTATTTTTAATTCACAATTTTTATTCAAGACATTTTTTTATAGTTTATATTTGCATATTGGGCCTTCCCAACTCTTTTTTCCATATATTAAAGTCTTTGCCATTTACTTTTTAGGACTCAAGTTTTTAAAAGTTTTGCACTGCACTCATTTTGGATATTTAGAGAATTTATTTGTTGAAACTCTTTCATGAAATGACTTGGCATGAAATTGGTCTTTAGTGAAATTGTTCAAGACTCTTCTTTGAAACATTTTTTAGGTGAAAGTGTTCAGAGGAATTTTTTAAATTATTTTTTATCATTTTAGGTCTTCAGAGAATTTGTTCAGTAAAAATGTTTAACATTTGGGTCTTCAAAACTTTTGTTTGGATTTTTTTTTTAGATCATATAGGTCTTGGGGAAATTGTTTGGTATTTTCATTTGACTTATTTTAGTTTTCAACAAAAGTGTTTTAAAATTTTGTTCAAGAGATTCATTCACCTTGCAAAAACTATTTTAATGCTATATCTCAAATCTCGACTACCAAGAGCCCTTATGGAATAGTACACTAAAGAAAAAGAAGGGATAAAATGACACTTGGAAAAAGGAAATGATGTGGCACTCTTATTAATAATCAATAGTGCCTACATGGCATACCCACCAAATGAAGTGGTAGAGTTTTAATTGATCAAACAAATCAAAGTTATAGACATTGGAAATTAATAAAACATGAATTGGAATTGAATGCCAAAGTTATATCAAATAATTACACTCAAATTATGTGCTAATTAATCCTAAGATAAATTTTAACTCACTTGCATACCTAATAATAATCCCTATCGACTAGCGTTCATAACATATAATGCACCCAGGAGAGCCAAGTTGTAAACTCACAAAATAAAATGTTATTAACATAGTCAATTAGAAATGGCAGCCTCATTTAGGAAATTTCAAGGAATCATTCGCATATCAATATTTTATATCAAGGATTTGATTAAGTGTAAGTACATAATATTTTACCCTATAGTATTCAATATTGACTATAATAATTATTTAAGACTATGGGAGGTGATTCACTAGGTTGACACACACACCACAAATAGAGCTTGACTCCATCTCAACAATAATTGGTCATATACCTACTCCCATTAAAACACTAAGGGATGCACTTTATAGTAAAAAATATAGATTTCATGCCATACATTGATCTCTTACAAGACTAGCTCTTTATTGGGAAGTTGACTAGAGGCATGTTCTTACACCATTTGGAGCATAAGATAGTTATAACATGCATCTCAAGGGTTTAATTTCAAAGGTATTTATATCTCCCCATTGTATATGATACATATAATTTGAATATGGTAGTCTCATGAAAGAAAGAGAAGTTCATTAAAAAAACATTAAGCAATTGGATGGTTCCTAGGGAGATCATCAATTTGAAGAATAAACAGTCAGTGTTGGTGACCAAATTTAGGATGGTACTTTATATCAAGATGGCACTATTGAATAGGTTATATGGCTATCCCAACATCAAATTCCTTCACCTTGAGTGGATTCCATTACTAGAATTATTGATGACCTCAGAGTTGACGTTCATTTTGGGTAAAGTAATCAATGCAAGGCTAAGAGAATATGTGTTACATGAGGATAAGAGGCCCTAGGGAGGCCATTTCTACATGATGTCCTATCTTTTTGACACTATGTTGGGCAAAGTTTATATACATAATATGTAACTCAAGAACTTAGTTCTAGACTTTATTAAGAATTGTATATTGGATTTTTATCCCTTCATGCACATATACACATACACATGAAACATCATATGCATTATAGATCGTGTCTAACCCCATATATGGATGGCCATCCATGAGTCCCCACTACTTAGGATATCCAAAAGCATTGTAAATACATTATTGACTAGAGGAGATTACTAGTTGTACCCATACTACACTATGATTATGGCCATATGCCATAAGTTAACACCCTTACACCTCCCCAAATATATGGCCGATAGACTAAAAAAGTGAGAAATTTCACATTAATTATGGTGTGGGATATATGAAGATATGAAAAATAAGAATAAATTATCTTTTCACAACTTTCACTTTATGATTAAGAGAATGTGCTATGTAAACCAAAAACACTTCTATGAAGCTAATAGATATAAGGAGTACTACTCACTAGTCACATTAACACACAAGGATAGGGATCCACATGGACAAGAACAAAAACACATAAAGGGCCTCAATATTCCCTACCATCATGAGCCCTATGATAATGAATTCTTAGTTCTTAATGACAAGGATGATGCCTAGGTCAAATAACAAGCATAAATAATCAAGTTGGCTAAAGACCTCTTGAAAATAATTCAAAGGTAGCCTTCTTTATCAATTAAAAATCTAAAAACTATACTCCCACCTACTAGAGGATGGGATAACTAATAATTTTGTGTCAATAGGCCCTCTTAACAATTATAATATCAAGGGAAATCCTCATAATACCCCTTATATCATTAAAAGATGTAAATAAAGAGCCAAGTGTACCTGATACTTCACTTGGGGAACACATAATGAACCCATTTATATCCATTATTTATATTTAGAGGGACCTACCCAACTAATTATTACGTCAATACTCAAGGTTGATGTTATGGTTACATCAACCACAACCAAATATGAGGCACCTTTCATAAGTGAGAAAATAACTATTTATTACAAGAGGAAGTTGAGGGATCACCCCCACATAATCCTACTATTGAGGAGCCATCAATATAAGGGCCATTAAGAGAGGCATATAGAATTGAATCCATGGATGAAGAGGAGGAACTTAAAAAAACTAAGATTCTAAGCCTCAAAAAATGTTAGGGATTTTGGATATCTAGATAGGAAATATTAATCTAAACAAATAAATTAATGTAAAATAAATATAGAAGAGGAAATATGTAGACAATAAAAGGAGACACAAGATTTAACATGGTTCACCCAATGTGGGATACATCCACTAGAAACAACCAATCCTTATTATTTAGTGTGCTACCACTATTACAATACAATCACCGTTACAATGAGCCACACCTCAAAACTCTTAGGTTTTTTTTGTCATTTTGAGGAAACAAAGAAAACCACTCTAAATATACCATTATATTTGTGACCTAATAATGAATGGCCTAGATTTCATAATGTATAAATACATATAAAATGTGGCTTTTAGGGGCACTTCCCCCAAACCCCCACTAGGGCACATATCATTTAGATCCCACAAGGGGGTGAAGGCCCCCTTACAACCCTTATCGCTATGAGTGTTAACCAATAAGATCAAGATCCATAAATAGCATAAGATACCAAGGGAAAATCACTATTACATGAATAACCATCAAGTGAGAAAGCATCCCATTCAATTTATTCTACTCCTATTACGTCTTTTGTTTCTCTTTTCATTATTAGTTCATTTGATTCTATGTCCCTCACTCCTCTCCTTCCCCTTTTGGTACCCAACCAACTTTGATTATTCTAACTCTGATTATTCTAAAGGTAGAGGATACTTACTCTATCCCTATTATTCCTACTCCCTTAGCTATTCCACTTCCTCTAATTATATCTTATGTGTCCATTCATATTGTTTCTACTATAGTTGTTTCCATCACTATCCCACCTCCTCCAAATACTAAGAAAAAGGAAACCAAGAAGGCCTGAAGAGTAGTATCAAGCCCTCAACTTCATGTTTAATCTACTTAGCTAGGTTTACTAGTGCCCCACCTCCAAGTTATTCTTAGGAAACTAATATGGTAATAATGAATAAGGATAAAAAGAAGAAGCCAGTCTATATAGTCCACCCATTACCTCAATAAGGTGGAGTGGACTAGTCTAAAATAATTTAGTCTTAACTTCCTAATCCACTACTTGAATAAGCTTTAAATCAATCATTAGGATTTTTTTTTTGGTGAAACTATAGTTCAAGCTAATCAACCCATAGATACAACCCAATTTGTTCTCCCATAACGCAACATATATGCAATTAGAGGCTTCTCAAATTCCTAATATTATAATTATAGAGTTGCCCACATTAAACTCTATATTTTAAAAATCTATAGGGAGTGTACAAAGGGTAGACAAGAGTAAATTAGTTGAGATTGGAAGAGGGGTCATTTTGGAAGAAAGATAAGAGGTATTTATCTTATCTAAAATAAAGAACAAAAAATTGGGTTAGTCCCCATACATTGAGGATTTCAAATCTTATTTTGATACCCACAAAGATGCTCTGGTTGAGATTCATGAAGGAACTAAAATGGATAAAAAGTAACTTGATTAATAATTATAATAATAAGGGAACAATAAAAAATAATACACATTTCCATATCGATAGAAACATATTTGCAAAATTCATCATCTAGATTATATAATATCTTGGAGGCTATTGCTAAAATGAGGGCTGAATTAGCACTTCATATAATTTAAATTACCAAATTATTTAATTATTTTAAAAAAGATGAATTTTTTTTGAAGTTACTTATTCTTTATACAATCAATAAATCATATACTCACCTTAATTTTATGGCACTATTAGAGGATACTAATGCCCTCAACTTGGTAATCATCAATATAAAAGAAGCTAGAGAATGGATTACAATAGTTGAGGTAGTAATGCCTAAACATTTAGATCATGAAACCCTCATTTTTTAAATTTTAAAGGAATTAAATCTCTCTGAGTTAAGGGACTCCATAGGTAGACTCATTATCAAGGATAATTTTGATCAACTCCTTGAACATGCTTCAACCAAATTTAATTAGAAATTACGAAGAATGACATTGGAAGAAATATAACCAAGTTAAATTTTACAATGAAAAAGTTAATGGAGGTAGAAATATTTATAATTAACTTTATAAATACTAAGGTTGAGAATGAAAGGCCTATTAAACAAGTTAACATGGTGAACAGACCTCTATTGCTGAATATGGACATTATTCGGTACCAACATGATGTCAGTGATAAACACTTACAAGTGTTAGTAGTAAAGAATAAAGTAGATGCTTCAAACTCTAATTTAACACAAACTACAACTTTAATGCCTCCAAAAACTATCAACACCATAGAATCACCTAGCAAGCCTTAGTTGAAATCTAATTTTGTATGTAGTCATGTAGATAGTACTAATCCTTGTACTTATAGTTTACTTATACTTAGTACATAAATGTAAAATTTTATTGAACTATTTGTAATCATGCACACATTTCCTTACATTGTACATGTTAACTTATTTTTTTATGTAGTTGTAGTTAACTATGAGCATGCACACATGAAATTTTGATACTTAAAATGAAACTAAGGTTATAATTGCATGATGCAAATATGGGTTTGCATGACTTGGAGGATGAGGTGACCCCTCCCCATGTAAATATATTCATGTAATTACACATTTAAAAGGGTTGGAAGTTTTATCAATATAGGAAGAAATAATTTTAATTGTCATGTAACTGTGTCAGTGTTATTTCTTTTCATCTTTATGTTATTGAGGTTTTGTTTTATTGTTTGTATTAATTCAAAAATTTGAAGTGTGAAAAAGCTAAAAATAATTATGGTTGCTATAATTGATGTGTTTTAATTATATAAGTGAAAAATATACTAAAAGTTAGTAGATTTCATTGATTTTAAATAATTGGTTAAAATTGTGTTAATATTCTAAAGTGTGTAGGAGTGTTTTCTCTTTGGTATAATCTTCTAGGTGTGTGCCATAGCTACCCTGGATAAATTCTTGGTCTGAGCTATAATGTCCCAACTAAGGGTGTTTAATAATAACTCTAAAAAGAGAAACATTTATTTGAGACCATTAAGTTACCTATACCATTTTCCCTAAACTACCTAAATGTTTTTGTTTATGAGTGTGTATCAGCTACAAACAACAAGCATTAGTCCTAGAAACACTTGTACAAAAAGGAACCAACCTAGGGAGTGACCCCTTAAGATCATAAAACCTTATTTTTTCTCTACCCTTCCCTCTTTTTGAAGTTTATTTGATTGAGACCTACCTAATATAAAATAGATACTACCTATCCATACATCTCATTTTGGTTTTGATTTTTTTACTAGGATAGAATTTACTACAAGAAAACTTGGTTAACAACCTGCATGCTCAACCTAATATTCCAAAACAAGGTTGTTTAACCCATAATTAAAACCTATGCCTTAGAGTGGTGTTCATCTCCATTGAGATCCTAATATTTTAGAGTCCACCTCATTAAATTTGGGGATGTACACAAGACCCACATCAAGAGGAAAGAAGTTGTCACTATAAGGAGGGCCACTTGTGTGCCTTCCTTAGTAAGAGGTTATCCCCTACATTTGAGTTTCATTAGAGACACCCATAAGAGTTACTAGGTCTAAGACCCAAACCACTCTTTTGGTTCCCCCTTATTAGGACATCAAATGCCTAGATCTATATCGATTATTTCTAATAGACCTCAAGTTGGGACACCATCTTTAATAAGAAATATCCATCTCATCAATCATTTAATGGCTGAATAGCCTTGGTTGGTTATATCTACCATTTCCATCCTAGGATACATATATAATTTTCCAAAGAATCCAAAGATGTATCTACCTTCTTTCTCCCCTTGAGAGCAATAACTGTAGAGGAACACATTAAGTCTTTTAAGGTTGATTTGTGATTAATGAATGTTACTGATGAAGATGTTGCATGTAAGCTTTTCCCATTTACCTTGTAGGATGTTGCCTATAGTTGGTACATAAATATCTAGGATAACTCAATTAATTACTATAATTCATGTTAGATCACTTTTCTTACCAAATTTGGGTAAATTACTAGCCCTGCATTGGTGTATCAATAATTAATAAACATGAAGAGGGAGTCTAATGAGCCAATTTAGGATTTTAACATGAGGTAACATAATATGCACACTTAGATTAACATAAAGTATAGACCAAAGGGATCATTGGCATTGGAGATGTATAAAAATTCTTTGGATCCAATCATTGTAGTGTTTCTACAAAGAGATACCTCTACCACCAGTTTGAATTTAACATATGAATATGCTATCAATATTTATAGACAACTAAACCATCAAATACTAGGTGCTCTCAACATCAATGCTAGTTTTCAAGACCTAAATCTAGTCTCTCATGTTAATCAAAATGTTATTGATTTCAACCAAAAATAATTATATGTATTTCCTCCTCTAATGCATCAAATACCTAATCAGAATATATACATAATCAAGTATAGTAAATAGTCATTAGTAGAACCAACATTTAATGTCCTCTAATATTGTATTTGTATAAAGAGCTAATTTTACCAAAGAAAAATTATATTTTATCCAAATAATTGTCTATAAATTAAGTAATAACTTCCTGAACATGCAAATGAAGATGGGTAACACTACTAGCTGAAATAATAACTAGAATTCTAGGTTTCAAAGATATAATAGACCTTTCAATTGATCTACGCATAATAAAATCAACAATAACCCAATAAGTTTCTATAAATAAACATAATATAAATGGCTCTACATAATTGGTGGAGTCCATAATATATCATATAACGGTGAGATTGAATGTGTGGAATTATGTGTAGCATTTGAGATCTTCTAAAGGGAGATGGTAAAACAAGACTTGAAGAACAATCCACTAGAGCTTTACCCAGAATATGGCTATTAAAAAACTAAAATGGTATTTGAAATGTACGAGTCTATTTTCCCAAGTGAATATAATAATGAACCAGAGGATAAATCTAATGAAATACATGTCTTCCTTTAGTATCAAAATGGAAATTACAATCCAAGGAATAATAAATCCCTTAAAACATCTAATGCTCCAAATAATACCACTATTACACTAAATCCAAGGGGTGACAAAAATCCACCTCCCCTAAAAGGGAACAAATAACCCTAGAATAAAGAGGATAAAAGTAGAGGAGGGTGTAACATTGTTGAAGACATGAATAATATTAAAGTGAACAACACTCTTCAAGAATTGGCTCAAATCATGAAATAAAAGGAGCTCTTGTGGAGGTTTATTATAGGAAGGAAATTATAGAAAAGACAAAGGATACTCACACCAATGTCATATACAAAATAAAAGTAGAAGTCCCATATTTTTACTAACTATCAAATTATTTAGAAAGAACATACCTAATTGTTTAGTCAATTCTAGACCTTCAACCATGGTTATTCTAATGTCTATTTTCTAAAAGTTGGGCTTGAATATAAACCCATCAAGAAAGATAATTTCACAGCTAGATAAGAATGTGGTACGTATAATAGGAGAATTGAATGATGTATGCATCCAAGCAATAGTTGAGTCATTATTAAAAATGAAAATTGACATACTTGTAGTGGATATCCTAGAAGGACATAAACTCCTCTTCAGTAGGGAATAGTCTAATATATTGAACAAGTATGTAGCAATGGACTTCTCTCACATTTGGTTACCATGAAGAGGTGTTGTAAACCAAACTTTAATTGACTAGGAGCCAAGATTGAAGAACCCTATTAATGAACATAATATAAAGAATGAAGAATTATGATATAAATATCATAATATTGGGATTTTTTTCATTTACTAAAAAACATGAGGTACAAGAAACAGAAGTCCATAGACCTTCCTAGTTATGGACTCCCCACTTCGATGGTGTATGATCTAGGTAAGGATCAGACATTGGCATTGAATTGGCAGACCTATGCGGGCAATAAATATTTGAAAACATATAAAATATATTTAAATTTTACTAATAATAAATTATAATATGAGGCACTAATTTTTGGATTGCATTTTTCTCTAAAAAATAATGTCAACTAACTGCTAAAATATGGAGATTTAGAATTGGTAGTCAATCAGGTCAAGAACAAATACCAGTGCAAGTTATCATACATAAAGAGGTTAAAAAAATAAATATTGGGATTTAATTGAGTTCTTTGAGGATTTTTGGCCAATTTTGACCCACTTACAAACCTTTTTCCTAGATAGATCAACTGAGTAGAGTTCTTGATTGAGTAAATGATCAAATGACTTAGAAATAGGTCTAGAATTGCAAAATAAAGGATTCAACAAGTTTTCATGGTGATTCATCGAAGCAAAGGAGCATGAAAAAATTATTCTCAAAGTATAATTAATTTTTAGAGATTTAAAGGGATAAAAATGACTTGCACAAGCCTAGAAGGGCCAGACTGTCATCACATGTCATGTAAAAATGAACAGGTTAGTCTAGTTGCATATTTGATAAATGTAATTGGGAAGTTGACTAGAGTTAAAAGAATGCATGGTCATGACTTTTTTTTTCCAATAAACATCTTATACAAATTTTGTATCTTGATTATTTTATATCTCAAGATACAAGTCTTCAAAGTTCAACTAGCAGAGTGAGACATGTGTGGGGATGCCAAGTTAAAGCTATGACAAATATCTACTCAAATTTAAATGATATGATAACTATAAGAAAATAAATAAATGAGATTGGTTTTCATTTTATAGTAGGATCTATGCCCAAATTTTTAAGTAGGGGTAGTTATGTGATTATGGATAAATGTCTCATCTATCAACATAGTCATATATTTGACAAGAAGGTACCTATAACTACTTAAAACATACATGGTTATGGATTCTCTAGGTTTAAAGATATGAGGATTTTATCGTCACAAGCAAGTCAAGTGAAAGATTGCATAGAATCCCAAGATGGAGATCTAGTGGTTGGTGAGGGTAGTTGGATAATTTAATATATTTTTAGAGGATGCTCTAAGGGTTTTCTTCTTAACAGTGTCATGGCTCATCACCCACAAAAATCTCATCTTCTAGTATGTTGCTAAACTAATGAGAATATTTAGAGGCTATTAAGATAAATGAAGGCTATTTTATCTATGATGTATTAATATTGATTTGATAAAAAAGTGGTGGTATCTCATTTAATGATATCAGATGGCATGTTCCCTCCCTCTCTTCACCTTTCTCCTATATCTCTTATTTTCTTACACATTGTAACTCTCTCACTTTTGATAAGAAATTATTTTATCTTATTCTTGAAGATTAAGAGACTCTCATTTGATAAGGATAGACCATGTCAAAATTTTTAATAACTACCTCTTGATGAAATAAAAATACTTTCTTTACCTATCTCTTGCTTTGGATTGGTGTCTAGTAAGCTTGTGCATGATGGCTTTGTGAAGGATATTCTTCCATATTCATTATCCTTCTTGCTTGCATCTTTTAAGGTGTTTTCAATATATTGCAAGTTTAGAATCCTATTATTTTGTTCATTAATGTAAGTTTGGTGATAGTCTTATAACTCCTCTTCGTTTTCATTTATTGCTTCCTGAACCTAATTTATGAAATACTTATGCAATTAGCTAGATTGTGAGATTATGTGAGCTAGTATTGTCTTATGCTAATCTAGTGTGGGTTCAAGAATATTTAAGTCTCATTTAAATTTGGTGCATCACCTTATTATATTTCTTAGGATCCCTATTCCCCTTTTCTATCCCTTTTCCAAGTAGTAGCATTAGTTTAGGTGATCCATCAAGAGGAAGCTAACCTTTTCTAGAGGTTCAACCTCATTATAGGATACCCACAACTTGGGGTTATTCCCATATTGTGACTAGTAGTGGAGGAGCCTCAATAAATCCTCTACAAGGGTGAAATTCCATGTCAATAGTTTATGACATGCCTAGTGGGACCACTTTTATTCACTAAGTGAAGAGTTTGTGTGTTTTCTTCATCTAATCAGCCTTTAGAGGCATGTGTGCAAACATTGATGGCAACTCCAAGTATTCATCAATTCATATAAACATCCTAAATTCCTAATCTCTAATATCTGGAGACTCCAAAAAAATATTCAACATTCTAATAATAGAGCAATGACTACATCTCATGCCAAGCATGACTACAAGATCAACTTCTAGATGTTTTCCTTTTGAATTTGTTGAATTGCCTTTAAAGTCAGTCAAAAGGTTAAGATTTGATAATACACATCCATTTAAAGGAAAATTTGTTCCTAGACTAATTTGAAAACCTACCTCTATAAGAAAATCTTTGTTAGGTCCTCTCATAACCATGGTAGCCCCTAGAAATTTCCCCTTTGTGTATTTTAATGGACAAAGTCCTATAGACCTTCAACATTATGAACCTATTCTAGTATCAACTCTTAAAACTATCCCCTATTTCATAGGAGACCAATCCACAACCCCTTCTGAACACCTAATAGATGTAGCTAACTTTTAGAATATTAATAATGTTAATGAAGAAAATGTAACAATTAGGTTATTAGCCATCTCTTTCAAGGATCAAGCCTAAACTAGTATAGAAGACTTGATGCTAACTCTATCACATCATGGGACTAGTTAGGAGATGAACCATGTAAAATATTTGAAGATAAAAATGACTGTTTGTCACTTGTAGAGTAACTAACCACAATAAAAAAAAATCCTCATGAAGTTATGCATGACTTCAATACAAGGTTTCAAAAGACATAGGACAAAATACCAATCTCATTTAGGCCTACTCTTAACTTTTATTTCATTTACTACCTAAAAGATCTTAACAATGACATTACAATCATGATCTAGTCCTTGGGAGGGAACACACTGTCAAATGCTTATGAGGTGGTAATCAGAGTAGAGAATTGTCTCATACAAGCTGGTAAGCCTACATCTAGACCACTAATGCCTTTATTTCCTAAGATCCAACCACCTCTTGTCTCTATTTTCCCCCTTTATATCATTCCCCCTATTCCAACAATTGTTTTTATACTTACATCAAAGTAGGAAAAGGCTTCAACAAGCCAATCCAATGACTCCCAAGAACATGAGAATTTTCAAGAGCTTAAGAACGTGCTTCAATATTTGGGGAATGAGTTGGTTAATGTGAAAAGGTAGTAGGTCCATTTAATAGACCTTATAAACTACATATCATCCTCAATAATAGTTTTATCAAGCAAATAAGCCACCCTATAAAGGAAGTTTCCAAGGACAAGGCCAAAAAAAATTTGGGGATAGGGGAAACCTAACTATGTTAGGCAAAATAATTATAATCCAAATATTGCAAGAACCTCTAATACCCTAGTCCCTATCCAAAAAAATGTTTCTCAAGAAGCTGAAGGGATTATGTCTTGGAATTAGTCTTTTGGGAAATCCATTGTCCCAAACACTGACTTCAATCAAGCTTTCAATGAGTAATAGTATCAAGCCACTAACTATGGGTACAATCAAGCCCTTATGACTTAAAACATAGAAGTAGCCTTGATGAAAAAAATAGAAGAGCCTCAATAGGGTCAAGGGCATAATGAAGGACCTAGCTAGTTACATGATACAATGGTAAATTATGAGAAATAAGAATGTTATACACTCAATCAATAGGCTAGTTCTAGACAAGCATACACCCCAATGACATCTAATACAAGATTCAAAATAAGGAACAAAGAAGGTAACTAGGAAGCAATCAAATAGATTCCTACCATTACTCCTTTAACATAAAATGCAAAGGAACCTATTGTTACTCTAAAGGTCCCAATAGCTCTAAATAATCAGAATCAAGGGACTACTTTTGTACCCTAAAACTCAAAAGTTCAAAGTAAAGTTGTGGCTCCCAAAGCATGAGTAAAATTTGGTGGTTTACCCATCAACATTGTGTAACAAATGAAAAATTCCAATGTGAGTGTGCCAATGTGGGACATGCTCTCCATACCTGGATAGATGGATATCCTTCAAAAAGGATTATCAAGGATCAATGTTTTAGACAAGCCACCAAATAAAGAGAATGTAGTTCTCACCAATGAAACCAAAAGACCAAATAGAGGGTATTTAAGTAAGATGATCAAACCTCCTCCCTTATACATTTTTATGATCATTGGTAACTCTTTGGTGCATAATTTCTTGGTAGACATTGGTGTTAGCACCTCAGTGATGCCAAAATCTATAGTTGATCAGCTTAGTCTAAAGTATGAGGTCTAATATAAGGGAGTTTTGAAACTTGATAGATTTTCCACCAAACCATATATTATCATTAGATACCTCAACTTGACCCTACATGCTTGTCCTAGTGTCTTAGTGGCTCAATATGTGTTGATTCTAGATGTGCATCCTCATTTTTTACTGTGCTTATCTAGAGAATTCACAACAATGATTAGAGGTTACCTAGCAGTAGATTGGTCATACATGGATTTCAAAACAAGGTATGGGACCAAGCTATACATCAAAGTTGAGCCTATTACATAATTCCATATTGATCCTTATGGGCTAGATAACATAAATCTCAATTGTACCATCCTTGATGAGGATGAATTCATGGTTGGTCAACAACTAAACATTCATCTTGATGAGATACTTGATATGTTCTTAGATGAATTATGGAGTGACAATAAGTTGATTGACCCTCTATAATGTGTTAAAGAAAGGGACATGGGAATCTAATACTTGCATGATGAGATTGAGTCTATACCATCCTTCACTAGGCCTCAAGAAGATATTGGTGGCTTATGGAAATTTTTCTTTGATGGTTCAAGGAGAAAACATGGAGTACATGAAGGTGAAATGATATTTTCCCCCTCTAATGACAAATATTTCTCTTCTTATAGGTTTCAATTTAGTTGATCTTCCAATGCAATAGAGTATGAGGGCCTTATCCCTGGCCTTTAATGGGCCATTAAGAGAGGGATCAAGTAATTATAAGTGTTTGGAGATAATGAACTAATAGTAAATCAGGTCAGATTCTATAATATCAACAATAATCCCTTGGTGAGATCCTAAAAGCACAAATTATGGGACATTCTTGAGGACTTTGAGGCCTTTAACAATCAAGTAGTGCTAAGGAACCAAAATTAAGATGTTGATAGATTGGTAATTGTGGGAGCTCAATTTGATATCCCTAAGGAGTTGAAAAGGACTAAAGTGTATCCACATGTCAAATTGATAGTAAGACCATCAGTAGATAATGAAAATCATTGGAAGGTCTTTGAGAATGATAGGTAGATTAATTGTTTCTTACAACAAGAAAAAAAGTTCTCCTTAATAAACCAAGAAAAGATTCAACATTAATATGAAGAGGAAATTATTCAACTAAAATATAACAAGCTTCCTAAAGGGATGGTTACACTATAAGGTCTTTTCCATGAGGGAGTCCATATGAGAAAAGATAAATTAGTAATGTAAACTAATGGATAAAACTATGAAAGAGTCATTATCCTTAAAGACAATATTTTTAAGATTATAAAGGTAAGAATTAGGGTTGAAAGGCATGATCACATTGAACTTTGTAAAGAATATTTAGACATCTTTGCTTGGGAGTATAGTGACTTGAAAGTTTTTGATCCCAAATTATCCCAACATACTATAGAAATGGAGGCTAATTCAAAGCCTATAAAGAAGAAGCAAAGGCCCATCAACCCCAAAATTGAAGAGATTATGAGGAAAGAATTGAACTAATTAATTAAATCTAAGATTATCTTTCCCATCAAGCACTCCTCATGGGTAGCCAACTTGGTACCTATCAGGAAGAAGAATAGGGAGATCAAGTTGTGTGTTAACTTTAGATATTTGAATAGAGTCTCTTTGAAATATCACTACCCATTACCATCTATGGAGTAACTCCTTCAGATAGTTTCTAGTTTAAAATGTTTCTCTCTTTTGGATGGATATTCAGGTTATAACTAGGTGCTAGTGAGAGAAGAAGATCGATATAAGACTAAATTCACCAAAACGTGTGGTACATATGATTATTAGAAGATGAATTTTGGATTATAAAATGTAGGGGAAACATTTCAAAGAGAAATGGACATGGATTTCCAAGGGTTGCTAAATCAAATGGTGCTTGTCTACTTGGATGACATCATAGTTTTCTCCAATAAGGCCAGTGAGCACTTAGATCACCTAAGGTTGATATTTAGAAGATGTAGAGAGTATGGAATCTATTTAAATCCTAGGAAATGTGTGTTTTTTGTTAATGAATGAAAACTTTTAGGTCACATTATCTCAAAGTAAGGATTGTCTATTGACCCTGATAGAATAAGTGCTATCTTAGCACTATCTTTACCCAAGCAAAATAAAGTAATCCAAAGATTCCTTGGTAAAATAAACTTTGTGAGAAATTTTATACCTATTTTTGTAAACCCATTCAAACCCATCACTACCATGCTAAAGAAGAGCTAAGTTTTTACTTAGTCAAATGAAGTTAAAGCAGCTTTTGAGGCCATTAAGCAAGTTATTTCCCAAGCACCCTTACTCATGAATCCTAATTTATCAAAGGATTTTATATTTTACACCTTCAACAATGTTGAAAATATATTAGCTATGTTGATGTAAAATAATGGTGAAGGACTGGAGCAACCAATTGCCTTTTAGTCAAGGGTTAAAGGGGTATGAGGTAAGGTACACTTTTATAGAAAAGTAGATTCTTGTAGCTTTGAGAAGCCTCAAAATGTTCAAACTCATGCACTACAAAATCAATGTTTATTTGATGGTATCTCATTCTAGGGTAAGGGACTTCTTTCTCAATAAGGATTTGAATGAAAAAAAGATGGCTAGATTACCAAAGTCATGGAGTATGATGTGGAGATTAAGGTCACCAAGCTAGTGAGAGGTAAAGGATTGTGTGAGAACATGGTTGAGGACCTCCATGAAGCCAAATAAATTATTTTGGTGGAAAAAGATAACTTACCAATAGATTCACCTCTAATTCATAATAGCTAGCTCTAAGATATGGTACATTTTTTGATGATAGGTGAATTCCCCCAAGGTATGGATAGAGAAAAAAGAAGGTATTTTAGAATTTAGTCCATACCTTATGCATTAGTTGATGGGTTTATATTTAGAAAAGACCTCAATGGATTACTTATAAGGTGCAGAGATGATGATCTAATGGTAAATCTCTTGTAATAATTTTATGATGGGCCTACAAGAGGCCATTTTGCTCCAAGAACAATAACAAAAGTGATGAGAGCTAGCTATTACTTGCCCAACCTTTTCAAATATGCCTATGCATGGGTAAAAAAATGTTAGAAGTGTGCTCTATTTGTAGGTAAAAAAATATTGGTATCCCTTATTCTCAACCCAATTCAAGTGGAACAACCTTTCATGCAGTGGGGTTTGGACTTCATAAGAATGATCAATCTACCTTCCAGTGGGGGACATAAATGGGTGCTAATTACTACTGACTACTTTACCAAGTGGGTGGAAGTAATTACTTTGAAATAAGCCAATGAAATAATAATGTTGGACTTCTATGATATCATAATAACTAGGTTTGGTTTACCATCCATAATAATTTTAGATAATGCCTTAGCATTTGTTGGTATGAAGACAAATGAATAGGCACTTCAAATAGGCATCTACCTTAGTACATCCTCAAATTACTACCCCTAAAGCAATAGAATTGAAGAGTCCACAAATAAAAACTTGATAAGGATTATCAAAAGGACAATGGATGAAAATCAAAGAGTTTGGCATACAAAGTTAAGGACAACCTTATGGGCTGATAGAGTAACTCCAAAAGTTACCATTGTAAACTCACTGTATGTTATATATGGAAGGGAAGCTAAATTTACCATTTCTATTGAACTACCTTCCTTAGAGTTAGCCTATTAGATAGATTTGATGGAGAGTGAACCTATGAGCATGAGGATGATAGAGATCATGAAGCTTGAAGAAACCATGAAACTTACAATGAAAACACTAGAGCCACATCAAACTCAGGTCAAGAAAGCCTTTGACGAGAGAGACATAGTAAGGGACTTCAAATAAGGGGACTTAGTCCTCAGGTGGGATTCAAATAAGGCTAAGATAGGAAACCATACCAAGTTTGACATCTTTTGGAGTGTCCCTTGTTTTATCCATGAGTGCAAAAAAAATAATGCTTTTTAGCTTGCCTATTTGGATGGAGAGGTATTACCCATCCTAGTCAATAGCATTCATTTAAAGCCTTATTATTACAGGATTTTGTAACCATTTTATAGTATTGTACATATTAAAGTATATTTTCATGTTTTCCTCTTAAGTTTTTTGTGCACATTTTCTTTTAGTCTTATGTTTCAATTGCAATAAGTGCCTTAGGCATAGTTTTTATTTTGTTTCCTTTTGGTCTTTGTTATTTCAAAAGTAAGTTTTTTGGAGAAGGTCAACTTTGTTTTCAGTCTCATAATAGTTTTTCAAATAAATATTATGACTCCATGCCCAATGGAAAATTTAAGGCTACTAGTCTATTACATAATAGGAATGTAATCCTAGGATGTCACCAAAAATGTTGGCCAATTTTGGCCCACATATAAAGCTTTTACTTGGATAAATCAGCTAAGCAGAGTTCTTGATTGAGTAAATGATCAAATGACTTGGAAACAAGTATATAATTATAAAATAAAGGATTCATATAGTTTCCATGGTGATTCATGGAATTCAAGAAGCATCAAATAGGTTTTCTCAAATCTTAATTAATTCATTAGATATTTGAAGGGAGAAAAATGACTTGCACAAAAGCCTAGAAGGGCTAGATCATCATCACACGTCATATAGAAATAAACAAGTCAATCTGATTAAATATTTTATAAATACACTTTAGAAGTTGAATAGAGTCAAATAAATACATGGTAATGATGTTTTTAGTCCAATAAACATCTTTTTTAAATTTTGTATCTTGATGCTTTTTCTATCTCAAGATACAAGTTTTCAAAGTTGAACTAGCAGAGCGGGACGTGTATGGGGACATCAAGTTAAAGCTATGGAAAATAACCATATGAATTCAAATGTTCTTGAGGATGAATGTGGAGTTAAAAATTATCTACATTATATAATCTTAGATCATATATAATGGTGCATGGGCAATCAATAAAGTTAGTGGGTCCAAATAGATCAATGGAGCACATTTAATCATACAAAAGAGGATCAATGGCAAGTGAGAGGTCAAAAAGGTAGAGGATATAGATAATTTATAAGGATATTTTAAGTGTCACAACCATGATAACTACTAGGTAAATTAATATTACACATTCAAACCATGTAAGAGAAGATTAAAGATGCACATAAAGCCAATAAGTCAATGTTCTTGAGAATGAATACGCGGCCACCATGTGGTACAAGTGCAGGAACTAGATGGTACTAATTATGGGGCCCATTAAATGAATGAGAATATTAAAAATGGAACACTCTTAGAATCCTAAATAAATATCAATTGTTGATATTAAAATTCAAATCTAGGAGACTTTAAATGGACAACAAATTTGACCTAGGTCAAACTAGAGCAAATATTTCAAAGGGGACATGTCACCACTAAAATTTAGTCAATAACCATCAGCATAGACATAGTTATATATTTATGATCATCAATAATAAGGTACTACCACCATTAAAATCTAGTCAAGACCTCTGGTTGAAAATTTAGAACATATCAATCCCAATTTCAAAATTTATAGGATTATTCATGGCTAGGTTCATTACTCATTTAAAAGGAAGATCCTCATGTGTATTAACTTCTTGGATCCCATAATCTTTAGAGATAGAATAGTTTTGTCTAAATATAATAAATGATCAAGAATAAGATCAAGCAGCCTGTAGGTTTTCATTAACATGTTAACTATAGGAAAACAAATAAATGATATTAGTTTTAATCTATAGTAGGATCTATGCTCAGATTTTGAAGTAGGTGTAGATATGTGATTATGGAGAAATGTATCATCTATTGATAGTTTCTTAGATTTGACAAGTAGGGACCTAAAACAACTCAAAGTAGACATGGTTATGTCTCTATCAGGTTTAAAGATATAAGGATTTTGTCCTCACAAAAAAATCAAGTGGAAGATGGTATAGAATGTCAAGATGGAGATCTAGTGGTTGGTAAGGGTAGTTGGAGTATTTAATATATTTTTAGAGGAGGCTCTAAGGGTTTTATTATTAGCAGTGTCATGACTCATCACCCTAAAAAATCTCTTATCTTCTAGTATGTTTCTCAACCAATGAGAAGATTCAAAGGCTATTGGGATAAATGAAGGCTATTTTATCTATGATGTATTAATCCTAATTTGATCAAAAGGTGGTGGTATCTCATTTAATTATATTAGATGGTGTTCTCTTTCCCTCTCATTCCCTTTCTCCTATATCTCTTATTTTATTACACATTGTAACTCTCTCACTTTTGATAAGAAATTATTTTCTCTCATTCTTAAAGAGTAAGAGACTCTAAATGATAAGGATAGAGACTATCAAAATTTGTAATAACAACCTCTTGATGTAATAAAAATACTTTCTTTACATATCTTTTTCTTTGGATTGGTGTCTATTAAGCTTGTGCATGATGGCCTTGTGAAGGAGATTCTTCCATATCCATTGTCGTTCTGGCTTACCTCTTTTAAGATGTTTTCAAGTTGTTGTAGGTCTGGACTCATGTTATTTCTACCATTAATTTAATCTTAATTTGAGTCTTAGAACTCCTCTTTTTTTCCATTTATTACTTCCTAAACTTAGTTTATGAAATATGTATGCAATTAGCTAGATTATGAGATTATGTGAGTTAGTATTATCTTATGTTGATCTAGTATGGGTTCAAGCATATGTAAGTCTCATTTAAATTTGTTACATCACCTTGTTATATTTATTAGGATCCATATTCCCCCTTTCTAAACCTTTTCAAAGTAGTAGAATTAGTTTAGGTGATCCATCAAGAGGAGGCCTACCTTCTCTAGAGGTTCAACCACATTATAAGATACCCACAGTCTAGTGTTGTTACCATACTGTGACTGGGTGTGGAGGAGCCTAAAGAACTCCACTACAAGGGTGCAATTACATGTCATAACAAGGCCTTCAATTTATTAGTTGTTCTTAGAGAACATAATCAAGTTATTTATTCACTAGCTGCTTTAACTACCAACTTGGCACCTCTACAAGAATCCAAGGTACAAATATTATCCATTGAGATAGCACCTTATCATTTTTTTCCTAACATGGAAAATTTATATTTCTTTTATGATGACCAAAATATCATATGGTTCTTGACTAACTTAGGGAAATTTGAGTTTCAAATTATTGATAACAAGGAGATTAGTTACTTATGCCAAGAGGAATTAGGGGAAGGAGTCATTCAACTAAAGGAAAACCACCACCCTCTAAGAATGGTTTCCTTGGAAAGGATGTTATATTTGGATCCTCAAGTACAATGGCAAAGCCAACTAAAAGTAAATGAATTTGAATTCAAATAGGAGAATCTAGGAGATGAATATGACCCATGTTATATTAACATTGGTCTCAATTACACTCTAGAGGAAAGGAAAAGGGTGAAGAATCCACTCACCCAATATAAGGATGTGATCAAATGGACATATAAAGACTTGAAGGTTTTTAACCTAAGGGCCATCACTCACACAATCCAACTGAATTTAGACCACAAACCATTTAGGCAAAGATAAAAGTTGGTGAATTATATCTTATAACCTCTTATTTAGAAGGAAGTGGAAAAGTTGTTGAGTGTAAAAATAGTTTTCCCTATCAAAATTTATACTTCGGTGGTTAATTTTGTTTCAGTCAGGAAGAAGAGTTGGGAAATTAGACTTTGTGTTGATTTCATAAACTTGAATAAAGATTCTAAGAAAGACAATTATCTATTGCCTTCCCTAGATGAGGTCATCTAGATAGTGAGTGGTTCAAGAATGATGTCCTTCTTAGATGGATTTTAAAGATATAACCAAGTGTTATTAGAGATAGAGGATAGAATGAAGATATAATTCATCATAAAGTGGGGTAATTATACATATAATAGGATTTCATTTGGTATAATTAATGCAGCTTCCACCTTTCAGCAAGCCATATACCATGCATTCTATGGGATGATAAGTAAATGTATAATCATTTACATAGATAACCTCATAGTTTTCTCAAAATCAAGGACTGATCATGTGGGTCACCTACAGTCAATATTTGAAATATTAAGAATGTTTGGCATTTTTTTAAACCCCAAAAAGAGCATATTTGATGTCATGAAAGGCAAGATCTTAGGTCACATCATCACCAAAGACAAAATTACAATTGAGTTGGATAAAATTTAGGGGATATCAAAAATTACATTCTTAAATAGAAATAATGAACTCATATATTTCATTGGGAAGATAAAAATCATGACAAAGTTTATATTAGGATTTGTATAAATCATTAAACCTCTTAACATAATGCTCAAATAAGATGATAAAGTGAAATGGATAATACAGGCTCAAAAGTCTTTTCAAGACATTAAAATGTAATATCTCAGGGCCCTGTACTGATAAGTCCAAAATTCACTAAAGGTTTCTTCTTGTATTCATTTGTTTTAGAACATACTATTGTCTTCATGCTGACACAGAATAAAGACAAAAATGAGAATCCTATTAAATTCATGAGCACAAAGTTTAAAAAGGTAAAAATCATGTATTACATGATAGACAATAAAATATTTGCCCTTATCAAAGTAGTAAATAAATTTTGACATTACATCCTAAGGAAAAAGACCATTTCCATTGTATTAGACCTTGATGTTAAGCTCACCTTGGGTAAAAACAAATTGGGATAATGTGGAGGAAAATGGATGGAAAAACTATAGGAGTTTGACATATAAATCAAGCCTACCAAGATGTTTAGAGGTCAAGGCATCATTTATCTCATGACTGAGCCTAATTCATGCATCACTATTGAAGAGGTTTATGAAAACCAAGTATATAAGGAGAATGGTATACTAACATTATTCAATACTTAATCATATGTACTTGCTCCCAAAAATTTAAAAGAGAATAAAGGAGAGATTTGAGACTCAAAGTGGCTTATTACATGATCAAAAATGGATCCTCTATAGAAGGAATTATGAAGAAATATACCTTAGATGTGTATCACAAGAATAATATCAATAAATTACAAAAAATTTATACCATAAGATAGGAAGTGGTAATCCCTCCATAAATGCCATGGCCCATAAAATATTTATAATGTTTTATTACTAGTCAATAGTCTTAAAAGATACACATGTTCACATTAGAATATGCCATGAATTCTAAGAAGTACATACAAAAATGAATCTACATCTTGTTATTGAAGAGAAACCATGCATTCAATGGGGTTTGGACTTCATTGAGGTCATTAACCCCAATTATTTAGTTGATCATAAGTTCATACTCACTTCCACATACTTTTGAACATGATGGAATGAATCAGTAGCTATAAAACATTTAAGAGCGTAAAATGTATAAACATTATAGAGGAAAATATCAAAACTAGATTTAGTACCCCTATTTCTCTAGTTTGTGACAATGGGCTAGCATTCCAATTAGTTAAATTCACTACATGGGTCCATGATAATAAAATCACCATTAGGTCATCATCCAACCATTACCCAAAAGGAAATTGATTGAATGGATCAACAAATAAGAACCTGATTAACATTATTAAAAATTCAACAACAAATAAACTTAGAGATTAGCACTATCTACTAAATTATGCACTATGGGCTGATTAGACAAGATACAAGTAAGACTACAAGGCCTCATCTTACTTGTTGGTACATTGGTGATAACTAGTTTTCCCAATCATGCTTAAGTTTCTAAAATATTAGTTTATAAAATAATATATGAAACCAAGTGAGAAGGTGGATTCTTGATTATTGGATATAATAGAAATGGAAGACTAAAGAATTTAGACCTTATATAATTTTAGTAAACATGAGGACATAGATGAAAGGTGGTTTGATACAAGAAAAAAATTCAAAGCATTCAAAATATCTAATCTGGTGATTCTATGGGATAAAACCCAAGAAAATAAAGGATAACATGACAAGTTTACCCCATTGTGGATTGGACCTTATCATATTTCAAAGATCCTGGGTAACAATTCTTTCTATTTGAGTGACCTCCAAGGAAATGAAATGACATATCATATCAATAGATAGTTTTTGAAGCATTAATTCATAGATGTACCATCTAGGGATGTCCCTAAGTAACAATATATGTTGTGGTAAGATTAGGATTATAATAGATTTATTACTTTACAAGAATAGATTTATTGCTTTCATATAATAGATTCCCTTCTTTCTAAGATAGCATTTCCTATTTTTAGAATTTTGTTTCATAATTCAGTTTCCTACTTTCTATATTAGACATTTTATTTATCCCATGGCAATCTGATTGACTTACCATGTATGCTCAAATAAGTGTCCAACCCATTGGACTTGTTATAATATGTTTAAAATATAAAAGATCATCTTATGGAAAGTATGCCAAGCAAAGTGTTAAAAATTTACCCTATCTAGGACAAATTATAACCCCTACATTAATTTTTTTCATGTCTCATTTATCTTGGGTCTTTTAGTCATGTATTTGACAATCTTGATGTATTTTACTATCATGTGAAGGGAGTGAGTTTCAGTGTCTAGTCATGGTCTTGTCTCACTCTTAGCTTGTCATGAAATTCTTTAGTATGTTTGGTATTTGGAAGGTATAAAATAAATAATGAGATTATAATTCATGATAAACATATATAAATGTATCATGAAGAGCTCAATTGAAGGTGATAAATTAATTTTCAAGACATTTAATGGCAGTTTCCCTTTGTAAAACTATGTTTATTTTGCCTAAAAGGATAAATTTTGGTCTTTAAATGTAAAATATGGTGTCAAAAGGCTATAAAATTAGTATAAATACCCTTTAACACATGAATGTATATTAATTTTTATTAGTCATAAGGTTTCATACTTGGAAAAAGTCATTTAATGCAAGTTTCAAGTGTGAAAAAGGTCTTTTTAGAGCACACACGTACCAATTTTTGGCCCAAAAGCATGTAAAAGGAGATAATAATTATTTTAACATAAATTATGACTCATGGTATTCCTCTCCATGCATTAAAGTGGTGGTTATAAACTTTAGTTGTGAATAAACTACAAAGAAAAGGGTTTTTCAATGTAATTTCATTCACAAGTACGGAATTATACGACCCATTCCATACAAAAAAGGTCTAAATAATGAATAAGAGGGAATATTCAGTGTTATTTAAGAATTTAAAGGTAAGAGGACTTTAAAAAAAACCCAAAACTAGTTCCCTCCAGTCATCTTACTACTTTGCACATAGTGAGAGCCCTTAAGGTTTGCAAGTGTTATCCCCATGAGAGAGAAAATCAAGGTCTACAATTTTGATTATAAATATTAGTCCTAGAGAGATTCATAATAGATCAAGTGGTTATAAAATTTGTCATATATCCCTCATAAACCATCCCTTTGGATTCAAGGCACTTTTTTTGTCCCATTCATCCAAGCACACAATCAGTTTTCCCGATTTTCTCTTCATCAGGGCATCACAACAAAAGAATTCTAAGTTATGGAGCTTCTCAAGAGAAAAATTAACCTTTATATGGAATTCATAAATTGTATTCCACATGTTTGAGGGAAAATAGAGTTAAATAATGCAAAATAGTATAAATCTATAGTATACAAGCATGTGAAGGAGAATTGTATGGTTCAAGAGAGAGAAAGAGTTTCAAGATTTCTTGGTTTCTTGTTTGTAGGTGTTTCCTTCATGTTATTATGTTCTCCAATCAATAATATAAATTATTTTTCATAAATATTCATATAAATAGGCAATTAATAGCTCTCAAAAGTCCTCAAGGAGTCATAGTTTAGCATTTGTTAAGGTTTTTTAGCATTTGTTAAGGTTTTTAGCATACTCTTAGGTTTAATTTTCACCTCCTTATCCTCATTTAATGGCCTATAAATTGATATATGTGTTATAGGATAGGATCATGCTTACATAAGACATTCATTTTCTTATCATTCCATCTTGGTTCATCTCCATTATCATTGTCTCTCACTACCATTCTCAGTGTAATCATGCTCCTTTCCACCTTCCATTCATGGTTTTCCATCTCCCTTTCCCATCATCCCCCTTCCACTCATATCCATATTGTAAATATATCATAAATAGGAGTAAATAAAATTTAAGGGAATCATGGTCACTCAAAGAAGATATGCACACCAAGAGACTACTGCTTACCAATAGTTAAGAAGGTAACCTACAACCATGGCACCAACAATCAAGAGTTGTCATGAAAGAACAAAATAAGGATAGGATAGAAGATGTCTTATTCAATATGTTGACTCAAAACATCTCATCAAGTTGAAATAATATAATGACAAGGATAATATTAATGTTTGGTAACCTCTTTAAGGTCAAATTTATTTTTTTTACATAAAATATGACCTCATATAATCACCTATAGTTGTACCACATAGCCACTTTGAAGGATAAGTTATGATCAATGTATGAGTGAAGGTGCAAAGGATTGAGGTGTTATTAATCCATATCATGACTTCATTAGTGACATAATCCCAAGGTGACTACCATAAATAAACATTCAAGGGTGTCAAGGGAAACCTACATGCCTATTCTTAAGGTCATAACCTTTGGTAGTCTTAAGGCCCCTCAAGGTGAAAAAGAGGCTACTTGGGCTAACCAAGTGCATAATCAATATGATATAGGTAACCTAAATGAGGTAGATAAATAAAAATATATGTCTATGGTAAATAGTCTCAAAAGAAGGACTTACAGTCAACTTCTAAAGATAATCATAAGCTATAACCAAGATAAAGGATGAAGCAAGATCAAGTATGCATACATGAGGTAAGTTTGAGATATTTGAAGGGAAAATTGGAATCAACAATAATTTAAATTAATATGAGAATAGGTGAATGAATTTTTAGGTCTAAATATGTGTTTGAAGGGCAAAAGTTGTTTTAGTCCATACAAGGGTCTGATGCTCACATACAGTCAAGCCTATAAAGAAGGAAAAATCCTATTTGCTAGAAAGTAGAGTAATGAGAATGAGGAAAAAGTGTGTTAATTGATGTAAATAAAGGGGAGAAAATAAGTGAGAGTGAAATTTAAACATTTCATATTTTAATGATATGATCACCTATAGCTAGGATTAAAGGATTCTTTCAAATATGTATATACAGTCAAGCTATGACTGTGAGGTCTTATCATGTTTCTCTGGGTTCATAATCTTATACTATATTGGAGAGTATCATTGAAATGTTGTGATGAATTATAATAAAACCTCGAGTTCAAATGACACATGAGTTTCCAATGACACAAATTCTCAACAAAGACCTCTACAAACCCTCACCTACAACCATAATAATACATGCATATCTCTAAGTTCATGCAATTTGATGGCATAGTGGTCTATAAAGGAAGTTTCATGTTAAATATAACATATAATATAACATTGAGATATGAACTCATTAAGATATCATGAGGGGGTTCCAAACATTACTTATCAAGTCTAGGTCAACTATAAATTGCAATCTATAACCATACAAGTGCCAAGTTCCTCTCACACATTCATATATTAGAAAGTGTAGTTCAAAATACTTTCAAGTAAAATAATGGCCATATAGACATATTAATTAAAATTAAAGTGACCATTTTTCATTCCCAAGACTTATCAAAACTACTAAATTACTCCCATGACATGAAAATGAAGGTATAATAGGCTTGTATAGAAATAAGACTATGTGTAGTGTGTAATAGCCTAAAATTTTTGTAAGAGGAGTCTAGATACTATAGAAAAGGTTTTTCAAGGAATTTTTAATTATTTTTTAGGTTTCCAAATCACCAAGAGAGGTAATATAGTTCTAAATACCTCCATTTCTCATAAATCACATCTACAACAGTGTTTAGTACACTATCATAATGCGTATCCTTAAGGAGACAAGGCCTAACAAAGGTTGCATAGGCACAAAATTTGACAAATAGAGAATGATAAAAATTAAATAAGAATATACATGACATATAAAAAATATATTAACCATCTTCAATCCCAAACCAAGGTGAAAAAGAATAAAAATTGGCCTTGAGACTAGAACAAGCAGGCAACTCAAAATAAGTTTTGGGAAAATCCACTTGAAGGCCACTATAAAAATGATCCAACATGAAAATTGGTGGATATTGTCATCATGCACATATATATATATATATATATGTATATGTATATATATATATATATATATATATATATATATATATATAATATTTATGATATCATTGGAAGAGTGAAAGTATCCACTATTTTTACACAGTCAACCTCTTATCTAATCATAGTCAAAATGTAAGTAGACATACCTCTTAAAGAGTTATAAGGTGTATTAGAGGGTTTAAAACTCATAAAAGTATTTGAAAAGTATGAGAGGGTTTTTTAAAATCTTAAAAAACCTTTTAAGATGTGATCACAATCTATATCCTATGAAAACCCTGCCCTTGAGAGCTAAAACTAATAAACAAGCCTAAAACTGTAAAAACACACAATCATCATTTTTGACTCTTTCGTGAACTTTTTGTTCATTAATTAGGAATGGATATAATGGATAGGATCAATTAATATTTTAATAATATCTTAGAGTGGATAAAATGCAATTTTTTTTATTATACCCCTACAGATCCATTTTTACATACACACAGTCCCTAACAGCCACTCGAAACCCAATTTCATGATGTTAATTTTTCATGGAAGATCATAATTTTAACTATTAATGAGGGGGTAAATATAATAAATTTTCATGTTAATTAGTTTCTAATTAGAGTTCTTTCCACTATGAACAATATTTAAGAAGATCTGGACCTCTAAAACCCTTGAAAAACCCTCACAACCAATTGATGGAGGAAATAAGACAAAATATGCATCCAATTGATAAGTTTTAGATAATGAATAAACTTTAAGGTATTATAAACTCCCATAATAACATCCATGACCAATTTATTGGCATGTGTAGTACCTTCACTATATAGACTAGGCTAAATAAGTCAATTTTGAGATAGAAAGCAAAGGAAGAAAGGGTAATTACACATTAAAATGGATTGAGAAGAAATATGGGATCATAAAATCTCTAAATAAAAATTATATATCCATCATCAAAGGTCATTTGGTTTATTTCCATAGGTAGATAGGTATTTAATTCAAGGCAAAGATCTATTTACATGCAAGATGAATAAGAATGGCTTGATCAATCCTATTCATCTTGCCTATAAACTCATTATAAAGTCAAGATATTGAAGAAATTATGCAAACACCTATGTTTTTTCTTGACATCAAAAGACAAAGCCATCAAAAGGGGGTAGAGAGAGATAAATAAAGGTCATGAGGGCACTCCAAATCATCATGAAAATCATAATCAGGTATTAAGAGACATTTATGCTAATTTTGAGTAGTAAGAAAGAACTATCATTGATCATCTTGGCCAAGGAGCACCATATGCTTTCTAAAGAGCCTATTTTACACTCTGAGAAGAAATTTCAAATGCTCACCCTGATACACACATTTTTCATGGGAATATTAGGAATTTTTTGGGGTTAAAAGGCCTAATATAATAATATTATATGGTATTATTTTAGGCATTTAAGGCCTAGTCTTTATGAACAATCATTAAGAGCCCAAAGCACTCTTAAACCCTTGAAAAACACCACTAGTAGACCTATTTATGAAGATTTGGATAAATATTCATCAAAATTCATTTAAACCTCTTAAATATCACTTTAAAAATTAATTAAACTATGATATATCTAGGTTCATGGCTATTTTTGTACATATGTTGTACAGACTTGGCAAAAAATTGGTTTTTGAAAAAAAACACAAAAGGAGAGGTACAAGGCAGTTTAAAAAATTCCAATAATTGTTGATCAAATCCTAACACTTTTTGTTCATACTAAAATCATTATATAATCATAAATATACCTTAAATTCCCCTTGTAATCTCATCCAAAATAGCCAATCTACAAGAAATGAAGGAAAAGCTAACCTAATCAACTAGTTTGACTAATTTACAGGCGTTACTTACCAATGCAGACTAATTTAATGATATCATACATTGGTTCATATATTTAAATCATAATATTTTGAGGTTTTAAAGGTTATATGTAGGTTTTAATGTCCGCCAAGCATAAAAGGTTAGGCTACCAGGTCCATTTTGGCCTAGTAGGCCTATTTACTCAATCAAGGAGAATATGGCTTAAAAAATTGCATATGAGAGTTGATGTGGAGTTTTTATTATTTTAGTTTAATTCAAATCATTAAAAATGTATCTTTGGTGTCAAATAAATAATTTACTAATATTTTTGATGAATTAACTTGCCTTTAACTACTTTAAACACATGCATAACTCATTTTGAGTTTCAATCATGAGTCAACTCACTTCAACAATAGTTGTCTACATAAATAATGGCATAGAATGATAAAGAAATAACTTAGATAAGATGAATAGGGCCCAAAAACTTATTTTAAATGCCAAATAGGTTCATGAAATCATCATGCAAGACACTAGACATAAGGAGAAGTCTAAATGACTATTAGTTGTAAATTGTAAGGGAAATTGTACTTGAGAGTTAATATTGATTTGACTTCTTCTCTCTTCTCTTCCACATTAGATAGATATTCTCTATTTTGCTATATATTTAGGATTTTAGGCCTATTTTCAAGATCCATCTCTTGGGCATGATTAAACTCTGCCACGATTGAGATTTTTAAACCTCTTAAGATAATAAAATGATAGTTTTCAGATTCCATATATAGGTTTAGTGTGATTATGTTAGTTTTATTTGCACATGTGAAAGTATTTTCTCACTTGGCACATCCTAATCTCACCTAGTTACTAGTATCTCATCTTATGCATGTCATATAAAGTGTTTAATATTAAATAACTAAGCTAACAATTAATATATTGATTGGTTAGTGCCTTGAATTAGGCCTTCCATCATTGCCCTCATGTTTTTATCACTTGATGGAACATTTATGTGAAATACTATTTCATATGATCACTTTGGAGTTGTAAATTTAGTGATTTGCATTATTCATTAGTGTTATGGATATCAAATAGAGTGGATAAACCAAAAATATATGTGTATCACCATCATAGAATAGATTTCCCTTTCATTTATGCTTTTAACCCTTTTCATCCAAAAAATTAAAGTATATTTTAGGAAACTAAGCAAAGTAGATACATCAAAGGATCTAATCTCACAATCTAGAGGTCTAGTATAAGATACAAGTGTCCCACAACCTTAAACAATTCTAATATTAGTCTAGGTGTGAAAGATATCATACAATTTTCCTTCAGTAGGGTGATATTTGGGTTGTTAATACTTCTAGCACATCTAGTGGGACACACATTTCGAAATAAGAGCACACATTTACAAAATCTTGATCTTCAAAATCAGTTTCAAGTACTCATATGGTCATCATCTTAGAGATAAAGGGAATCTCTCATTCATAAATTTAGTTAATTTCATGTTTCTTCTAAGCTATGACATTATATGGGAGAGATTTTAGTCATGTGTCTCCTTATTAGCAACCTTATGATCCATATTAATTCCAATATGATCCATATACATCTCATCCTCACCCCTATCAGCCCTACCATGATCCATATCAGCCTTATGATAAGACTCACCAACCATATGTAGAATATTATCATCCATATGGTCACTCATACCAATCTTATGATAACCTTTTTGAGCCTTGTTATATACTTTATTAGCTCAATCAAGTTCTAAGACAATCAATTTTAAGCTTCAAACAAACCTTGTTTGGATATGAGAAACAAATGGTGAGCATAGACACTCAAAAGAGATATGGACAAAATATCCCCAAGCATGAAATTTAGAACACGAGAGCTTCCTTAAAACAAGCTAAATAAGTGTGTTCATCTTTTATAAGATAAGTCTATTTAAAATTTAGTGGTGATATAATTGATATAGGTGGTCTAATTATAGGCATTGAAGATAGGTTCATGGTCCATGAGAAACACCAGGGTCATCATAATCAGTAACATGTTCCCATTGAGCTCCCATTTTCTCTTTATGAAAATCGAACAAATGTGTATCACAACCCTCAAGTTTCCATTTAGATCTTAGAAAGATTTCTTACTTTTAAGTCTATCCAAGAGAGGCCTCAAAAAAAGGAAGAAGTGTGTTTTGAGGAGGCTAATTTTCATGTTTCACATCAGATCATATAAGAGCCTTCATCTTCTAATAAATAGGGAGAGATCTATATTGAGTTGGGTCATGAATTTGAGGCTCATTTTACCAAACAAGTTGAGCTTTCAAAACATCATCTTCAATAATCAATAGTAGTTGCAAAGGAAACATAATCACAATAACAAGTTCCTTCTTTCACACCCATGGCTGAAATAAGTGCAAAGGAAGAAACTCCTAAACTCAAGTTCATGACTTGGAAATAGATGCAACAATCAAGGGAGAAATAATACCACTCAAACATAATCCCAAGTGTTATTCTAGAAAGCAAGTAGGAGATCATTTATCCTCCACTCCTCCCTCCTCAAAAGTTCAAGGCCTTTCTTTCATGTAAATATATTCAAGAGAACTTTTAGTAGAGAGAGGAGGTAAAGATGATTCAAGTTGAGTAGCCCCATGAGTAGAATAAATCATCTATGGTAGTGCATTTGGACCTTTCTCATCATCTTGAGTATTTTTAGGGGTCTACCATGCCAATTATTGAGAAGGATCCTCTCCTTGGTGAAGTGAATGAAGAAATTTCAGCTGAGATGAATGAATATGAGAGAGTCTTAAGTGAACAAGATGAAGAGGACATCACCATTGAGACACTTTTTGACAAGGATATGCATGACCTAGTCTTTCATAATGTCAAAGAAGGTGAGTTGTAAGATGAACTTTAGATGTAAGATAAGATACAATAAGAAGAGTTTTTAGTGTAGAAAAAAGTCATTGTTTCTCAAGATCTTTTTGATCACATAGAAACTATTATCCATCAATATGTTCCTCAAGAACTTGTTGAAGTTACCATTGATAATTATAGCCCAGACAAATAAGATAAGTGTCAAGGTAATGATGATGACTTTTGGTATAAATATATGGATATTTTCAATGAACATCAAGATATTAAATGTCTCACACTTCATATTGAGGATGTTAAAGACCAATCAAGTACTGAACCTATCAAGTTTTTTCCACAAGAAGAGAAGGTACATGATGATGAGAAGAATGAAGTGCCAGTCGAAGTACTACCTCAACTCATTTCTCCTAAAGATAAACCAAATAAATAAATATTACCCTTTAGCATTCCTAAAGAGATAAAAGAGGTAAATCATGAAGGTCTTGAAAATTAATCATTCAATTTGGAGCAAAGTGAAGTTATTGACCAAGACATATTAGATCATTGGCAACCCATGAATGAAGAAGAATTAGCATTAATATTGCAAAGTAGAATACTATGGGAAGATTATGACTAGGTATTAGACTCACATGATCAATATATGCACCTAAGAAGGTAAGTATAAAGCCAAATTTCATCACCAAGGGGATAAGAACATGTTAATGATTCTATCTGCAAGAAGGAGCCATCAAGATTGGAAATCATGCTTCAAGATTTAATGGTGGACAATATAGCTTTCCATTTGACCCTGGAGGAAAGATTTTCATTTAAAGTTAGTTATTTTACGTTGTTTTTCATGTTTCAATAAGTGAATGTCACAATACGTAGTATGCTACTTTGTTTTTGTCTTACCTTATTTTCCTATTTCCTTAGGTTGTGTTTTCTTCTTAGTTTAGTTATTATTCCTTGTGTTATTTCATTTGTGTCATGATGTTGTTATAGTCAAAAGAAGTATATCAAAGTTAAAAATTATATTTGGTAGTCAAAAGGGTCATCAAGTCATGTTATTATTTTTTAGATTACCATTATCATGTGAAATTCAATGAGTTCTCTTGACTAACAAGATGGTCAACCCCTATGAGTTACCAAAAATGTTGGAAATTTGGATTGTTAAAGTCAAATTCCAACCCCTACATTAAATTTTATTTCATATCAGTTGTCTTGGGTTTTTTAGTCATGTATTTGACCATTTTTATGTATTTTACCATAATATAAAGGGAGTGAGTTTTAATGTCTAATCATGCTCTTGTCTCACTCTCAACTTGTCATGAAATTCTTTAGTATGTTCAATTTATGGAAGGTATAAAACAAATAATGAGCTTAGAATTAATGATAAACATATATAAATGTCTCATCAAGATCTCAATTGAAGGTGATAAATTAATTTTCATGACATTCAATGGTAGTTTCCCTTTGTAAAACTATGCTTATTTTGACTAAAATGATAAATTTTGGTATTTAAATGTAAAATATGGTTTCAAAAGGCCATAAAATTAGTCAAAATACCCTTTAAAACATTCATATATATGAATTTTTATTAGTCATAAAGTTTCATACTTAGAAAAAGTCATTTAATGCAAGTTTAAGTGTGAAAAAGGGTTTTTTTAAAACTCACACGTGCCAATTTTTGGCCCAAAAGAATGTAAAAGGAGATAATATTTGATTTAACATGAATTATGACTCATGGTATTCCTATCCATGCATTAAAGTTGTGGTGATAAACTTTATTTGTGAATAAATTGCAAAGAAAAGGTTTTTTAATGTAATTTCATGCACAAGTATAGACTTGTATCACCCATTCTATATAGGAAAGGATTGAATCATGAAAAGGAGGGCATATAAAGTGATAAAAAATACCTTAAAGGAAAGAGGAATAAAAATAGGACCAAAAATTGTTCCCTTTATTAATCTTTATAGTTTGCACATAGTCAGAGCCCTTCAAGTTTTTAGGTGGTACGACTATGAGAGAGAAAATTAAGGTCTATAATTTTGGTAATAGAAAGTTGTCTTAGAGAGATTACATATACCATAATGTTGAAGTCAAGGTATATAATTTTGGTAATATAAATTTGTTCTCAAATTGGTGATATCTCCCTCATAAACCATCCCTTTGAAGTCAAGGCACTTATTGTGTCCCCTTCATCCAAGCATGTAGTCAATTTTCTTGATTTTCTCTTCATCAGGGCATCACAACAAAAAAATTATAGGTTATGGAGCTTCTCAGGAGAAAAATTCACCATTTTATGGTATTCACCAGTTTTTTTCCACACATGTGAGGGCCAAATAGATCTCAATAAGGAAAAAGAGTTTAAATTTACAATATACAATAATGTGAAGGAGAATTGTATGATTTAGAAGAGAGAAAGGGTTTCAATATTTCTTGGTTTGTTATTTGAAGGTGTCTCCTTCATGTTATTATTTTTTACAATCAATATTATCAGAAAAAATTCAAAAATATTCATAGCAAGAGGCCATTAATAGCTCTCAAAATTCCTTAAGTAATCATAGTTTAACATTTGTTAAGGTTTTTTAAATCATTTATTAAGGTTTCTAACAAACTCATAGGTTTCATTTTTACCTTCTTATCCTCCTATAATGGCCTAAAAAATGATATATGTGTTATAGGATAGGATCATGCTTGATTAAAACCTTTAAGGTGGTTTTGAGTTTCCTCTTTCATTCTTTTATCACTCCATCTTGGTTGATCTCCATTATCACTGTCTCTCATTGCCATTCTCACTATAATCATTTTACTTTCCAGCTTCCATTAATGTTTTTCCATCATCCCTCCTTCCACTCATCTCCATCTCATCAAGACATCACAAAGAGGAGTCAAAAACATTTAAGGGCATTATGGTCACTCAAAGAGGATATGCACACCAAGAGACTATTGCTTACCAATAGTAAAAAAGGTAACCTATAGCCATGGCACCAATAATCAAGATTTTTCATGAAATAACAAAATAAGGGTAGGCTAGAAGATGTCTTATTCAATATCTTGGCTCAAATCATCTCATAAATTTACATTAATGGAAGGACAAGGAGCATGTCAATATTTTGTGACCTTTCCAAGGTCAAATTTAGGTTTTATCCATACAATATGACCTCATATAGTCACCTACAATTGTACTACATAGCCACTTTTAAAGATAGGTTATGCTCAATGTATGAGTAGAGGTGAAAAGTTGTGAGGGGTTCTTAATCCATCTAATCACTTCAGTCATGACATAATCCTAGGGAAACTACCATACGTAAACATTCAAGTGTATCAAGGGACACCTATAGGTCTATTCTCAAGGACATAACCTTTGGAAGTCTTAAGGTTTCTCAAGGTGAAAAAGAGGCTACTTGGGCTAACTAAGTGCATAATTAATATGAAATAGGTAACCTTAATAAGGTATCTCAAGAAAAATATATGTCTAAGGTCAATATTTTCAAAGGAATAAGGAATTATAGTCATCTTATAAAGACAATATTTATCTATAGCCAAGCTAAAAGATGGAGCAATATCACGTATGCAGACATTAGGGAAGTTTGAGATCTTTTAATGGAAAATTGGACTCAATAAGAATTTTAAGTAAGATGAGACTAGGTGAATGAATTTTAAGGTTTGAATGTGTTTTAGGGCCTAAAAATATTCTAGTATATACAAGTTCCTAATGATCACATAAAATCAAGCCTATAAAGAAGGAAAAAACCTATTTGCAAGAAAGTAGAGCAATGAGTATGAGGAACAAGTGTGGTAAGTGATGAACATCAAGGGGAGAACCTAAGTGAGATTTAACTTCAAAAATTTCATGTGTGGAAAGTGGTGAACATCAATGGGTTCTTAATCCATCTCATCACTTCTTTCATGGCATAAGCCCAAGGAGACTTTCATAAGCAAACATTCAAGGGTATCAAGGGACACCTATATGCATGTTCTCAAGGTCATAACCTTTGGAAATATTAAGGTCTATCAAGGTGAGAAAGAGACTACTTGGGCTAACTAAGTGCATAATAAATATGAGATAGGTAACCTCAATGAGGTAGCCAAATAAAAATATGTCTATGGTCATGATTATCAAAGTAAGAAGGACCTATAGTTGACTTTCAAGGACAATCATTAGCTAAAACTAAGATAAAGGATGGAGCAAGATTAACTATCTAATCATGAGGGAAGTTTGAGATATTTGAAGAGAAAACTAGACTCAACAAGAATTTCAATTAAGATGAGACTAGGTGAATTAATTTGAAGGTCTTACTATGTGTTTCAGTGCCTAAAACTATTTCATTTTATATAAGGGTTTGATGCTTACATATAATCAAGCCTATACAAAAATAAAAGCCTATTTTAAAGAAAATAGAGAAATGAGTATGAGGAACAAGTGTGGTAAGTGATGAACATCAAGGGGAGAACCTAAGTGAGAGTCAAATTCAAACATTTCATGTTTTCATGATATGATCACCTACAATTGGGACTAAAGGGTTCTTTTAAGCATGTATGTACAGTCAAACTAGGACTATGAGGTATTATCATGTTTATTTAGGTTCATAAGGTTATAATATATTAAATAGTCTCATTTAAATGGTGTGTTTAGTTATACTAATCCTTTGAGTTATAATAACACAAAGACTCAACCAAGACCTCTTGAAACACTCACCTACGGCCATAAGAATACAAGCATATCTCTAAGTTCATGTAATTTGATGGAAACGTGGTATAGAAAGGAAATTTAATGTTCAAGAGGATATATAAGATATAATTTAGATATGAAATAATTAATAGATCATGATGGGGTTCCAAAAAATTTCTTGGCAAGTCTCAGTCAATTGTAAATTGCAACCTACAACCATACAAGTGCCAAGTTCCTCTCACACAATCACATATTAGCAAGTTTATTTCAAGATACTTTAAATTAAAAGTGTGGAAATATAGACACATTAATGCACATTTAAGTGACCAATTTTAATTTCCAAAACTTATCAAAACTACTAGATTACTCCCATGACATGGAGATGAAGGTACAATAGGCTTGTATGGAAATAAGACTATGTAGTGTGTAAGAGCCAGTAAGAACTTTGTAAGAGGAGTCTAGATGATAGATAAAATGTTGTTGAGGGAAGTTTTAATTTATTTTTAATTATAAAAATCACCAAGATAGATAATATAGTTCCAAATACCTCCATTTCTCTTAAATCATCATCTATAATAGTGTCTAGTACACAGTCATAATGAGTTTTCTTGAGGAGATTAGGCCTAGGAAAGGTTGTATAGGTATTAAAGTTAACCAATGGATAATGAGACAAATGAAATAGGAATTTTAATGAAATATAAAAATAATATTCATAATTTAAAATCCCAAACCAAGGATAAAAATTAGAAAACTCTTTCTTGAGACTAGAACAAGCAGGTAGCTCAAGCCAAGTTTTGGGAAAATCCACTTAAATTACACTATAAGCATGATACAAGCATGAAAATTGGTGGATATGGTCATCATGAATTAATATATCTATCCATAATCTTGGTGAGATAATTATATGAATGGAAGTGTCCATTTTTTTTACATAGTCAACATCATGTCTAATCACAATCAAAATACAAGTAGGCATACCTCTTAAAGAGTTATAAGGTGTAAAAGAGGGTTTCAACCTCACAAAAATGTTTTAAAATCATGAGTGGGTGTTTTAAAATCTTTAAAAACCTTTTTAGATGTGATAATAGTCTATATTCTATGAACACCATGACCTTGAGGGCTAAACCTAGCAAGCAGGCCTAAAACCCGACAAACACATGGTCATCATTTTTGACTCTTTCATGAACTTTTTATTGATTAGTTATGCATGGAGATAGTGTAGAGGATAAATTAAACTTTTAATAAGGTCTTGTATTGAATAAAATTAATTTTTTTTAAACCCCTCAAAATCTTTTTTTGCACATAGTCCTTGGTAGCCACTTGAAGCCCAATTTCATCATGTAGAGATCTTGATGTGCCTTTTGCATACGAGCTCTTTATTTTCAATGTTGATGATGGGTTAAATATAACAAATTTTAATGGAATGTAGTTTCTAATTAGAGGTATTTACACTATGAATAATATATAAGAAGATATGAACCTCTAAAACCCTTTCAAAACCCTCATAACCACCCAATGGAGGAAAGTGTATGCAATCAGAAATGCATCATGTCTATAAATCAATCCTGGATCAAAGAAGATATAATATAAATATAATTGGGAATGAACTTTTTAAGTATAATTATGAAAAATATGGGTATCCTCTAGACCTGATTATGGGATCACTTATCACAATACACCATGCTAGGAAGGGTTCCAAATCTTACAATCAAACAAAATCACAGAATAACCCTACACGCATCCTAGGTTTAATATTTCACTTATGTCTAATAAAAATAAAATAAATATAATTTAGTTCTCACCAAAGCTTATGGCATAAAAGTGGGGGTTAAAAAATAGAATAACCATGCATAGAAGACATATACTCATGTCAATGTATATGAAATCGTAATGCATGGAAGAGAAACACAACTGCATTATCTATCTACTCTTACAAAAGAAAAATAAAGTTAGGAATATTTACCTTTGAAGATGAACCCACCCAAACTCAATATCTCCCTTGGCCAAGGTGATTTATAAGATATTTTTATGTTATGTAAGGATAACAAAGACAAATTAGGTCTAGGATACACAACCTATCTATGCATCCAAAAGACTTCTTCACAAGACAAGATCCATATCTCCAAAGAAAGTATGGAACCTTGAGATTTATTCATAAAGTAGAATGGTAAATAATTAGATATTCATTCACACTTATTATTCTTCTCTTCTATATACTCAAATTTTTGGAAATGAACTTGTAGATATAGGTGGATCTTATCCTAAATCCTTCTAAATATGTCAGCTATATGGGGTCAACCTAGTCGACCTTGTATGTTTTTAAGAGATAGTTGACTAGGTCCTTAGTTATGTCAGCCAAAGGGATAACAAACTCCAAAGTGAAAAATACCCAAAAATAGTATAGAGTCAACCTAGTTGACCTAGTATAACCAACTATCAAAAGGGGGATGAAGCAAGGAATAGGAGGATAAATATGTGATAAATGTTAGGAATGGGTACAATTGAGAAGAATAAGCTTATGGTAAATGGTTTTAGGAGACAGGTGATTAGATGTCAAGTGTAAAAAGGGAAAAAAATCTTGTAAATCACTAAATTTTTACCCACCCCTTTCTTGATGCATCCCTTAGGGTGTGCACTCAGATAGATTGAGTCTCGATGGGTTCTTACAATGTGTAAATCATTAATATTTGATAAAAGTTAAAAATATTGTGTATAAATAAAGAAGCCAAAATATACATCCAATTGATAAGTTTGGGATATAAAATTAATTTGAATGTCTTTTCAACTCCCTTGAGCACCTCCATGACTAGTTAGTTGATATGTACAGTACCTTCACTATACAGACTAAACAAAATAAGTCAATTTTGAGATAGAAAGAAAAGGAATAAATGGTAATTACAAATTCAAAGGGTTTGATAAGTAAGATGTGATCCTAAAATATCTCAAGAAAATTTCTATAGCCATCATTAGAGGTCATTTAGCTCAATTCCATAGGCAGATACATTTATAGGTCAAGGTAAGGAGTTATTTGCATGCAAGGTGAAGAAGAATGGATTGATCAAGCCAATATCATGACTCTAAATAATAACATATAGGATATTAATGTTGTAAATAATACATAAGGGCCTCTAGACTCATCATAAAGTCAAGATATTGAATAAACTATACATATACCTATGCTTGTTCTTGACATCACAAGACAGGGCCATCAAAAGGGGGGAAAAAGGAGCCAAAGAAAGGTCATGAGGGGAGTCCAAATAATCATTAACATCATCATAAGGTAATAATAGACATGCATTCTAAGTTTGAGAATCAGGAAATGTTAGACCCAAATTTTGGCCAAGTATTATCAATTTTGGCATGGGACCAACATGACATAGAAAGATCATAGCACAAAAAAAAATGGTGTAGAACTTGATAGGTGCAGAAGAAATATGACATGAACCTATAGGGAATGAGAGGATAAAGGAATGGAAGAACCAATGTGAGAGGACAAAATCAAAGAATAATTATTCAATTCACAAGGAACTTGAGGACATAGGACTTAGAACTAAAGCAATTAGTTGTGAATAACCTAAGAACATAGGAATCAAATTTAAAACCAAAGACTTGGGGAGCACATGGGAAGTGAGAGTGGTTAAGGAGTGATTCATATGGGACACCTAGCCTTTATCAATTGAAAGTTTTACACTGACTATGAGAATATGAATACATGGTAATAAAAATCTAGCATATTGTGAGTATATAGGGGCACAAAGGCCTGGGTCCTTAGACAAGGCTAGTTGATTAAGAGCCATGACTCTTAGTATATTGAGAGTCCATTGGTTAGTCATTTTTTACATTAATGATGTAAACACTTGGTTAGGGATAAACAAGTATAAATACCCCTATTATATTTGATGGATGTTGATTGATTTTTGGATGCTCTCACTTAATATATGAGTTACAGACATTACATAAATTTCTTGTGTTCATGACAACTGAATGTGATGTGTTAAGTTGAGAGTAATAACTAGAACTTAGTATAGAACCTAATTTACCTTTTATTTTTCTAAAGTAATAACATTAAATAGTTATGTTAGTAGTTTGTGAAATATTATGATCAAATTAATTTATTTGTGATTTTATGTAGTATATATTTAAATACATAAAATGAAGAATATGACTAAGGAAATAACACTGAGAAATAAACCCTATGGGAATCAGTCTTTAGCTGTATGCTTTAGGTGAGCGTGCAAGACCATGGTCTTGTGTGAAAGGGATAACACACTATCTCATTGGGCTATATTATAGCATTAAAGCTATAATAACTATAAGAACCCAAACATTTTGGTTCTATTTCTAGGACCCAAAGTGCTTGTTTCTCAGTCATGGAATTTTTTTGAGTACATTACTATTGAGAATATAGAATAATGGATTAGAGGAGTTGAATATAATCTTGTAGTTCCCTACATTGAATCAAGGATTTATACATGGTAGTGGGTAGAGAAAAATATCTATAGTGCATTATATGAATCTTTATTTGCTAAGATCCTAGCTCATTTTCATGCTTGGCTCTCTGCATATGCTCAAGGATGGTCCCAAAACCTTGGGAGAGGATAGTATTATACCCTAGAGTGACAATGAGATTTATAAAAACTTTGAACCCCATGGACTAGAGTTGTTAACATTTGGTGAAAAGGAGTTTTGAATAGCTACATTTTGGAGAACACTATAACCACCTATTCATGTCCTAAAAAAGCTAAGTTCTAGTTTCTTTGAGAACTATGTAGTGATTACATTAGACATATTTATTTAGAAATAAATAATTTTTTTGTTGATTTGGGACTTAATACTATGCCAATAGAGAGATAAATCCTTCTGTGCATGATTTTCACATTTAGGAGGGAAGTAGATAAAAGTTAGTAAAAGATTATGGATTCTAAATGGTAGCTAGTCAGCAGGCATTATAGAATCAGAAGTATGATGAATCTTGACAAAGGATTATATTTATCAGTGCTATAGGAAGGGACCATGAAAAATTAAGTATTGCTAGGATCCATAAGGAAGCAAGGACACACAAAGAGGACCACATCACTTTTGAGCCATTTCTTTTGCCATTAATATCATACAAAGGAGAAACTAGCTAGATGGTAGGAACCAAAGAATCAAGTTTGAACTAAATAGGCTCTCAAACCATAGTGCACACTCATTATATTGAATCAAATGAAGTAAATATACATAATTGGGACACAAATAAAGTATATTTAGAGATTGAACTAGTAAGGGATACTAGAATTGAGCCATTTGACACACATATAGATTTAACACTTTCCTTCCCTTAAGGGAATTTCATGGTATAATTTTGGATGCCTAGAGGGCCTATCCCTCAAAGTGGATAGAGTACAGGTCCAATTTTAGTTAATCACCTAGCTATCACATCACATATTATGACCGCTACTATTGGAGGCGTTAGAAGTGGACTAGGTGGAGGCATAAGAGGAGGTAGTGGACTCCTCACTCAAGGGACAAGATTTGGAGGTTATAATAAACCACTAGTTTAGAAACCTTAGCCAATAATGGTATATTATGAAATGACACTTCACTTCCTATAATACTAAGGTGTGGAGAATGTAGCTGAGCATGTCATAAATGTGAACTTATTTAGAGGGCATGAGGCATCACCTCTTTTGAGCATAAATCCACTGAGTTCATAAATACAATTTTGAAGTGAGTGCAAAAATGACATATAAATTTTGACCCTCAATAAGCTATCATTGAATATGATCAACTTAAAACAACATTTTTTTTAGGAGTTTGACATTCTAGGATTTGAACAATAAAGCACAGTTACACTAAAGGACATCAAATATGAACTTACTTAAAATGTGTGAGAGTATGATATAACGTTTTAAATTATTTTTTCAAATTTATCCTTTGAAATCAATGCTGCACAACATGCACAATGGTTTGTGGGTGTTTTATTACTACCCTTCCAATGAACATTATTTTAGAGGACTTTTACAAGCTCATGTGAAGCTTTAAAAGCTACCATCCATGATGAATTAGTTATAAGTATTGATAAAAGAATTAGTCAATTAATGGAAGCTTAGATAGCTTTAATGGCATCACACCTTTAAAAATTAACTTCAAATAATGCATATGATACTCGTAGTGGTCTTTGGTGCACTGACTATGAATCTGAAGGTCACACCCAAAGTAATTACCTATAAAAGAACATCCACATTATATCGAAGTAGTCATGTGAAATATATCATGAAGAACATGATGTACATTCTTTCCCTCTTTTATATCAAGCAACCTACTTAAAGGTGTCTAATTATTATAAGATATGCAATGCTTATACTCATGACACTAATGACTATTGACTGATTAGTGACATCTATGAAGCATGAGCATGTAGTATGTGTAAAATTTTTTTATCTAAAAAACAAGATAATAGTGGATACTAGGGTCAAGGATGAGGCTTAGGTGGTGTTCATTTCCTACATAGGACATTTTACAAATGTGGATCCCTAGACCACTATCAAAGAGATTGTCTATACTACCCTACATGTGCTTTCTATAAAAAGGACCATCAGTTATAAGAGTGTCCTAACTTGTAAACATATATCACTAAGGAGTGAAATGAAAAGGGTGCCATCATGATACAAGTTGAGAAAACACATTGGTGCATGCATTTAGACACCTGACTATTCAATAAGTAAATATTACCACCCATAGTAGACAATCTCAATCTATCTCAAATTCTATTGAAAAAGTTTAGCATGAAGAACCATGAGCAAGAAAATACCCTGATGCCCAACATCATAAGGATGTCCTTCAAGATATGATGGAATTTTTATGAAAATTCTAAGGATATATTTAATTATTTAAATGAATAATAAGCAATGTATCATGCTCCTATGCAAATGATAACTAAACCAAAAAATGTGGTACATGAATACTTCCAAGAATTGTGTAAGTGCATGCTGGATGAGGACATTATCCCATAGCTGAGTATTTGGATTAAGAATAAAACATAATAACCACATTATACTCAAACCAAAGTCACTTGATAGGTTGAGTATCATTTCCTAAATCATGCTCAGAGGTAGGACACTCCTATTCCCTTTCCCCCTTAGAAGATAGAGAGATACTAGTCAATGTTACCATCAATGGATGGGTAATCTAGGACATACTAGTTGACACTAGTGCATAAGTGAATGTCCTCACCAAAGATTCCTAGAGGAAAATGTCTAGTCCAATATTTTAACCATCACCTCATGTTTTGTTCATGGATAACAAAACTCATGATTTATCGATAGGTGTCTTAAAAAATACCATGGTTGATATACTTGGAGTACCCTTCAAGGTGGATTTTGAGGTTCTTAAATTAGTTGAGGTAGATGAATTATAAGATATATTAGGATAGACCTAGTGCTATGAAAATAATGCAAATCTAAGATTTTGAGAAGTGGTATATTAGTTTTGAGAACACTGACTAGTGCATTATAATTCCCTTGGTTCAAACATAGGGACCCCCTTATATAGAACCCATCAATATGGAAGAAGACATTAAACACATCTGCAATGTCATTTATAGAGATGATGAGTAAATGGATCTAACTCTAGATGGTGTTATTATATGGTTAGACATTCAATCCCTCTTTGACACTACAAGCAATGCCTATAAATACTGGGCACATAATAATTATGACCTCACTAGATGAGTGTGTAGTGAAATTGGAAGTTGAAAGACCATTATATGTCAGTATCATAAATGTTATAGGTTTGTGCACCTTGTCACCAATATATTCATGAGGGGACCAATATTAGATGCACCATGTGAAAGGCTTGACGAGGTTCCATGGTTCCATGGAAAAATGGAGGCATGTGACTTCATACAGTGCCTTAAAGAATTATATGACACCAAAAGTGATCATATGAGATCATTAGTTCATCTATTAGATGGTATAATTTTAATATGGTGTCAAACCTATCATGAATGACTCCTTCACTAGGACCAAGTATGTTCTACCTTATATCAATAGTTCCATCATGATAAGAAAGTTAGGGGAGCAATTAAATATAGCAGAGCACTACCACCAAAACCCCATATAGAATCTTGAGAGTAAATGTGGAGAAATTAAGAGTCATACCTACTAGAGTACTTGTGGGTACATGAATTTTATGGAACTTTACATACCTGGGAAAGGGCATGGTATGTTCATGACTAATAACACATGGGAAAATGATTTTGGTATCTCTTGAAGGAAAAAATGAAATAGGCCCTATTTTATTCTTCTTCAAGAATGGATTTATGCCTCACCCTTTAAGTCATACATGAAGTAATTATTAGTGACTTGAGTCCCATTAAATATCATCTAAGGAATATCCATCATGTTCTTGAACAACCTTTGTATCTCTTCAGTAAATCATTAATTTAGGTTATCTCCACACCAGAACCAGTCCTTGATCAAGACTAGTGCAAAGAAATATGTCTAGGTAAATAAAATCTAGTGTTTCATGTAGAAGAAGGTGAAGGATTGAATCCACTTAACCCTTTGAAAACACATTTAAATGTACTTATAGACTATGCAACATGAGTTTTTAATGATACAGGTGCCTATCTAGACAACCCTTAAAATGGGCCCATTTAGACTATTCAACACAACATCAACATGGAGAAAGAACCAAAGATGGCTAAAATAGGAAATTACTAGACTAAAATAGAGATTTCAAAAATATTCGAGTTGTTAAAGTAATATCATGATGTATTTCTAAGAAATTATAGAGAAATGAAGGGAGTCCATCCATCCTTAAGAAATATGCATATCAAGTTAATTGATGATGCTCGACTAGTCAGAAAGTGACCATATAGAATGAATCCTAATCTATAAGTGCACATAAAAGAGGAAATAACTAATATGTTGTGTGCTAGAGTAATCACCCCCATTGATGAATCTAAATGGGTTAGTTGCATGGTGATTAGTATCATGAAATATGTACACATCTATATTTTCATGGATTATCGAGTGCTTAATGCATCTTGTGTCACTGACCCATTCCCAACACCTTTCATAAAGGAAATCGTTGAAGGTGTTGTTGGATGTGAGATATATACCTTCATAGATGGCTTCTTGGGATACCATTAAGTATAGATAGCTGAAGAAGATTAACCAAAGATAATGTAATCCATTGAATGGGAATCCTTTATGTATAACATCATGCCCTTAAGGATAAAGAATGCCCTAACTATATTCTCACAAGTAGCTATTAAATCCTTTAAGGATTTCATCCATAAGTTTTTTTCAAGTTTAGTTGGATGATTGGATAGTTTATGGTTTGGTTAAGGACCAATGTTTTAACCTGAGGCTTATGTTTGAGCACTGTTAAAAATTAAAAATATCTTTTAACATAAATAAGTGACTATTTTATAAAAGATTTGGTGTGCTATTATGACATATTATTTGTAAGGAAGGAATTATATTAGACCTAATGAAGGTGTCTATTATTCTTCACCTCCTAACACCCAATACTCAATATGAGGTCTACACCTTTTTGGGCCATACTAGTTACTATATAAAGTTCATCCATGGATATGCAAATATTACCACACCCCTAGAGAAACTTTTAAATAATAATGAGTAATTAATAAGGAATTTATACTATAAATAAGCTTTTGAGACACTAAAGGACAAACTGGTCACTATTTCTATCCTCCAATTTCCTAATTAGATAAAACCATTTCAAGAAATTAGCCATGTTGATGCATCTAGAATGACCATTGGTGTAAATCTTACACAAATAGGTGAAGGTCACTTGGATCATCCAATCTACTTTTCCAAAAGGAAACTCACTCCATCTAAAAGGAATTAAACCACTATAGAGCATGCATAATTATCAATGGTTTATGCTCTACATAAGTTTTGATAGTACATATTGTCCACTCCTTTTATATTCTATATAGATCATGAGGCCTTAAATTACCTCATTAATAAACAAGTGATACATGGACATATATACTAATGTATCATGTTGTTCCAAGAGTTCTAGTTTTATATCCTAGTGAAACCTAGGAAAGTCAATTGTGGACCTGACCACCTATCCCAAATTGAATCTGGAGAACCATCACATGCCACAGAGGATGAATTACCTAATTTTAAACTCTTCCATGTTACTCATATACCTAGGGAACTAGAGGAAATTTTTACCTTTTTGGCCATTGGATTAACACCCGATTTTCTCACTCTTTAGGCTAATAAATAACTCATGGTATGCACCACACTTTTTAAACTCAAAGAAGGGAATCTTTACAAACTTGGTCATGATGAGATTATTTAGTGGTGTGTTATGCAACATGAACATCCTAAGGTACTTCAAAAATTTAATGAAGGTATTTTAAGAGGACACTATGATGGAGAATCTACCACACATAAAATTTTAATGGTTAGATTATGGTGGCCCACTCTTTTCCAAGATGATAAAGCATACATTAGACAATGTGATATATTTCAGCATGTAAGAAAACCTAATCAAAGAAATACCATGACTCTATGACCAATTCATTCTCAAGAACCACTTTAGAAGTGGGCCATTGATTTTGTTGGCCCCATTACTCTAAATGGATGAATAATATGTTCTTGGTACATTTTCACATCAACTGACTACCTCACACACTGTGCTGAAGCTGTGCCAATAAAAGATTATATTACTACTTCTATTATTTACTTCATTTGGGATAATATCATAAATTGATTTGGATGCCCACTAGGTTTCACTAGTGATCATGGTACCCATTTCCTAAATGAAACAATTAATGTCTTACTAAATGAGTTCATGATTTCACACCATAAAACAACATCATACCACCCTCAAGCCATTGGCACTATCAAAGCCTTCAATAGAATATTAGGTGCCACTTTGATGAATATTTAAAATATTAGATGAACATACTAAGATGATAGGGTATCTACAGTCTTGTGGGCTCACTAAATAACTTACAAGTGCCTAAACAAAATCACTCTATTTAGTTTGGTATATGGTAAAGAAGCAATCCTAATTGAGTTTTTAGTACCATCTCTCTATATAGCATGCATAGGATAACTAGATGAAGAGGCATCCTTGAAATCATGCTTAGATACTTTATTTTAACTTGATGAATCCACTTTATTCACTCATTGGAGTTAGGATGTGGAAAAATACAAATAGAAGGCATGGCATGACTGCCACATAAAACATAAAACCTTTACTTTAGGCATGAAAGCATTACTATATGACTCCAAGTTCATGCACCATATTAGAAAACTTTAGATTCATTGGGATGGTCCTTTTGTTATTCACAACATTCAACCTACTGGAGCATTTTGATTACAAAGGTTAGATGACCAGTTCCTTCCTAGGCATTACAATGGAAGTCAACTCCAATCATCTTTCACTTCTGAATAGTTGACGTATTATAATCAATAAGGATTTTTCCATTAGTATAGGATTTCCTATTATCAATAAAAGCACTAATTTTTTTGTACGTAAATGTTTCTTATTGTAATTATTTTTAATGTTTTGCTTTTATTTTCATGGAGGACCATGACTCATTTTAGTGTGGGGTAAAAAGAGATTAGAAATCTTAACTTAAATATTCATAGGCACATAAATTATATAGGTACACAAATTATCTAGGCATGCAAGGTTCTTAGTACATAAGGAATCTAGGCACACAAAGTGTTAAGGGTGTGTAAGTCATTTAAGGCACATGAACTATAAATCCTAAAGATATGATATTCTTTCCATTAGTTTGAAATTTGAAAGATAACTATCTTTTATAGTAAGGAAAGTGTGGGACATAGCTATCATCCACTTCAAAGGAAGGCACAAGATGAGATGTGACATTAATGCAAAAATAATAGTTATGGAAAGAAATGTGCTAATGATGTGACATGATAATACCATTAAAATAATTAAATTCCAAAATTAATGATTAAATCATGATGACCATTAAAGATTCATATTATTGACATGAAGTGATTTGTGATGGGAAAGTAGTAATGATGGTGAACCTTGATTGAGCCTATAAATTGGCCAATTAACTTGAATTGACTCTTTACCTTTGTTATTAATTATAATTAATAGTGCTGAAGAGCTAAGAACAAGTAAATACCAGAGCTAGAATATAGAGAAGTCATAATTTAATATAGATATTGAGGAAAATGTCATTTCTCTCCAAGTGAAACATAAGAGAAACTTTAAAACATGGACAAGATAGATAAAGTTTATAGGTTGTATTAGTCTACCATTAGAAGGTACTCAATCTTGAAAATCCAAAATCACAACCACATATTTGTTTAGAAATGTTAGAAGATTGCACATCAACCTTCAGGCTCCTTAAAGGGTGATGTGGCCTAATAAAAAGGCCTTGATAACTAAACCATTACCTAAAATACCATAATAATAAGAGGTACATGGGGAAGACACAACTTTCATTAGGGAAGAAACTCTAGAAGAGTAAGTTCAGTGCATGAAGAGAGAGGAAGCAAGAATGATGCACCTAAAAAATAAGACTCAATCATTCCCATCCCCACCTTTACTGATTGAGTAAATGTAGTATCCAAAATTAGTGTTACATGTAGATAATTGGGTCTCCAAGGTCTCCACTTGAACAATATTAAATTATAACAATTGATAACTTGGAAATGAAGTTGAAATTTAAAATGATTATCGAGTTGATCACTAGAACACCAAGAACTAAGTGGTGTTTGATCTCAAGATCTTCAATGTACTAGATGCTATAAGATTATTCCAACTTTTTAATCTACCATACATTGAAAAACCCATAGAGGTGGTTCATTTCCTTCTCTCACCATTCCATGAGGACTATATCTACTTTTTTGAACACAATATGAAGATCATGCTCAAAATGATAGAAAGGTCATGGGACTATAATGCTTAGGTTTGTATGTGGTTGATGATTTTTTAGGCACTAAAGAGGTCTAAAAGATCACTATGACACTCATGTATCAAAAGTAGGGCCATGCCATGCACATCAAGAACCTAAAATATCTCACCTTCTATATTGTGGCATAGATCATTATGACCAAGATTAGGGGGACTAATCAGTGGAAGGAAGTTGACATGGCACACCTATATAACACCCACCAAATCATCTAAGGCTTATAATATAATTTGGCCATGTATTTTAGTTGAAATATTTTTTAAGATGTAGAGAAAACCCATTAAACCTCCAAACATAGGTTTTCATGGGGGGTATTTCTTCTCTTAATGGTCTTTGAAGAGGTTAGCATACTAGACTACATCTTAGAAACACTAAAGTGGACATACCCACCCATGCATAGGTCCCCTATGAAGTGATACAAGGCATTGACATTCCCTCACCACATCACCCCCAACTACAAAATCAAGATGAGGTACTAGTTTAATGGTATGAGGGAGGTGTTTAGAAACAAGTGGCACATCCCAAATGATTTACCCCCTTTGGATACTGATCAAGCCCAATTTTTAGTAAATTAACACTTCTCTCTTGCATGCATAAGGATGATCCCCTTTAGAGAAAATTTTATATGGTTAAATTTATCATATGCCTTATCAATGTGGTACTTCATGGCCTCCCTAAACTATATTTATGATGTGTAACCCATTACCTTGAAGGTCAAGAAAATAGACTTCGATATTCACACTCTTCAAAAAATATTTGTATATGCAGGTAAAAGGCCTATTGGGAGAGGAGTGAGATGAAATTGATGGTCATAAAGGTCAAATAGATAATGGTGGGGGAGCAAGTGCACAAATTATTTTATATATTATACCCTTGAAAGGTTATAAAGGCTGGATACCCTAAGGAAAAGCTTCCCTTAGTGCCACCTTTAAAGATGAAAAAGAGTGCTAAGCATGAGGCTAGTGTTAGTGGTCAATAGGCACCACCAAAGTAGTAGAAGGCCACATAGGCTCCATAAAAAGGCCCCTCATATCCATACCCATATCCAACTCACCCATCTCCACCATGCCCATCTTCACCATTCCCATCTCCACCTCACCCATCTCCACCTCACCCTTCTACACTATGCCCATCTCTACCTTGCTCATCTCTACCTTGCCCATCTCCACTTCACCCATCTCCACCTTGACCTTTACCACCTCACCATTCTCAACCACTCCCTTTACCTCCTCAATAATATCCACCCAAATCACCACCACTACAAGTCACTTCACCTCCACCTTCACCTTTAAATGTTTCTCTAACTCCACCCTCACCCCCTAAAACATCAGAACCATCTCCCTTAAAAGCATCCTCAAGAGCTACACAATATCAGACCACAAAATAAGTGCCAAAGGTACAAACATTGGGTTTTAAATAAAATAAGACTCCCTCCCCAATATGGGAGAAGGATGCTATTTTTGATGACTCACTATTTTATGTGGGGGAATTTTATGGCAAGAGGGGTATGGTGAGGAATAAAGGAGTGAAATGGTTGTTGGTATCACTTATATAGCTACTAGCATAGGGGTTAAAATAGAAAATGACCCTACTAAATTGAAGGGATTAGATGGGTCTATGAAAGATCTTGGCAATGTTGTAACTACCAATCCATGTGAATGTTATCATTTTGGTATCCCTAATAAGATGTTATATCTATGGCTACACTTAGTGCCTAAGGATGTAACCTTGGAAACAAGGAAGTAGGTATCATTTTTTCTATACATGTATAATGAGGAGTAAGAATTTAAACTCCCCTAAGACAACCTTTCCTTGGGACCTGATGCTCTTATGCTACCCAAGACACTATGGGTGGATCCTCAAAAGATCCCCCTTTTATAGCAAGTACCACATTTTTGAAGCTGGCCATGGAGGTCATACACCAAAACATTTTTTTAGATTCTAATGCATGCACTACCAAGAGGAAAAATGCACAAATTATGGGTATGTATAATAGATAAGTAACTACCAAACATGTGTTCATCGAGGAAATGGCTATTCTAAAGTATCAAGTCAAAGAAGCTATAAAGGCAAAGGTGATAACATTAGACCTCTACAAAACAATTTTAGAATAGGAGACAATGCTAGCAGATGACATACCTCTCTATGGTGATGCCATAAACAAATTAGAGACCTTGGTGAACCTCATATTAAATTTATGTAAGGAGCAACCCATGTTGAAGGACAAGGACTAGATATGGTAAAGTAGTTCACTGAGATAATAGAGGTTTGAAAGTGCACCCTAGGAAGGGTTGGGAAAGTCATCTCCATTTTGGATGGAATTATTGAGTAGCTAACATGCCCAAATATAATCTTACATGCTCATCTCCAAGATGAAGAAGCCTAAAGGTAACAACTAGCTAATGTTGCACTCTTAATAAGGGATCATAATATGTATGCTAAGGTATTCAAATATATAGAGACAATGGAATAAACAATAAATACTCATCATAAACAACTAAATGTGAGTTTTGATACCCTCTAAGGATAATTTTTCAAGGAAGTCTCAACACTTGAAGACATCTAGAAGGACACCACTATATCCCTAGATGAATTGGTTAATAAGGAAAATAAGACTGCTAGCCAACCTGAGGAGATGAATAAATCAAAAGAGGCCATATAAGAATTAACTACCAAGTTGCTTGAGGTATTGTCATATTGGGACAATGTTAGAAAGGAGACTGAGAATGAGGGACCTAAATTTTTGATAGAGGCCACACTAACATGAATTAGTCTAGGATAAAATAAGATCTTAGTGTTGGGTAATGTTGCACCCAAAATTTGGCTAAGTTTTATCTATTTTGGTGTAGGTATGACATGGTGTAGAAGGAACATAACACACAAAAAAAAAAAAAAAAAAAAAAAAAAAAAAAAAAAAAAAAACTATGGTGTGTAACATGATAAGTGTAGAATAGAAACACCATGATGCAAAACTTACAAGGAATGAAAGCCCCAATGTGAGATGACCCTATCAAAGAAGAATTAGTCATGAGGAACATGATGACACAGGACTAAGAACTAAAGTAATTAGTCATGAGGAACTCAAGAACATAGGAATTACATAGAATTATAAGACTTGGGGAGTGTGTGGGAAGTGAAAGTGGTTAACAAGTGATTCATATGTGACATTAACCCTTATCGATTAGAATTTTTGCACCAAATGTGAGAAGATGAACACATGGCAACAAGAATCCATTATAGTGTAAGTATATAGGGGTACAAAGTCTTGGGTCCTTAGGAAAGCCTAGATGATTAAGAGCCATGACTCTCAGTTTGTTGAGAGTCCATTAGTTAGTTATTCTTTCCATTAATGATATAAACACTTGGTCAGGGATAAACAAGTATAAATACCCCTATTGTATTAGATAGATGTTGATTGATTTCTAGATTATCTCACTTAATATATGAGCTATAGATATTATATAAATTTCTTGTGTTTATGATAGCTAAATATGATGTGTTAAGTAGAGATCAATAACTAGAACTTAGTCTAGAACCTAATTTACCTTTTCTTTTTCTAAAGTAATAATGTTAACTAGTGATGGTATTAGTTTATGAAATATTAGTATCAAAGTAGTTTATTTGTGATTTTATGTAGTATGTTTTTAAATACATAAAAGGAAGAATATGAATAAGGTAATAACACTGAATAATAAAACCTATGAGAATTAGTCTCCAGCTGCACACTTTGGGGGAGCATGCAAAACCATGATCTTACATGAAAGGGCTAGCATGATATCTCATTGGGATATATTCCAATTCTTAAATTATATTAATTATAAGAACCCTAGAATGAAATCACTATCATTGATCATCTTGGCCAAGGAGTACTAGACACTTTCTAAAGGGCTTATTTTCCACTATGTGAGGAGATTTCACATGCTCATCTTGATACACACTTTTTTCACGGGAAGCATAGGAATTTGGTTGGGGGGGGGTAAGGGTTAAAGGGACTAATAAACTAGCATTTTTTTATATTTGTTCAGGAATTCAAAGCCTAGGCTTTATGAACAATCATTAAGAGCCTAAAACACATTTAAACCCTTGCAAAACCCCACTAGCAAACATGTTTGTGAAGATTTAGAGAATATGAATCCAAAATAATTGAAACCTCTTTAATATCACTTTAATAATAAATTAAAATCTTATATATCTAGTTACATGTCCATTGGTTGTACGGATGTTATATGGACTTGGGAAAAAATAGGTTTTTGAAAGAAAAAATCACAAAAGGAGAGGTAAAAGTAGTTTAAAGAAATTATAATAATTTTTTTATCAAATCCCAAGACTTTTTATTCATATAAAACCATAAAATTATCATAAATATACCTTAAATTTCCCTTGTGAGTTCATCTAGAGTAACTAATCTATAGGAAATGAAGGAAAAACTAACCTAGTCAACTAGTTTAACTAATTTACAAGTGTTTCTTTCCAAGGAAGAATATTTTAATGATATAAGACATTGGTTCATGCCTTGAAATAATTATATTCATAGTTTTTCAAGGTTATTTCTATTTTTTAGTGGACACCAAGCATAAAAGGTTAGGCTACTAAGTCTATTTTGGCCTAACAGGCCTATTTACTTAATCAAGTAAGGAGAATATAGTGTAGAAAATTATATATGAGAGTAAATTTGGAATTTTATACCTTTAATATTATCCAAATCATAAAAAAATTATCCTTGGTGTCAACTACATGATTTATTGATTCTTGTGATGAGTTAACTATCCTTCAACTACTTCAAACATATGCAAAACTCATTTTGAGATCCAATCTTGAGTCAAATCACTTCAAAAATATTTTTATAAATAAATAATAGTGTATCATGATAAAGGAGGAGATTGGATAAGACAAAGAGGGCCCATCACCTTTTTTTTAATGCCAAAGAGGTTCATTTAATCATCATGCAAGACGTTAGACACATGGAGAAGTCTAAATGATTATTGTTTGTAAATTATAAGGGAAATTGGAATTGAGTTAATATTGAGTTAACTTATCCTTCTATCTTCTATGCCACATTGGCTATAACTTCTCTATTTTGCTATATATTCAAGATTTTAAGCCTATTTTTAAGATCCCTCTCTTGGACATGATTAAACTCTACCAAGATTGAGCTTTGTAAACCTCTTGAGATAATAAAATGACTATTTTCATATTCCATATATAGGTTTAGTGTGATTATGTTAGTTTTATTTGCACATGTGGAAGTATTTTCTCCCTTGGCAGGTCCTAATCTCACCTAATTTCTAGTATGCCATCTTATGTAGGTCATATATAATGTTTGATATTTAATGAATAAGTTAACAGTGGATATATTAATTGGTTAGTGCCTTAAATTAGGCATTTCATCATTTCCCTCATGATTTGATCACTTGATGGAACCTTTTATGTGAGATATTGTTGCATAGGAGTACTTTGGATTTGTAGATTTAGTGATTTATATTATTCATTAGTGTTGTGGAGCTCAAATAGAGTGGATGAACCAAAAATATAGGTGGATCACCATCATAAAATAGATTTTCCTTTCAGTTATCCTTTTAACACTTTTCATCTGAAAAAGTAAAGTAGATTTTAAGAAACTAAGAAAATTAGATACATCAAATAAGCTAGCCTCACAATATAGAGGTCTGGTCTAAGATATAAGTGTCCCATAGCCTTATACCATTCCAATGTTAGTCTAGGTGTAAATGAGATCCAATAAATATGCCTTATCTGGGTTATTATCACAAAGGTACACAATTTTTTTTTACTTGTGGGATTTATACCCTTATGTTCAATATCTTTAAAATTTTGGTATGCAACAAGTAAATTGATCATGATCATGATACCAATGAATGCTTCAATCAGGCATGTAGAGGGTACTCTCATTACTACATACAAATTTTATGAAGTTTTCTCACTTTCACTGGATCAAATGAACCTATCATATTAATACCTTTTTAATTAAATAATAATTAATATGGGTGTAACTAGTAGGGAAAATTGGGTAAAAATTATGCTTTCATATATACCAGCTCATTGTGGTTTTTTCTCTCCCTCTTCTATAAATATTATGAAAAATAAAAGAGATTTGGTAGATTGATTGATGATATATAAGGTATAAAAGGTTCTTGAATTTTGGAATTTTTGAGAGGTAATATTTATTCAACAACCCAAGGGGTATCAAGAAGTGGATAATTAATTAGAGGTACATGACCTTTAGGTTCTCACTAACTATCTTTTAAAATGATAAGAACATCACAGTTGAAATCATGTATTTTGGCTAAGGTTTGATGATAGTGTTGAATGCCCAAGTCTCATGATTAAGAATGAGCCATGATGTATTTATCATCATAGGTGTGAGAGATATCACATGTTTGTGTCCCTAGAAGATAATCAAAAGAATATACACCTAAATCACTAAATTTTCAAGGTGACATGGTTAAAGGGTCTTGAAATAACTTGACCACTCCATATTCATTACATGTGAAGTCTTCTTATGTGTAAGATGCTTCATGTGCATTGCATAAAATAGGAAGTTTAGTGATCTCATCTATGAGAGAGATGGTATGATCATGGGCCAACAAAGGAGGAAGCCACTCTAAAATATAAGGAGGTAACTTAGTATTATTTTAAGTGTTTTTTAATTCATTTAGATTTTAATCATCATAATCAACAAGAGATACCTATAAATATGGATTAATGTTAACAAATTTAGGTAGATGTGCATAATTGATATGTGGAATGTTTGGAATCTAATACTGATATTTGGGATTAGCTAGATGAATAATCTATGGATTAGGATTGGCCTCATGTTTATAACATTTTCCATTATGGATAAATTTGATACATTCGATACCTAAGGAGGCAATAACCTTCATGCAATGTGTACATGGGAAACCTAGGAGTATAATATAGGATAATGATAAGTCAAGAACTATGAGCTTGGTATGTATGGTATTTGGTCTAATAGTGAGAGGGATCCAAATACAACCAAGTGGTTTTTGATTTATCTTGTCAAATTTGTTGATTTTTCTTAAGGTGATATTTATTATACCCAAGTTATTGAATTAGCTAAAGAGATGTAAAATTAATTCCCAAAACTTTATCTACTAAGACGTTTCAAATAAGGGTGGTGTCAATTATGTTTTTAATCAAAATTAGGAGTAGCCAAAATGGTCATATCTTCTTCCAAGAATTATATGGAAGGTTTAGAATAAGGACAAATAGTTTCATAGTATGTACTTCTATTAGTAGATGTTGAAGAGATTATTCTATTTCAATGGAAAGAGATTATTTAGTTTATTGTAACTATTGCATTAAGAATTTATGGTGATATGGAGAAGTGCAAAGTAACTCCATAAGAGGTATTTTACAAGGCATATAGTTGAGTTCCTCTAAGAAACTCAAATGAGATTTTGAATATAAATAAATATCATGAGGCTTAGAGGGAAAATTATTTTTAGTAAGAAAAAAAGTAATTTGAGGTTCGAATTGTGGAAGTGTTTCCTCATTCATGTCAGAAGGTATTTTAGTGGTAGTAGTGTCTTAGATAATTTGTTCTTTGAGTGATGGTTTATTTGGATTTGTGATGATATCTTTGTGGGTAGGTTTACACTAATAATTGACTTTATTTGCATTCACATATTGAGAATTGGTACAATATTGGTCATAGTCAATGTCAATTACACATATATCCTTATTTGAATCTTATGAGTTGGAGGTAGAAAAAATCTTTGGGTTGTTAGAGGAATAAGGATTGAAATATTGTTTATTTTGAGAGGTGTTAGCATAATTTATCATAGAATCATGATTTAATGTATATCCTAACATAAAACAAATGTAAAATTTGGTAAGCCTGAGACATGTTTCATGGGAATGACTAACATCAACATGAAACCAATAGAATTTGATAGGATAATACCATATAGGTGTATTATTAGTATAATTGAATGGTTTTAAAGGTACTAAAATTTATTTCATTTTTTTAACAGTTAGGGGTGCATGGAAATCTTGGGAATTATCCATTTTGGCTACTCCTAATTTTGATTGAGGAAGATTGCTAGTGATTGAATTAGTGGATTTTTAGAAATATCCCTTGATGGTTTTAATGTTGGGTTCAAACTATTTCATAAGAAAGTCTTGTTTCTTAGCTTAATCAATAACATCATTTAGAGTTTAGGAAGAAAAAGTTCAAACTTTGTTTTGAAGGGAAGGTGTTAAGGTAGTTATGAAGAGTTTGAATAAGTTATCGTCAGTCATGTTGTGATAGGATTTGTGAGCAAAATTTTTCCAATGTTTAATGAAATCATGAGTTGATTTACAATGGGATTACTTAGCACTAATGAAATGGCTAAGATAATTTTTAGGAAGATCATTGTGTTGAAATTCCTTGACTAAAGGATTGACTAAATCCTTAAGTTGCCATATAGAATTATGGGGGAGTTGATTATACCATTTTAATACATCACATGTGAATGTTTTGACTAAAATTTTGGTAGTAGTAAAGATATTAGTTTGAATCCACTCTTTATAAAGATTACCAAATGTTTTCAGGAAAGTTGCAAATTCTTTAGTCTCATAAATAGAAATAATGAAGGGGCTAAATGTTCATTTTGAATGTTTTGGAGCATCTTTTTATGCATAATGGGTTGGGAATAATATTTCCCATGGAATATTTAAGAGGTGGAGGGATGAATTTTTGGGTTTTTTTTGGAAAAAATAGGAGGTTGACTAGCCATTTTTAACAAATGATATTGCTTTTGCATTAGCTGATAAATATTATATTTTTACATGATGTTCATTTGTTGCACTATTTTTGCAAGAATTTGCATTATTAGGATTGGTAGGAGGAACATTCCTCAAATTAGTATTAGGGGGAGGGTTATTAGGTGGAAGATTTATAAGAAGTAGGCTATTGGTGTTTATAAGGTTTCCTATGGGGTTGTTGGTTAGGCTTATGTCAATTCCACCCATAGAATAAGAGGGTGATTTAAATAAAGAATTATCCTGAGAAGTATAAAATGTTTAATACCCTTTTCAAGATATAAAGTGTTTTCTCAATGATGTGACATCATGTGGACCACTAATGTGTTGAATGTGTCCTTATGCATGAATTATGAGTGTGATGTCTTCTGTTTGGTTATTAGTCTTATTTTTGATTTCCTTGTTGTAGTGATAGGGTACCAAGTTAGTTTCAACTCATTTAGGATTACCTTGGGGTGTGTATGTGTGTTCTCTTATGCTTAAAACTATTTGTATTATCTCTTAATGAGACACTTATGCCTTATTAGGGGTTTCTATGTTGATGAGTCAATTTTGTTAGGTTATCCATTAGACCATATTTGTATTAATTTAAACACATTGCTTGAACCTATCAAGTGGCCATGTTATGTTAATTTGGTTCTAATTATTTGAATTCTATATTTTTTGGTGTTTGACAACAAAATCTAATTTAAAAATATGAATAATAACATAGTTATGATTGTGACCAAGCTAAAGTAATATTTAATAATGGGTGTAAATAAGATTTTATATAGATATATGTTTATATAAAGATATGTATATTAAAATAGTATTATGTAGATAAGTAAATTATATGAAAAATATACATATTTATTCACAATATGGATTAAAAAATAATTTTGAATCAAATATTGTTATGTCAGTATCTATATGTATTTGTACAAACAAAATTATATATTAGTTAAAATAGTAATAGTTAAATGAGCATAATAATAAATACATGTATTCATATTTGGATATATATGTGTATTCTTATTGGTTATGGTAATAAATGTAATATATATTCAGTTATTTGACTTTCAGTGTAGTAATTAATTTAATCAAGGTAAAAATAAAAATAATGACAAAAATATAAATAAATTAAAATATAAGAGTGGAAACCCTAACCCTAAAAATAAAATAAAATAATATACAAACATCCTTTCCATTAAAAATTTAACCTAATAGAGAGACGATCCATTTTGGAGATTTGCCAAGGAAAAATGTAGGTGGAAGGAGAAAGAAGAATGAAGGTGAAGGAGAATGAGACATCTAGAAGAATCAAGGAACTTCAATGAAATGGGCAAGGGGATTTCTCTTCTTTTAAATCCCTAAGTTTTTCCAAACTAATGAGCATATTAAACATTAGATGAAAACCTGGAGTGTGTTTTAGTTATGAGTTGGTTTAAGACATCTAGTTGTTTGTTTACGTAATTGTAGTGTTATTATGAGATGAGAATGATTTGTTTTCTATGTATGTATATTTGAGTTTATAAAATACCAAACCCTAGTTACATCATTTCTATAAAAAAATGCCTGGTGTAATTTCTCTTTGTATTTTAAGCTAAATAATATTAGATTTTTGGGTTTCAATATCTGTGTGTGTGTGTGTACACAACCTGTATATACCAATCATTTTTATTAATGTCATTAAATATATATTTAATGACATTAATAAAAATGATTGGTATATACAGGTTGTGTGTACACACCCAATCACACATGAAAATGAAAACACACACACACACATACACATAAAATTTGGTGGTGGGGGGGGGATGATTGTGCCATCCCATTACCCTCCCATGATAGGGAGGGGAGGGGGGTGTCTAACCAACCCACCCCCAGCCCTACTACGTAGGCCTAATCAGGGCCAAGGCCTTAGGCCCTAGCCATCAGCCATGGACCGTCAACTACTGACCCAATCCCTCATAGGATTTTGTTATATATATATATATATATATATATATAATAAATAAAACAAAATAAAATAGAATATAATTTTATATAATTTATAAATAATAATATATTAAATATTATATATTTTTATATAGAGAGAGATAAATAAAATAATATTTTGTATGTTCTAAGATGATTTTTATAATTAATATTAAATGAAATACATACATACACAATTTAAAGATAAGTAAAGTTTATACTTATAAGTTATCATCAATTCCATTTTATTAATGTTGTCATGATTTTTGATGAGAATGTATATATAAAAGTATAACTAAAGTAGTAAAAATTATTTGATGTGGGTGTAATTAGTGTGTTTAAATGGATTCAAATTGAAATTTTATAATTAATAAATAGTCAAGTTAGAGATCTATTTGGGGAATATATAGTGGTAGTATGGAGATTATAAATTGAAACCATTACATGAAGAAACAACTTAGAGGGATTTGAGAATGGCATTAAATTATATTCTCTCCTAATGGACATGTTTGGTTAAAATTTCCTTAGATGGCTCTTTCATTAGGAAGTGTCATTGATGGTTATTTAAATATGTGTGTGTGTGTACACACACACATGTATAAACATATATATATATATATATATATATATATATATATATATATATATATGTATGTATGTATATACATCTACATATATATACATATATACATATATATGTATATATACATATATATATATATATATACATATATATGTATGTATGTATATATGTATAGACACACACACACACACACACACACACACACACACACACAAAAGGTGTGTGTGTGTGTGTGTGTGTGTGTAGTTTATAAAAGTTAAATCAAAGATTTATCAGTTTAATTCATTTGTGAGAACCATGGGAATGATGATAAAACTAGCCTTCCTTGATAGGTATATTATAAGTTAGCTCTTGTGTCTTGTAATTTCAAAAATTTACAATTGGAAACCAATTTAGAAGATTCACCTATTTTATAGGTCACACTTAGACAGGATCTCAAAAATTAAATATTTGTTCAATTCTTTTGGAATGATAGTATTGTTTATGTTAGTATAATTTGAATACTTAGTATTTTGTATTGGTATATTGTGTTATTATTGAAATAAAATCATAATTATCTCTATTAAGTGATGACAAGCTTGGATACCAATCAGATAGTAATTATTTTGATAAGATCAACCCTACTTATTGATTAGTATGTAAGTTATCATAATATTTTCTATTTTTAGTTTATATCTTTATTTAATTTGTCTATTAATTTGGAAAAATCAAGTATTTAGGAAGGATAAGTATCTTTCTTAGTGTAAGCTGGCCTTTTTATTGATTATTTTCATAGTATAGGTTGGTGAGTACTACTATTAGTTAGTTACAAGAATTTTATATTTTTGTGTTGTAAAAGTTATCTTGTAAATGAGATTGTTGAAATGTATTAGTTTTTATTCCATGATTTGTGAAGAGGTAGTTGTAATACAAACCCATAAGAGGGGGTAGGCATTAGCCAATTTGTAAATACTTGATGTAAATCTTAAGTGTCTACACATAGAGGTTTATGAATCTAGAGTATTTTATAGAATTATAATGTTATCATTCAGTTGTTGAAATGAAATTAATGCATCTTGTTTTATAATAGATGAGTTGGTTATTCTATATATTGATAGTCTTCTGAATCCTATGAATTATTGGTGTTATCATGATTGTATTCCATTTTAATAATAGCACTCCTATGGAGGGTCAAGTTTATAATACTATAGACTTTTAAAAACTCATTTTCATAATACAAGTTCCTTAAATCATAATGACACAACTTGATAACTACAATTAGCAATAGCTCTAAGAATAATGGTTTTAGGCTTGATGCATACTCAAAGTTTATTATGCATCAAAAGAGGCTTTAAAAACTTAAAAATGATTGACACTGAGCATAATATATTGTATTGGCCTTACTGAATTCTCAAATGATTAATAAATGAACCAATATAATAAGTTATATAAACCAACTTGTGTCAAACAAACTAAAGTGTAATCCATTTTTAGACAACCAAATCGTAAGAAAACATTCCACTTCCTCAAGCTCAACTATTAGCATTATCTTTTAGGGTGGACTTAATAAACCAATCATAATACTAATACAATGGATCAAACATTTTTACAAATCGAAGAATCTGATTAGCTAAATTGTTTTCCTAGTGGAAAGAATTTATGCCTATTTTAGCCTATAGTTATCCTTCAAAAATCAAGTTTTTAAAATAGATAAAGTGGTCTAACCTTGAATCTACAACTCAACAATAATTATCTCTAGCTAATATAATTAGTTTATGGTACTACAATAATTTTTTAGCTCATATGATCTAAAATGATACCTCAATTCTAAAAGACTTTAAAGAGAAAACCCTTTTTACCTTGCTAATTTTTAGTGAATGTGCTTTGGAATCAATGTCTAATAAATGTTAGAAATGAGATTCAGTTAAAAATGAAAATTGTATTATAATATGTTTACCTTCATATCAATGTAAGAGACTTTTGTTTCATATTTTATTTTTATTTTCTATTTTTAGTGACCCATTTCCAAATTGAACGTATTCTATAATTTTCCATTGTATCTGATTTTGATCTATGAAGTCACTTTGATAAGGCTATTGTAATAATCACCTAGTTCAACATTTATTGAATATAAAAGTTATAAACTCTCATTTTTAGAACTCTCATTTTTAGTTTCATATTAATGTCTAACCTTTCATATTTGTCTTGTAGATCCATTTGATATTTTTAGTGAGTCTTCCTTGAACCCTGTTTGTCACTATTTTATTGGTATGACAAAAAATGTTATTAAGTTTTCTTCAGATTGATATACTTTCTTTTTCCATATAAATTACCCTTGTTCTATAATAATACTTCTATTATGAATAATTTATCATACAAATTTGACGCATTACCTTATTATAGTGTAATCCTTGTCTAGGTATTTATTGTAGTGTCATTTTATACCTTGTTTAGCCCCCTCAAACCTTTGTAGCCTTAAGATTAATTTTGACATGTTTACCTATAACATTGACTTGATTTTCCCTATGATTGTGATTATTCTTAAATTTATATTTTTGAATGCCCCCAAATTTAATAAGGGATCTATCCTTATTTGCGATGTTATACTAATAAAATTTATTTTCTACTTGGTTGTAAGGTTCATGGAAAATTTGTTAAGGGAATTGAAACCTATCTAGCCTTAACTATCTAAGCATGCTTTCTAATCATTTGGAATTAATATTGTGTCAAACTAGTGGCACCCAAATCACTAATAACTAATTCAAGTTGTATATGAGCCTTGACTCTTTATGTGTTTTGTCTTGTGTAATGGATCAAAGTGTAACCCGTTGGATCATAACTTTGTAGTGATGTTGTGTTTTGTATTTACTTGAGTTTGTATGCCATGTTAGTGTTACTATCATTGTGGGATTTAGTGAATTCATTGGAGTTTTTACAAAAAAATGGTGTGGTTTTTTGTGTACCTAAGATGTAAATTTTGGGCATTACATTTTGGTATCAGATCACTATTAAACATAAGGAACTCTAGAGTGTTGGTGTTCTGATACATGTATTCTACCACTTTTTCTTCCATGTGTACAAGTGGAATGACATGGTGAGAGTGGACATAGTTCTAGTCATGGACTACATTGGGAATAATTGAATTGTATGTGTAGGATTAATTCTATTATTGGATGAGAGAATCCTATTAGAGAGAATCCACTTGTTATTTGTTTGCTATCATGGTGGAGTATCTAGCATCTATGATCCATTAGACCCTAAAGTGAATAAAATGATGAAATATTAAACTCTTGTTGATTTTATTACTCTTGTGTCTCATTAATAGATGTTTATATTCATCAATTTTGATATTTTTTGGTAGAAAATAATTTTATATGGAGAAAATTTATATGCATCTATGTTTGTACATGGTAAATACCTACTTTAATCTATTTTTATATACTTATAATGATTACGTATTAGTTTATAGAGTGAATATGACTCTAATATTAAAATGTGTATATAATTAACAATATAATAAAGTTGATTAGTTTTACACCAAACTATTAGTAGTGATATCTTTAAGTTAGTATGCTCTAGGTAATGTTTCATTATTCATCTTGGTTAAGAATAACCCATGTGAAGATATAAAGAGGTCTTATTCTATTATGTTGTAGTTATAGAATTCAATTAACCCTAGTGCACTTTTAACCTTGTGTATGTTGGTTGTTATATAACTAGATGGTACCTAGTTTGGATTAGATGCCTTATGTTTTGAATAAGAGTGTTCTAAGTTTTAACCCTATCCTTGAGTTATGAATTTTGGACCTTGCATGTAACCACTAGTGATTCGAGAGTAAGTGTGTGGGTAGGGTCTTGATATATTACTTTTGTGTCCCCTCTTCATTATGAAGAATGAATGTACCTTCATACCTATGAGAATATTAGTAAGTTATTTAGTTTTCACTTGAGATGACCATTTGTGTTGTGATTACGGTTCACTTGGTTGTTTATTTTAGCATGAAATAGTGGTTGTAAGTGTGATTATAGTTTTTATAATATATATGATTACTCTACTTTATACACATTAATAAAAATTGAAGACAATGATATATCCCTAAGAACCAATTATGATAGTGAAACTATTGATATCTTTTCATTAGTGGTATTACATGAGATTTATCAACACATTATTAATTTACATTAGAATAAGAAAATCAAAATTGAACATAGTGTTTTTTGGAAAAGCATTTGAGTTAAGTGCAGCAATTGAAAATGATGTATTATTTGATGAGAGACTCATATATCAACTAATTCAAAGACTTGGGGATAGCTGGCATATTTCTTGGGGTACTTTTGGGGATGTGTGCTAGGTCGGAGGTTCATAATTGGTCTATTTTTTCATAGTTACATCAACACTTGTTATCGACAGACATAGGGAGGATTTTTATTTTTATTGTTTCTCCTACCTCCATGAGGTATTTGAGACTTATTTTATTATCTCTGGGAGGTAATCATGTTTCTATTTTAGGAGGTATATGGAGGATGATGTGATGTTGTATCCTACCCCAAGGATATAGTTGAATTGCTTTTATTATCTCATCTCTAAGAGGTGATTGAGTTTTATTAATTCTTTCTCCCCTTGGGTAACTTTTATAGTCACATAAATTGATTAATGTGATGTTTTAATTTTACTTTGAGAACTAGCATTAGTCTTTGAATTAAATTTACCTTTAATTGTTATTTCAAAGTTTTGAACATTTATAATTTTTTCTAGTTAGAATTGAAGTAAATGGGTTTACATTTGAATTTAATTGAATTTATTTTGATGATTTGATAGTTATGACTTGGACTTGTTTTATTTATTGAAACCAATTTCTTTTGAACTTGATTTATGACTTTCTAATTTCATTGACTTATTGACTCTTAAATTGATTATTTTGACATTTGATTATTTATAATTATTATGGAATTTTGGTTTTGATGAATGTTGGTTCATGTGTTTTCTATATGTATATTGTAATATGCATAGTGTGCGATGTGTGGGGGAAAAGAAGTAGCTTGAAAAATATATTGGGTCAATATGGGAACCTGTGTGAGATAGGTTTGTGACACCATATTTCCCAACTACTAAAGTGGTGTTAATTAGTATATATATATATATATTATGTCATTGATTAGGTGGTGTTAATTATGTCCATTTATTTTAGAGGTCTAAGGAGGTTGGGAGCTTTCAGGAAGGAATAAGGAGGTTTTGGGAGGTATAATTAGTTTTAAAAGGTTTAAAGAGGTTTGGTGAGATGTCATTGATGATGAAGTTGATGGAGACTATTATTCTTTGCACATTGGAGTGTTACTGATATTATTTCAAAATTATATGATTTCTTAAATATGACTTGGTAGTCATTTTCATTAATGCTTGTTACATAATGGATATAACATTATCTTATTATGGATCAATAATTATACTCTTGTTAGTGATCTTGATAGTTTATAATATTAGTTGGTAGTGTATATGATATATGAAAATTATTTAGAGTTATGATATTTTGTTTAGTAGGAACATGGTAGTATATTCTGGTGAATAATTGACTTAGCTTTACGTAACTAAGTGGTATTACAATTATTACATTGGTTTCATGTTTTGACACTATCTTTTTTATTCCTATTATACCATGGAATGGCACATAGGTTATTTGTAATATGAACTTATATTATAACATATCAAAGTATTGATGGAAACATTTTAGTGTTATCACTTTTTGTGACCATTTGGAAAGTATCTACATGAATTTTTAAATATCATGAGGGTTCTCTTAGTGGTGACATATTAGAATTAGGGAATGTGGTGGATTCCACTACATGAATTTAGTTTGGAAGCATCGAGGATGATGCCATTTTTAAGGTGGATTAATGTAATACCCTTCTCAATCTCTACAATTTTTTCTCATTGATCTGACATCATGTGGACTACTGGTGTGTCGAGTATGTTCTTGTGCATGAATTGTGAGTGATATGCCTTGTGGTTGGTTATTAGTCTTGTTTTCAACTAACTTGTTACGGTGATAGGGTAATAGGTTAGTTGTTACTCATTTAGGAACACCTTGGGGCATGCATGTAATTTTATGCTAATAATTATTTGTATTATCATTTAATGAGACATTTATGACTTACCAAGGTTTTTGTGTTGATGAGTCACTTTTGTTAGGTTATCCATTAGACTAGATTTGTTTTAATTCAAACATATTTATTGAACCCATAAAGTGGTCATGTTATGTTAAATTTGTTCTACTTATTTGACTTGTATCTTTCTTGGTGTTCAATAAAAAAATCTAATTTTAAAATATGAATAATAACAAAGTTATGATTATGACTAAGCCCAAGTAATATTTAATAATGGGTATAAATAAGATTTTATATAAATACATATTTATATAAAGATATGTATATTAAAACAATATTATGTAGATAAGTAAATTAAATGAATAAATATAGATATTTATTCATAATCTAGATAAATAAATAATTTTGAATCAAATATTAATATGTCAGTATCTATATGCATTGATATACGTATTTGTAGAAATGAAATTATATATTAGTTAAAATAGTTTTAGTTAAACAAGAATAATAATAAATACATATATTTGTACCTACATATAAATATATGTATTCTTACTAGTTCTGGTTATAAATGCAATATATATTTAGTTATTTGACTTTTAGTGTAGTAATTAATTTAATCAAGGTAAAAATAAAAATAATGACAAACACATAAATAAAATAAAATAGAAGAATGGAAATTCTAACCCTAAAAATAAAATAAAATAAAATACAAGCATCCTTTCCATCAAATAGTTAATCTAATAAAGAGAGGAGCCATTTTGGAGATTTACCAAATAAAAATGTAGGTGGAAGGAGAATGAAGAATGAAGATGGAAGAGGGAGTGGTGAAGGAGAATGAAACAACCAGATGAAGTAAGGAGATTTAATTAAATATACATAGGGATTCTTCTTCTTTTAAATCCCTGAGTTTTTCTAAACTAATGAGTAGATTAAATATTGGATGAAAATATAGAGTGTGTTATAGTTTTGATTTGGTTTAAGAAATCTAGTTATTTGTTTACCTAGTTGTAGTGTTATTATGGGATGAGAATGATTTGTTTTCTATGTATGTATATTTGAGTTTATAAAATACCAAACCTTGGTGACATGATATCTATAAAAAAAATGAATAGTGTATTTTCTCTTTGTATTTTAATATGTGTGTGTGTGTGTGTGTGTGTGTGTGTGTAACCTGTATCTACTAATAATTTTTATTAATGTCATTAAATTAAAATATATATATGAAATTGAAAACTATATATATATATATATATATAAAATATTTATATTTTATTTAGTGGGGGGGGGGGGGTGGGGGAGTTATGTCATCCCATTCCCCTCCCATGATAGGGAGGGGAGAGGGACATCTAGATGGCCCACCCCCAACCCTGTCAGGCAGGTTTGACTATGGCTATGGCCTTAGTCGATGACCATAGACCACCAACCACTGACCCAAACCCTCACAGGGTTTTGCTAACAAAAAGTATATATAACTAAAATAATAATAAATTTAAAAAATAAAATAAATAAAATAAAATAAAAACATAATATACTTTTATATTATTTATAAATAATTATATATATATATATATATATATATATATATATATATATATATATATATATATATATATATATATATATGAAATTTTGAGACAAGAAAAGTTTGTACTTATACGTTATCATCAATTCTATTTTATTAATGTTGTCATGGTTTTTTATGAGAATGTATGTATAAATTATAAATAAAGTATAAAAAATTATTTGATGTGGGTGTAATTAGTATGTTTAAATGGATTTAGGTTGAACTTTTATCATTAAGAAATAGATAAGTTGGAGAGTTATTTGGGGAATATATAGTGGTAGTATATATATTATAAATTGAAACCATTACACGAAGTGACAACTTAGAGAGATTTGAAAATGGTATTAAATTGGATTCTCTCACATTGGATATGTTTGGTTAAAATTACTTTAGACAACTCTTTAGTTAGGAAGTGTCGTTGATGGTTATTTAAATAAATACATATATATGTAGTTTATGAAATTTAAATCAAAGCTTTGTCAATTTCATTTACTTATGAGTACCTTAGGAATGATGATAAAACCAACCTTCAACTTGATAGGTATATGATAATTTATCTCATAGGTCTTGTAATTTCAAAAATTTGCGATTGGAAACCACTTTAGAAGATTCACTTGTTTTATAGGTCACACTTAGATGGGGGCTTAGAAATTAAATGTTTGTTTAATTATTTTGTAATGATAGTATTGTTTGTGTTAGTATGATTTGAATACATAGAATTTCGTATTGGTATATTATGTTATTATTGAAATAAAATTATAATTATCTCTATTAGGTGATGATGAGCTTGGGTAAAAATTAGATAGTCATTGTATTGATAAGATAAACCCTTCTTATTTCTTAGTATGTAAGTTATCATAATATGTTCTATTTTGTAGTTTATACCTTTATTTAATTTATCTATTAATTTGTAAAAATGAAGTATTTAGGAAGGATAAGTCTCTTTCTCAACTTAAAATGACCCCTTTATTGATTATTTTCATAGTGTAAGGAGACGAGTACCAATATCAGCTAGATTGCAAGAATTTTATATCTTTTATGTTGTAAAATTTATCTTGTAAATGATATTATTGAAATGTATTAGTTATCATTAAATGATTTGTGAAAATGTAGTTGTAATATAAACCCATAAGTGGGAGTAAGGATTATCTAATTTGTAAATACTTGATGTAAAGTTTAAGTGTATACACAACGGTGTATGAATCTAGAGTATTATGGAATTGTATTGTTATCATTTAGTTGTTGAAATGAAATAAATGCATTTTGTTTTACAATAAAAGAGTTCTTGGTTATTCTTTAAATTGACATTCTTTTGAATCTTATGAATTATTGGTGTTGTCATGATGTTATGCCATTATAGTAATAAAGTTTTATGTAGGGTCAAGTTTATAAAATCATAGACTTATAAAAAAACATTTGTGTAATACAATCTCCTTAAATCATGATGACAAAACTTGATAACTAAAACTAACAATAACTCTAAAAATAATGGTTTTAGGCTTGTTGCATACTCAAAGGTTATAATGAGTCATTAGAGGCTCTAACAACTTAACAATAATTGACACTGAGCATAATATATTGTATTGGACTCCTTGAATGTTGAAATTCTTAATAAATGTGCTAAGCTAATAATTTATATAAACCACCTTGTGTCAAATAAACTAAAGTGTAATCCAATTTTAAATAATAAAACCATAAGCAAACATTTCACTTCCTCAATCTTGACTATTAGTATTGTCCTATAGGGTGGCCTTAATAAACCAATCATAATCTTAATACAATGGATCAAATGTTCTTACACATCAAAGAATATTATTAGCTAAATTGTTTTCCCAGTGGTAGGAATTTTTGTGTTTTAGCCTATAGTTATCTATTGAAAATTGAGATTTAAAAATAATTAAAGTGGTCTAAACTTTAATATTTAACTCATAAATAATTCTCACTAGCTAGGATAATTAGTTTATGGTACCAAAATCATTTTTATCTCATTCAAGATAAGATAATACCTCAATTCCAAAAGAATTTCATAGAGAAAATTCTTTTTACGTTGCTGATTTTTAGGGAATGCACTCTAGAATCAACATCCAATAAATGGTTAGAAATGGGATTTAGTTAGAAATGAAAACTACCTTATGATATTTTTACCTTCATATCAATGTATAAGCCTTTGGTTTTATATTTTATTTCCATTTTCTATTTTTAGTGACCCCTTTTGAACTTGAATTTATTCAAAAATTTCTTGATGTATCTAATTTTGATATGTGAAGTCACTCTAGTAAGGGTGTTATAATAATCACCTAATTTAATGTTTTTTGAATCTAAAAGTTGTAACCTCTAATTTTTAGTTTCATATTAATGTATAAACTTTTGTATTTGTATCTTATCTCCATATAATATTTTTAGTGAGTCCTTTTTTAACCTTATTTGTCACTATTTTCTAGGTATGATAGAAAATGTTATCAAGTTTTATTTGGATAGATATACTTTTTATTCATATCATATTCTTGTTTTAAAATAATAATTTTATTGTGAATAATTAATCATAAAAATTTGAACCATTACCTTATTATAGTGTAAACCTTATTTGGATATTTATTTCAACATTGTTTTACAACCTATTTAGCCCAGTCAAACCTTTGTATCCTTAAGAGTAATGTTGACCTATTTGAATGTAGCACTAGATCAATTATCCCTATGATTGTGATTATTTTTAAATTTATATTTGTGATTATCCCCTGAGTTAGGATGGGATATGTCCCTTTTTGCAAGGTTGTACTTATAAAATTTATTTTTTGCTTGGTTGTGAGGTTCATGGAAAATTTGTTAAGGAAATTGAAACCTGTCTAGCCTTCAGTGTCTAAGCATGCCTTATAATCATTTAAAATTTATGTTATGTCAAATTAGTGGCACTCAAATCACAAATAACTAATTTAGTTTGTATTTGAGCCTTGAATCTTTTTGCATTTTGCATTTTGTAGTAGATTGAAGCATAACCAGTTAGATCATAACTTTGTAGTGATGTTATGTTTTATGTTCTCTTGAGTTTGTATGCCATGTTAGTGTTACTATCTTTGTATGCATAGAATTCAGTGCATTCATTAGAGTGTTGAAAAAAAGAAATTTTTATGGTTTTGGGTGTGTCTGAGATCTAAATTTTGGAAATTACAAAATGAATCTAATCTATAAGTGTCATCAATTGGAGTAATTTGGACCATATTATAGCCAAATTATTAAGGATGAGAAAAAGTTCTCCAAGAGTTAGAATCCTTTTGGGTAGCAAAGGTAGGAAGAAAAAACATCCAATATACCATATAAATGGATTGAAGTTATCCAAAAAGATTTTGATAGGGTATTTCATGATGATTGAAGCAAGAATTTGAGATCAGAAAGCAAAGGTGAAAAATAAGAGCAAATCTGGCCAAATACCAAACAATATTAGCCAAGAGGTACATAGTCAAATTAGTTGATAGAGTTTGGAGGGAAGACCAAATTTTTTTTGAGGAAAAGATATAATCAGATCAATCATATATATTTTGTGGAAAAGTAATGAAGACTAGTTTATGTGAGACTAAGTCAAACAAAATGATTATCTTTTATATAAAATAAGTTTGACTAGCCTATAAGAAATTGGGTCAAATAAGATGAATGTGTCTTATAGAAATATAAAAATAATAGGGGACATAGTCAAGTAGATTGATTATGTTATGAGGATAGGGATAGGTTTTGATAATTATGACTATAGATGATCTAGACTGATTTTTCAAAAAACTTGAAAGAAACATTCATATAATTGTATCAATCTAGTTCATGTAGTTGTGGCACATAACATAAACTTTATACCAATACTGGCTGATAATTTTTTTTCAATATAACATACATTGATTAGATAACAAATAATAAGAATATAAATCCTAATTTAATTAGTCATTCCTAAATGTTTTAAGTTATAATAAATTTTAAAATTAATGTGATAGAGAGTTGGCTATAAGAAGGAACTATAAAATCAATCTAAGGATGGTTTCTGGTAGTTGATACTAAAAGGACCATATATTGGTGATGGTATTATCTTGGTGTTAGGGCCTACCCATCACTTCATAATCTTATAGTGATAAGGGTGTCAGATGCTTTACCAATATACACTATCAACCACACATTTATACTTGGCTAGAAAACCAAGTTAGCTTCCCCCTTGGTGATGAAATCCAAGTAGGTAGACCTTTGGAAAAAAGTTTTTTAATAATTTTTGGTATTATGTGATTTGGATGTATGTGAAAAATAAAAATAATGTGATTAAATTGGTAAATTAAAACCCTCATATTTAGTCTATGTTCATTACTCTACGCAAACAAGAAACACAAATAAAAATTGAATTAATTACTAACAAGATAGGTTAATTCCTTGGGTTTGAAGAGTATAGAGTCAGTTCAGGCAACCCTATATGTAAATAATATAGAACAAAATTGATAGGGTTGATGTTGTCTATTGAATCAAGTGTCAGAAGAACATAGTAAAATAGGTCAATTGAGTCTTCTAGTTAGGAAATCAATTTACAAAACTATGTTGAATAGTCAACCTAGTTTAATGTAGGGTTATAGTTTTATAGACTAAAAACCCTAAAAAAAAGGACTATAAATGAAGAACAAAAATGAATAAGAAGGTAAGAATGAATGTGATAATTTTTTAAGATGCTGAAGTTGCTATTTTTATGTTGTGTTATTCAGATGATGATTTTTATTCTACTAACAAAGTCAATTGGGTCAACAAATTTAAAAATCTTGTATAAAAGAAGTGAATTGAGTTGAACTTATTGATTTAGTTATCTGGTATTAAATAAGACCTACATAGAGAAATATAAAATTGATCACAATTAATGTGTTAAGCCTATACATAGAATGTTAGACTGTATCGATAGATTCAATCTATTACTATAGAAATAAGAATATATAATAGATGATAATAAATGAAGGCATGAAGTAAAAACTACAAGGGTTAGATTCACATTAGGTTCACCAAAACATATGTAAGGAAAAGTGAAATTGATCTACAAATCAATCCTATCTCAGAGAAGATAAATCATACTAGCTCTTCTACCTATTGGTACATTTAGACAATCAAGGTCATGAACAAGATAAATCCACTAGACCTAAACAATGGGTCGCTTACCATAATAATATCACTAGAGAGGGTTCCAAAGCCTCTGGTTAGGAAACACCATGCAATAATCCTATCTAGGTTTTATGTTTTATTATTCATAAAGTAAATGACAAAATTAAAGTAAAATCTAACCTAGTGCTCCCCAAAGCATGTGACACAAAATGAGGGTAATAAACATAAAATTAAATGTGCATAAAATTTATGTACGTAAGTGTGTGTGTGTGTGTGTGTGTGTGTGTGTGTGTGTGTGTGTGTGTGTGTGTGTGTGTGTGTGTGTGTGTGTGTGTGTGTGTGTGTCTATATATATATATATAACCCTAATGCATAAAGAGGTAAATACATTCAAAAGCTATTACTTATACTACTTCTATAGTAAGAGGATTAAGAGTTAAAGATAATTAGCTTATGTTCATTCTGAGTTATACACCCATAAAATTCAACCTTGCATACTTTAAAAGAATGGAAAACTAAAATGAGAAACCCTTGATATGTCATTATGGTCAGGGAAAGGTTTAACATCTAAATAGGACCAAATGAAGGAAATGACTAAGAGGCACCTATAAAGGGTAGGGTTAATTCCCTACTATTTATGGCTCTACATAAACCAAGGTGAGAGGACCTACTAAGGTTGATTACTCACATGAAGTAGTTTAACACTTCAATATTTATGAGGACTATTGGTAAAAAAATAGAAATATGACCAAAGCAGAACAAAACTTATACACGTTACCAATGGAGGGTTGTCACACAAAATGCATAAATGATTTATGTCATACACAAGCTACTAAAGATAGATGATGAGATGAATGTAATATCCATTTTATAAAATATTTGACAACAAGAGTCAAATGAAAAAATGCATCACTAGTATTTTAAGCACAAATTGCAAGCACATTTCAAGTACACAAGATATTATGTGTCTGCAATGCAAATAAGACTTATGATATGCAAACATTGTGTTATATGTAAGTTGAAACAAGGTGAAATCATATTTATTTGAATGATAGATAAATATGTAGATAGATAGTAAGTGAGCATGAAGGAGTTCATGAAATAGCTATACTATTTTCATTAACAAATGTTGGTTAGTTTAGAAACTGGTAAAAATCAAATCATGCACAAATGATCTTTAAAAGATTATAAGCAATACTACAAATCACCCTTCAATAAATCCCTCTCACTAAATTCATGAACCCTAGACTACCCTTAAAAAGGATATCAATGCTCATTCCCAAATCTCAAATTAGAAAGGATTTTATATTTTAATTATAGATCCTAGATGATTACCATAAAAAATAATACATCAGACAACCAATCTATCAAACATGTAAGATAGAACATTATACTTCAACAATAAGAAGGAAAGATAAACCATGATATATTTCATTTAAAAATTGAATCAAAATTGAATAAAATGTCTTGAAAATTATATAATAGAATACTATGCAAAATAATTCTATAACAAGGGAAACATCTTTAATGTTCTCAAAGATTGTCAACGACTTTATAATAGAAATCAATTTGACACCAAAAAATCACACAGGGAGGACTCTCTAAGCTATAGCTTCAAACTTAAAAATTTAACTGACCATTTTAAAGGGACATTACCCCTTTACTTATTCTAGCTATGCCTAGTATATTCTTGAAGATGCTCCAATTGGAAAATTCTTTCACATGCCTAAAATCTATTTAACAATGTAACAAACATGATTCCTTGGATTATGCTCATGCTTATGTGATGATGACAAGATTGATACTCCACTAAGGTGGAATATTTTTATTTATATACGTGGATATTAGTCCTATAAGGGACAAAACAAGCCTTTGTCCACTTGCACAATAAACAAAGACGTCCCTTTATTAAATAAAGAAACCAACTCTAAAAGGGGCATGCCACTAATAGGTAAGGTACAATGGTTTGATAATGGGAAATGAGAAAAGAGGAAATATAAAAGAGAGAGAATAAAATAAGGAAGGAATGACATAACACCAGCTCAGAAGAAACAAAAATATTTGGTCATGTTGTAGAATCAATGTTGATGATCAAGTCCTTCTCTAACCTATTTTTGTATATAGGGTACCCTTCAATTATGGTGGAAAGAATCATTTGGTCTGGGCCTACTTGGTATTTTAATTCGGCACTATATTCTTTAAGCCAATTCATGACCTTCTAGAGTATTACCTACTTTTTCCTGACTAATGCTTTTAACTCATCACAAGATTTTTCAAATGACACCAACTCTTTGATCTTTTGGATATTAAAGGCTCAATGAGGATTTTTAGGGCAATATCTAATGCCTCCTCCATCATGTCACATGCATCATCAAGGTTCACCATATTCCTCAAGGTGGCTTCCATCTCCTCCTTTGTAGTTGAGAGAGACTACTTTTCTCCCTTTAAATAAAAATGCCCTCCTTGAGCACCACCAATCGATGCTTAATCTCTAGATGATATTCTTTGGGTTATTTATGATCATCTAAAGAAATGATATTTTCTTCTATTAAAGTGTGAATGCCCATATTAAAAATCTCATCCAAATTTGGCCTGAGCTTCCCCCAATTATTGATGTCTGCATCATAAGTGAACATCTAAGAATCACATTCTCCTTATTTATCTAGTATGTCATCTAGACATTCTAGTGCCAAGTGGATTATTTCTTTGGCTCAGGTGGTCAAATCCTTTTTCCAATATTTTGTGGCCTAGCCTTTGGTTTTCAAGTCCATGCCATAGTTAAAATCAAGTGCACCTAAAAAAATTATAGTAACATTTGGGGCCTTGCTTATAGTTGGGGTTACTACCTTAGGCTCACTCAGTAGCTTTTGAAGGTACTGGATCATGACCTAGTTTTGTGCCTTCATCTCCTCCATTAAAGCTTTATCTTTATCCATTTGATGTTCTAACATGCTTGCCAAGACTTGTGAGCTATGTTTTATTTCATTCCTTAATAGATCCCCCAGATCATATCTATACACTACATAGCTCTCAAGGGGATCATCCCTCTTTTTAGCTCTTGGTGGAGGAATAGATATCTCCTATGTTATTTTCCTTATCTCATTGAAAGTGGTTTATGAGTGTGTTTTAACTTTCTTAGGGGACTTGGCCTTGTACATTTGGGCAATATTCATTACATCTATGTCCCCCATTTTGCTCATGATGTCCCATTTATCTATAACCAATTATTTGATCCAAAGAAGGGGTCTAGTCTGAAATCCCATTGGAGTTGTGGACCTTGATGCTAGATTTGATGCACTAAATGGTGGTGTCATCAACATATTTGTTAATGGGAGTACCACTAGAGTAGGCTAAGATCCTAACATAATATTCTCATCCTCCTCATTACTTTCCAAACTGATATCCTTTTCATCAACTCCTCACTCAATTTCTTCACCTAGTTCTATCTTCTCGATGACTTCAAAATTTACCTTGAACTATTGGGATCCCAAGAGCAATTTGTCTATAGAACTTCCTTGCTCTACAGGCCGAGTAGAAGATTCCATAACCACTTTGTATTCTTCACTTGGTTAGGAAACTTAGATGGAGGAAGCTATGATGTCCTCCTTGTCACTATTGGGAAACTCTTCACCAATCATGAATTCAACATCTTTATGCTTAGCAAGATCATCAACCTTAATATGGGGGAGAAGACCCTAGGGTAATTCAATCAAGGTAGTACCTTTAGAGACTCTTATCTAAATATTTTTATTCAATTAATGTGCTTCTTTATTTATTTCCAAAGGGGTAGGGGTACCCATTTACAGGTTTGATCCCCTACCTTTCCCAATATCAACTTCTCCCTCTGGTGTCGAGCTTGATACCATTAGAGGGGGAAGAGCCTATGGTGATACTTCGATAGCTATAGTAACATCTATTTGTTCCTCTTTATATACCTTGACCTTTTCATTATTGGTGGTGACTTGTTCATTATGAATCATATTTTTCTCAATTTCATTCATATATTCTTATATATTCCTAATTTCATCACCCTTATCTTGGATCAGTGATTGGGTGATAACATTTTCTACAAATGTGTCTATGTCTAAGGAGATTGTTTCTTTTTCCTGGGGACCTTAAACCTATGTAGCCACCTTAATCCCAACTTACAACACATCATAAAAGGACAATGGATCATTTGAAGCCAAAACATATTCTTCATCATCTTTGCCTTCCACTCTTGAGGGACCTAAATATTTGAATAATCCCATGGCTAGATGTTTCACTGGTGTTTGTGGTCTCTCCCTCAGAAATCTATGTCCAATCTTCACCTAGGGAGGAGTGAAGGCCCATTATTTATTTATTACATCTATGATCAGCCTTCCCTCATCTAAATATTTTTTTCACTCATATCCCTTAACTTTTAGTCATATGAAGACTTATCTTCTTGTGGCTTTATGGAGGTTTTTTTATGGGGAAGGTCCTTGAACATTACCTCTTTTCTTTTCTTGGGGCTTCCTACCTAAGGCTGTAGTGATTTCTTGGTTCTCTTAGGCCTTGGTTTCTATGAATCTTCCTCTCCTCTCTTCCTCATGTAAGTATTTTAGGGATGAGTAGACTCTAGTTGTTGTGTAGGTGGGGCAAGTAGGGCAATAACTTAAACTACTGATATTGTTTAGGCTCCCTCAATTGTGATGGATATGGGAGTGGCACTAGCCAATTACACCTCTCTTGTGACTATCTTGTCCCATTTCTTTGCTAGACTTGTCAACTTTGAAAATGACATCCCTAATTTAGATTTGGTGGTAGTTAGTGATTATACATCAATATTTTTGGAGAATTTGATATCACTTACCTTTCACTTTCCCTTACCTCTTGCCTCTATTGATGGTGCTAGAGGATCACCTATGTATGCTGGTAGGAATGGCTTGAGTTCTATAACCTATACATTTTTTTGGAGGGTGAGGGTGTCATATGTACTGAGGTTAACCCTATGATATTTTAGCCACATAAATGTTCTCCTCATAGTCAAAAAAAAATTTCCATGTAATGGAGTGATTTTCTTTGGTAGTGAAGTCTACCTATTCTATAGGTTGCATTTCAATATTATTTTCTATATATATTGATGCCATTATCATCTTTTCATCTACCATATCTTTTGGGGGTGGTCACAATGTTATAGGCAAGAACTTCTTGCATAGTGTGCCTCATGTACTCTATTTTTCTAACCTCCTCCTCAATGGTGCAGTTAGACTAGATATATTTAAAGTGTGATTGGTACAAGATTACACATATTTTAGTATTTATTATCCATCTTATATCATAGTTAGGTCTAGGTGGAAATTTTAAAATCCTATAAAAAACCATTTCCTTCTCTAATCCCTTTGCTTTAGCTATAGAAGGACATGTGTAATATCATATTTCCACTAGTAACTTGAAAGGATTATTTATTCTCTTAGATACAATCATATCATGTGGGTGTACTATTTATCTACACAATTCCATGAAAAAAACTTTATCCACGTAACTTGGCAATTTGTGAGGGGCCCCAAAGTAACCACTCACCCTGATGTAAGTGAAGGTTCTGAATTGAATGTATGAGGCACCCAATCTGTCAATTATCTCCTAGGCTACTTTGGTCATTCTATTTAGACTTCTTAAAGGGAAGAAAATGATCATCATAGCATTGAATAAATAATTTTATATTCTATAATAGTTATTCTTAAACCCTTCTAAAGTGACCTCTGGGTAAATCTCATAAATCCTTAATCTTGAGAGATTCTTGGTGAGACCTAAGAAGGTCCTATTGTGCACTAGGCTATACATCAAATAGGAAGACATAAAAATTACCCACAAATTTCTCTGTTGAGAATATTTCACTATGTGATTACATCATTTGGTTGTACAAGTTATTGTTCAATATATTTGCCTAGTCCACCTTCTTTTGCCCTTACAACATGAAGATGAGGACTAAAAACATCCATGGTTTGAAACTTTTTGTGGTAGGTACTCCATAGATCCTAGCAGCTATAGTGATAATATACTGAGGAAACTCATTAAATTCTATCAATTTTAGGCTTCTTAATAATAAAGAGACCTTTTGCCTCTTTTTTTCAAGCTAATAAGAATTCACAATGTCCCATAGCATCTTATTATTTGTCTCCACGTATTGTTGTCATTGCTCGATGGTAAGCATGATACTATAAGGTTGGGGAGGGATTCCAAGCATGGAACTGAGGGCCTTAAGTGTGAATGAACACAAAAATCATTTAATCCCATCCACAATAGTCTTAGTGTCTAGGTGATAAACTTAGGCACATGTAATAACTAGCTTAGGATACGGGGTAACCAAAGGGAATGTTGTTATAGGGACCATGTAACTCATATCAAGGTTAGATATAATTAGGAAAGGATTTGGCCATTTTAAATCATTCAATAGAGATACAAAATCCAAACCTTGAATATTTGTGTCTCTAATTTCATTAAAAATAGATGTAATATTGCTCTTTACTGATGTAGAAGATGAATCCATTTCTTCCTAACTCACTAAGTGCAATACCAAAATCTAGATTTTTTTTTCACACTAATAACTCTCTAAATACCCTTAAACTCCCTTTAGGAACAAAACATTAGAGAGTCAAGGAATAATTAATATTAATAACAAGAGCTACACACAGATAAAATTAGAAAATCCTTAAGGAACCCACTGTGATCACTAGTCTTCATGCTACAAGTAGCTTCTAGCATATATATTGCTTAAAGGCATGAGTATTAGCTTTGAATACAAAAGTTGAATTCAAATGAAGAGAAATGCTTAGTTATAATCCCTTGAATTTTAATATTAGGGTAACCATTAATGCTTTGAAGTAAAATGGATATTTACCAACTACCACTTTGATTATTTGAGTAGCTTTTTGAAAAATGGAGGGGAGCATGTAGGCATCTTTCTTTTGAAATAGGAGGACCCGCTCAAGCAAGTTTTACCTTTTAGAACCTTTTCAAGTACACAGGGGTTTTTACACCTTCTCACCCATCACTTCACTTAGTACATTGGTGCAATACATCCTGAGTCTTCAATGGAGCATATGAATGCCACATATCATCACTTTAGGTACCTGAACCTCTAGGGACCTCTTGAACCTTACCCTATGATCTAGGAATTTGACTCGAGAGAGGTTGGTCTATATGGTGTTAGTTTCAAAATGAAAACAATATGAAAGAGACACATTAATAACATAGCATCTCTAGGCCTAGACACTAGGGAGATCTTAGTTAACAAAAATAAATGACAAACACAAATAAAAGTAAGGAATAAAACACAATAATTCATTCACCTTCCTTAGATGTTTTAAATGCCTTTATAGTAGTGGCTTGCTCAGCTTGTGCTCATGAAGTTCTTAGCAATAGAATCTTGTCTACCTCCATCTCTCCTTGACACCTTTGGCTTATGGTTTGGCTTGGCTTGGAATCAATTTGGCATGGTAACACTAATTTCATGAAGCTTTTAGAACCAATATTGCATTATAAATTTGCATTCTGAAGTCTTAGAAATGATGTATTGAGTCCTCCTATTTATATATTTTAAAGATTGATTAGAATCAACTTGAAACATCCATCTCAAGATTGAGATGTGTGGTTGAGGATTAATTAAATTTTTGGAATTAGGTTTATAAGTATCCTCATCATGAAATTGGAAGAAGGGGAAATTAAGAGGCATGAAGGGCATCATGGAAGGCATTGATGAGGCACAAAGGGCATGAATCTTGATATTTTTGGTTATAATCATTGGACCTCAATTATGGAAAACATGATAAACTTGGCTGAGGATGATGACAACTTAACATACAGGGTAATGATGAATTGGAACAACCTACTAGTAGGGAGATGCTCATTTGAACTAATAAAGGTTAAAAACATTTCATGGTTAATTACTCTATTTGGGATATGATTGGGATTGATTCAAAATGTTGATGTTGAAGAGATGCCACCATTACTGAATAGACTTCTTGAAACTAAGGTTTGTTGTAGCATGTGTTGGTAGGAATCATGGTATAACTTCATTGGGACTTAGCCAAAATATGCATGAGGACTGACTCCCATAAACCAATACTCAATATAAAATAATATACTAATGATAGAAAACATGATGAAAATGTAAACATATGAATATGGATATATTAAAGTATAAGTGTGGGCAAGGAATCACCTACTAAACACACATAAACTGAATCAAGGCAATAGTGCTAAAAGTAAATAAATAGGTAAAAAACCAAATAAAATAAGAAGAAACAAATAAATAAACAACGTAATAGAAACCATATGAACATTGCCCCTAGAAAATAGGTGACAACTTAACAAATGAACAAAATGGGAGAATAGAAGAAAAGGAAGGGGGTGGTTGAGTTGTCTCCATATGCACTAGGCAAATGGATGCTACCTACATAGTTTCATGGATGTAATATCCAATAAAAAACTTTAGGCCAAATGTAGTTCTCCTAAGGAATGGGAAGAATGTGATAATTAAGGAAAAAAAACAAAATGGATGTGATAGAAGAATAGGAATGGTCTTGAAAAAAGGCAAATGTGTGAGAGAAAAAGGCCAAAAAGGATTGGGAAAATAAGTGATAAGTGATTTGCTTGTAACTTAGTGAGGGTTCCTAGAATCCTAAAGGTAAAGAAATGGTCAATGTTTTAGTTATTTTCTAATGATTTTTAAAATATTTTTGGAATTGTTTTAGAGTGTCTCAACTCAATCAAGAATGATGAGACACTAAATGGTTCAAGCTCAAAAAATGGTAAGAACATTTAAACTAAGTTTGCTCATAAAATGATGAGATTGTGGCTTAGGTTGCTCATAAAATGGTGAGATAATGGCTTAGATTACTTGAAAAATGGTGAGAGTGTGGCTTAGGTTGCTCACAAAATGGTGAGAACGTGGCTTAGGTTGCTCACAAAATGCTAAGAGCATGGCTTAGGTTACTCATAAAATAGTGAGAACATGGCTTAGGTTGCTTGTAAAATGGTGAGAGCATGGCTTAGGTTACTCAAAAAATGGTGAGATAATGGCTTAGCTTACTTGAAAAATGGTGAGAGTGTGGCTTAGGTTGCTCACAAAATGGTGAGAACATGGCTTAGGTTGCTCACAAAATGCTAAGAGCATGGCTTAGGTTACTCATAAAATAGTGAGAACATGGCTTAGGTTGCTTGTAAAATGGTGAGAGCATGGCTTAGGTTACTCAAAAAATGGTGAGAGAATGGATTAAGTTTCTCACAAAATAGTGAGAGCATGGATTAGGTTATTTTCAAAATAGCGAGAGTGTGGTGGAGAAGGCTAACTGAGCTAACCTCAACAAGTATCGAGCACTACCTACATAGTCCTATAGTAGGACCTCAAGTCACTATAGTTATACCCTTAGGTAATTCAAACAAAATAATCAAAATTGATAACAAGGCATAATACAACATAGGAAGTGGCAAGTTGGCATGTCAAGGCTTAAGTTTGCCCCTAGTTTTCCCATAGGTGGTTATAACCAAGACATAATGACATAGATCAATGACATTGAATTTCCCAAAGGTGGTTATAATTAGTATCAAGATTGGTGGTAAGAAAGGCATAAAAAAATAAGGATGCAACTACTAAAACTTCTATCACACTATCTCAAAATAAGATTATGTGATCTAGGAATTTGACTCAAGAGAGGATGGTTAGTATTGTGTTAGTTCCAAAATGAAATAAACACACTAATAACATAACTTCTCTAGACCTAAACACTAGGGAGATATTAGTTAACAAAAAAAATAACAAAAATAACTAAAAAGTAAGGAATAAAACACAAGAATTCCTTCACCTTCCTTGGATGCTCTAAATGCCTTTGTAGTAGTGGCTTGTTTAGCTTGTGCTCATGAAATTCTTAGAAATGGAAGCTTGTCTACCTCCATATCTCTTTGGCACCTTTGGCTTGTGACTTGGATTAGCTTGGAATTAATTTTTCATGGTAACACTAATTTCATGAAGCTTTTCGAACCAATCTTGCATTATAACTTTGCATTCTCAAGTCTTAGAAATGATGTGGTGAGGGATCCTATTTATAGATTTTTGAGATTGATCAAAATCAACCTGAACCATCCATATCAAGATTGAGATATGTGGTTGAGGATTAATTTAATTTTTGGAATTAATTTTTTGATTATCCTCATCATGAAATTGGAAGAAGGGGAAATTAAGAGGTATTGAGGGCATCATGGAAGGAATTGATGAGGCATGGAGGGCATGAATCTTGATATTTATGGCATTTATAGCCTAGGGATGCCTTCCTAGGAAATGAGGTCACCTAATGATGTAGATATTCAATATTAATTTCTAAAAACAAGTATTCAACAAGTTTCCATGGAATTTTTTATTAGGCCTTGACTTGGGTTAATTAGATCTTAAGTATGATTAGGCACTTTGTGCACAAATTAATCAAATTGATCAAAATTCCTTGTTATTGGTCCAAAATTTGATTAGATTAGAAGTGGAAGGTGATGTTATATGCATTGAAACCATATTCCCATTTAGGATCTTACCAACAATAAATATTGAAGGCACACATCTTGTGTAAAAGTTTTGATAGGAAAGAACAATCCAGAGCACTTAGGTGGAAAATTGGCATTTTGACTCAAAATGAACTGATAAAAGTTAGCTAGCCCATAAATTGAATTTACCTATTTAGGGATACCCTAACTAAAATTAGTACATGAATATGTTATTTTCACATCATTTAGTATGTTTTAGTGTTTTTAGGCTAAATTGTGTATTTTGGGTGAAAATTGGTCAAAAGCTTGATTAGTTTTAGGTGTCTATAATTTGCCCCTATTTGGGAAGGCATTAAAAGATAGAAGCATAGTAACATCTTATAAAATAATGAAAAGGTCCTATATGCCTACAATTATAATGATGATAAACTCTATGATTCACCCTCGAGGGAATGGTTGGCACAAGTAGGTTGGCAAATGATCCCTCAAAAAGAAAGAATCAAAATAAGAGGACCAAAGAAAGGAAAGATGATGGGGTGAAAACAAAATGATGTTGAAAAAGTAGGAAAAATCATTAAGAATGCAAGTGGGATGGTGTACAATGGTTTCCCCAAAGGTGGTTATAAGCATTGTACCTCGATAGTAGCAACCAGGTATTATAACACAATGATTTCCCCAAAGGTGGTTATAATCATTGAGAAGATGGAACTGCCCCAATTAGGATAGATAAACAAGATAACAACATGCCCCCATATAGTCAAAAAAATTAAATTGGTGATAACACAATGATTTCCCCAAAGGTAGTTATAATCATTGATAAATGTAGGTGGGATGGTGTGTAATGATTTGCCCATAGGTGGTTATAATCATTGGAACTCAATTATAGAAAACATGATAAACTTGTCTGAGGATGATGATAACTTAACATAGAGGGTAATGATGAATTGGAACAACCTACTAGTAGGGAGATACTCATCTGAACTAATAAAGATTGAAATTCTTTCATGGTTAATTACTCTATTTGAGATATTATTGGGATTGAATCAAGATATTGGTGCCAAAGAGATGCTACCATTTCTAAATAGACTTTTCAAAATTGAAGTTTGTTGTATCACATGTTAATAGGTATCATGGTAACATCATTAGGATTTGGCTAAAATATGTTTGAGGCCTGACTGCCATAAATCAATACTCAATAGAAAACAATACACTAATGATAGAAACCATGATGACAATGTAAACATATGAATATGGATGGATTTGAGTATAAGTGTGGGTAATGAATCATCTAATGAACACACATAATTTTAATCAAGGCAATAGTGCTAAAAGCAAAAAATAGGCAAACAAACAAACAAAATAAGCAAAAATAAACAAACAAATAACATAATAAAAACCATATGAACATTACCCCTAGAAAATAGGTGAAAATTAACAAATGAACAAAATGGGGGAATAAAAGAAAAGGAAGGGGGTGGCCAAGTTATCTCCATATGCACTAGGCAAGTGGATGCTACCTACATAGTTCCATGAATGTAATATCCAATAATTTTTTTTAGGCCAAATGTAGTTCTCCCAAGGAATGGGAAGAATGTGATAACTAAGGAAAACAAATAGAATGAATGTGATAGAATAATAGGAATGGTCTTGAAAAATGGAAAGTGCATGAGAGAAAAAGGCCAAAAGGATGGGGAAACTAAGTGACAAGTGATTTGATTGTAACTTAGTGAGGGTTCCCAGAATCCTTAAGGCAAAGAAGTGGTCAATGTTTTTTTAATTTTCTAACAAATTTTAAAATGTTTTTGGAATTATTTTGGAGTGTCACAACTCAATTGAGAATGATGAGACACTAGATGGTTCAAACTTGAAAAATGGTGAGAGTGTTTAAACTAAGGTTGCTCACAAAACGGTGAGAGCGTGGCTTAGGTTACTCACAAAATGATGAGAGCATTGCTTAGGTTGCTCATAAAATAGTGAGAGTGTGGCTTAATTTTCTCACAAAATGATGAGAGAATGGTTTAGGTTGATCACAAAATGGTAAGAGCATGTCTTAGGTTGCTCATAAAATGGCTAGAGTGTGGCTTAGGTTACTCATAAAATGGTGAGATCATGGCTTAGGTTGCTCACAAAATGGTGAGAGTATAGCTTAGGTTTCTCATAAAATAGTGAGAGTGTGGATTATGTTGCTCATAAAATGGTGAGAGCATGGATTAGGTTTCTCACAAAATGGTGAGAGCATGGCTTAGGTTGCTCACAAAATGGTGAGAGTGTGGCTTAAGTTGTTCACAAAATGGTGAGAGCGTGGTGGAGAAGGGTGACTGAGCTAACCTCAATAAGTATCGAGTGTTGTCTACATAGTCCCAGAGTAGGACCTTAATTCACTATAGTTTTCCCCTTAAAATGGAGGAATTTGATTAGTATAGTAGCTAATTCAAAAAAAATAGGCATAATTGGTAACAAGCATAGTATGACATAGGAAGTGACAAGTTAGTATGCCAAAGGTTAATGTTTCCCCTAGTTTGTCCATAGGTGGTTATAACTAGGACACAATGACATAAATTGATGGTACTAATTTGTCCAAAGGTGGTTATAATTAGTAGCAATATTGGTGGTAAGAAAGGCATAAAAAATAAAGGATGTAATTTCTGAAACTTCTATCACATTGTCCCAAAATATGATCTCTATCTAAAGTACTTGAACTAACTAATAAAACTAATCAAATACCTCAATGCTGAAATTATGTAACAAATGGAAAAAACCAAGGTCAAATAGGATAGGATTTAGAACATACTAGGTCGATATAACATAATAAAAAAGTGGATATGGTGAAGAGATGAATAAGGATGGTATTTGTATAAAGAAGAATAGTGATAAAATAACATAACTGAAATGGTCCTTATAGACAATACACCTTATCACTCAAGCATAGTACTACTTGAGATGAATAATATTCATCAAATTTAAAAGGTCATTTTCATTTGGTATGGTAAGCTTGTATGTTTTTGATCCATAATATGTAGTGATGATGAAAGGCCCTATGTAGTTTGGTTTGAATTTCCCTTTATGCTTCTTCTCAATCATGGTAATATATTAATTTTCTCTAAGAACAAGATCATCAAGTTCAAATTTTATATACTTAACACATCGATTATAGTGGCCTTTGAGTTAGTTTTGATATGATTGAAGATTATTGAGTGTAGATGTACATTTATCATCAAGTAGGTCTAGCTCTTGCAGGCAAGCTACTTGATAGTCATGATCATCTAAGACATGCTTGAAAGAGATGCATAGTGAAGAAAATTCAACCTCAATGGGAAATATGGATTAAATACCATAAATGAGTGAGTATTGAGTGGCTCTTGTGGGGGTATGATGATTGGTATAGTATGCCTAAAGGGTAGGGAATATCTAGAGGTGCCAATCATGACCGACATCATTAACAATCTTTTTGAGAATATTGACAATGGTTTTGTTGGATGCCTTAGCTTGGCCATTACCTTGAAGGTAATATGCTATAGAATTTTTTTGTGTGATGTTATATTCAATACATAGCTGGTCTACATCCTTATTTTTGAATGATTCTCCATTATCAGATATAATGTCAAAGGGGATACCATAGTGGCAAATGAGGTAGTTGAAAATGAATTTAGAAATTTGCTTTCCAATCACATAATGGGTATGACTTCAACCTACTTGGTGAAATATTTAGTAGTAGTAAGGATATGTTTATGTCCATGAGATGAAGTGGGAAGATCTTCCCAATGAGGTCAAGTCCCCATATAGAAAATGGCCATGGTATCAACATCAATTTTAGAGTTTTTGCTAGGGCATGAATCGGATTAGCATGCCATTGACATTTATCACACTTTTTTACATATGTAGAGGCATCTACATCTATTATGGGCCAATAATAACTATTATGTAAGAGATTTTTAGATAGGATTGCCCTACTAAAATGAGCTCCACATACTCCATGAACTTTTCTTAATGCTAGTGTAGACTCTGTCAAAGTTAAACAATGAAGTAGAGTTACATTAAAACTATGATGGTAAAGGGTGGATCCAAGTAGAGTATAATGAGTAGGATGATGAATGAAGGATTTGGTTTGTTTTTGAGATAAGTTAGGTGGCATAAGTTAGTCATTAAGGTAGTTGTAAAGATCCAAGTATAGATAGAATTAGAACCAATAATATCATAAATTGTGGCAATAGTTGAAGGTTCATGAGATAGTGCTAACAAATTATCAACGAGGAACTGATACTCTCTAGCTTTATCTATTTGTTTAATTAGAGAGTTAATAGTAGCCATGACATATGCAGTTCTGTTACTAGCCCTTGATATGTGTTCAAACTAAATTTTGGCAATTTGTTGCTTAAGAGTGTCAACCATGGATTTATATGGAACCAAATTGTCATATTTGGTCTAAAAATGATTTGTGAATTGATTGATGATTAATTTATAATCACCATATACATGGAGATGAGATATATTTCAATGTACTACTAGTCAAAGTCTTGTAATAAGTTCTTCATACTTAGCCATGTTGTTTGTATAAGGAAAGCTAATTCTAAATGATTTAGGGATTAGATCCCCTATGGTGTAATAAACAATAGGCCTACCCCTAATCCATGTGTATTAAATGAACCATCAAAATATAGCTTCTAGGTCTGCTCTTTAAGGGGTGTGTTAATGAAAGTCATTATGGATTCATCAAGAAATTAAAACATGAGTGGTTGCATGTCTATGAGAGGTTCTTTAACAAGTTGATCTATAAGAACTTATCCCTTGAATGCCTTCTGATTGACATAATCTATGTCAAACTCACTGAGAAGCATGATCCATTTAGCCATTTTACCTTGAAAATCTATTTTAGATAGTAGATAATTGAGTCCATCAAGGGAAAATCATCTTTAGGACAATCTTTATTGATGTCTATAAAATTAGTACAAATTTTGATTCCTTTAGGATTTTTACTAATAAGTACCACATTAGAGATCCATTCTGAGTAGTCAATGGATCAGATACATCCTACTTCTAAGAGTTTTTCCAACTCTTTATTTACCAATACAACAATGTGAGGATACATCTTACATAACTTTCATTTCACTGGTTTGGCATCAAGATTAACCATAAGGTAGTGTAGAACCAAGGCAGGGTCTAAAATTGGCATGTCATAATAGGCCCATGCAAAGATATCTACAAATTATCTCAATAGAGTTGTAAAGACATCACATTATTCCTTAGTGAAGGATGCTCCTAATTTTATCCATTCTAGGTCTAATAGAGTCTCGATGTTTACCTCTATTATATCTTCAACTAAGAGGGTCAAACCATCTTCTAGGATAGTAGGCAATGATTTAGACTATTAAATTATGTCACGGTCCTCTGTTAAGACTTGCTCTTCAACTTATCCTAAGCATGATGAATATGAGCCCCCTAATGAGAGATCTAGCCATGTAACAAAAACAATTGAAAATTATTGAATAATTTAATCAAATACTTGTTGTTGCTTAAAGCTAAACTCTGATCCATAGGCAAGTTCATCATTAGTGGTCTCCTGGTCTAAATTTAAATATAAATGAACACCCCCATCTAATGGTACCTAAAATAGGTTTTCACCACTAGACTAGCCTTTATCTTTACTTTTTCCCTAGTCAAAAAGCACTTCAAAGAGGTTTTCACGTTGGGACCTCAATTTTTTACTTATTTATTGTTGGTTAAGGGTGTTCACTCACTCTCTAAAATAGGCTATGAGATCTAATGTGATTGAGAATCCTAATTTGTTGATGTCCCAATAGAATGTTGTCTAGAAGGCTTAAAAAGTCATAGAATGCCTCATCATTTTGGAACTCATCAATCGATAGACTGGATTCTTTTTGGTCCCAATCTATTAATTAGGGATAATATAATGGTAAAGGGTTGTGATGAATGGCCAATGTAAGGGTACAAATATCATTGTTATTAAACAATTTGGTTTCAGCTAGGTTATCAAAGGTGAGGCTATGATCAAACTCTACTTCACTATTGGCATCATCATCACTAGTCATTAGTGATGGAGTTTGAATAAGATATGTGGGGTCACCCACAGATGGTTTAAATCTAAGTCCATAAGATATTTCATACTTAGTCATGGAAATGCACTCAATGGTTCCTTTTTGATTCGGTTTGAGGCCTATTCCTTCACAATTGTGACACTCTATGATCCTATTAAGAATTGGATACTTTGTATTTTTATAATAATTAGCTTGGTTGACATTGTATATCCATGATTCATCCCCTTTAATAGGGTTAGTTCCTAGGCTAGATGCTAGTACAAATGTGATAGGTCCCGTATCTTTGTTCTTTTATTGCCAATGCATATATGGGATGACTTTAGGTCACCCAAAAGTTTTTGGGTTCCGAGGAAGATTAGCAATATGAAATATATCATGGGTCACATACTCTCTTGGTCCATTATCTAAAATGGTGAAATGATTAAAAGCTTTATGAGGTGGCATGTGGGAAAGAAAATCCAAGGTATTAGGACCTATGCAATTATTTGGTGAAGGATCAATAAGTATGGCCTTTCCTTTCTCCTACTTGGAAGTTAGATTCATGCCATATTAATAATTATAGCTTCAAAATTTGGTCTCAATATGTTTTAAGTGTTCATATTGATGTAAATCTCCTAGAATATTCACTTCCATCCCTAAGTGGAAAAAATTGATACATTAGTGTAGCGGTGATGGGACTGCATGAATCTCATGTAACTAAGTCATGCCTAGAAGCATGTTGTATGATAACTCAAGATCAAGCACATGGAAAAGTGTATCATGGGTCAAGGGCCCAATGATAAATGGTAAACTAATGGTGCCTTGTGCTTTTTCTTGATTATCATAGGCTTTGATGGTTATTGTTTCTAGTTAGAGATCTATCATTGTGTACCCAAGAAGCTTGATGAGCTTGAGAGACACTATGTTGAGGTTGGATGAATTATCTATAAGGACAAATTCAATTTATGCCATATTATATAAACTTCTATGTATAATGGATTATTATAGAGTAGGCTAAGGGAAGACATATCACTTTAGTTGAATGTGACTTGTTGGGTTGGAGCTAGCTGTCCAACCAAAGCTTGAAATTTATTAGGGGATATATCACTAGCAATAGTGGATTAGGCCAAAAATCATTTAAGATGTTTTTATGGATTATTGATGTTCACAAAAAATCTAAATAGAAATTTTTGTTGGTGTTTTTTGCAATTATTCCATAATATCAAACTTCTTATCTTGGTTAGCAGTGAATGGTTTATTCTAAGGCTAAATGATTAGTTGGATGACAAGATATTAATATTTGACCTCTAATTTGTGATTACACTATCAAAATTAAATACCAAACCATTATTGCTAACAAATGTTGGGAATAGTGTGGGACTAGACATGACAAGTCTCAGTTACTGGTGCCCTTGCATGTGGTCACATGACAAGAATGAGTTGTCGATATGTGGTCCTAGTTGTTTAGTTTGCGTGTATGCACTCCTAAGTAAAAAAAGGATTATCCATGTAATTTAGCTAAATATTGTTGTTTAGAAATGGTCTAGGCTTATTAGTGCTTGGCCTAAGATTAATGGAGATGTTATTAATGCTACCCCCTACAATATGACCTATAACCCTTTTATATTCATGTGAATCTACATAGTAGGTTTGTTGGTTTTTACCATTATAACCTTGGTTTTGTCTATTGTTTTGTCATTATGGGTTCTACTACTAATTTTATTAATTATATTGGTTCAGCCTTTGATGTTAAATTTTGTTACTATACTAGCTGTTGTTGTTGCTGTTGATTATTTTGCTGATATTGATTATTATGTTGAGGAAAGGGGTTTTGATGGATCCCAAGAGTTTTATTTAAATTAGAAGCACCATTATCCAATGTTATCTCCCCATTATCTAGCATATTCTCAATTAAATGGTTGATTTGGACACATCTTCATAGATTATGCCCATTGAACTGATGACAATCACAAAATTTATTTTCATGGTACCAATCAAGATAAGGAATGCCTTATAGATAATGCTTTGGTATAGGCTAACTAATCAGATTAGTAATGGTAATCTTATGAAATACAGACTCAATAGGTTCTCCTAGGTCACTAAAGACATGATGTGCAAGCATGGTTCTCTTAGGAGGAGGGGTTTATAATGGTAATGACTATTGTATTTATTGTGCAAGTCTTGGTTATTATGATTATGGTATTGATTGAAGAGGTTAATAGGTAGGATTAATCTAAAAAGGTGGTGTAGATGATGTTTTAATCATTTTCACATGATGGGATTCAATTACTCCATTTCCCACAACATTCTTATTACAGTTGAATTGCTTCAATCTTTCATGGTTATTGGCCTATCCCAATTGTGATGCTGATGCTTGAATGAGATGTTTGTCATTTATCTAAGTGGTACCTTTATTTTGATTATTTGAATTAAGCTTTATATCTCCTTTATTGATGAGTTACCACTCAATCAACAAGCCTTTGTCAATTATTTCCTTGAAAGTATGCACACATTGTAGTTCTAAATGATAAACTATCTCATTATGTAAATTTTTGGTAAACATAGTAGCTAATTGTTTATCTAGTAAACTATGGGTGAAATGGATTGAAAGGGATCTCCATCATTATAAATAACTTGTAAAACTCTCACCAACTTTTTGCTTTACTTGTGTTAAGTCTACTAATGAAATCTCATGCTTGAGATTATAGGAAAAGTGATGCACAAACTTATCAAAAAGATCATCAAAATCTATTACTAATTTTTTAGGAAACTTCAAAAACCACTCCAAGGATTATATAACCATTCTCCTTGGAAACAATAGGAAAAGGTATATGTCGATATATGCCACTGGTTGACATACAATGAAGAATTCAGTCAAATGAGCCTTAGGGTCACCTTCCCTTTGTATTTATCAAATTTTTGTGGTTTATCTTAGAGGAAATGGTATCTACAAATACTCCATGTTGAATGGATAGGAACATATGTCATCCAATTTAAAATTTTTAGTTTTTTTACTAGCTTGAATGGTAGCAATTACATCCTTCATCTATTACAATTCTTGAGATAAGAAACTGGAAGGAATATTGGTTGAGGGATAATATTGGTTTGCATAGATGGTTAGGAGGTCACAAGTGGGACACTTTGACCAGGGTATGATAGAGATACCTATTTGGGTACATTGATTTAGCTAGGGAATGGACTAGGAATATGTAAATATGGATTAGGATGTACTTGAAATTGCATACTTGGTTGTGTGATATTCTAGTTGGATTGGTGATAAAAGTTTGACTTGGAGGATTTTATGGTTGAGATGGAGGAATATAACTATACTATGCCTATTGTGGTTGAAAAGAGACATGTTATCAACTAATCAAACCTTGTTGTTGAGTGGGAACTTGTGGACTAAGACCTTGTCTCTAGATTTAGGACACATTTTAAACCAATGGTTGTCTAGTAGGTACCTGAGAAACATGGGGACCTCCTTATTGCATGAATCCATATGAAGAAGTGAAATCAGGTTAAAAATTTGGCATTTATCATTGACTAATATTTATACATTATTGACTCGTCACTTCTTAGTTTTGGATTGGCATATTAGTCTATGATTGAAGAGGTACACTACATTGAGGTGGCAATGTATTTGTCCTCTATTGCATTAATACACTAGATTATGCCTATTATTGTGAGATACTAATTGTTACCTATTGAGGAGGAGTAAGGTCCACCATATTTTGTTGTTGAGGCATGACATTAGCCATTATTTGATTACCTAATCCTATAGGTTGTATACTTGAGGAAGTATCTAGTTGAGGTTGGGATGTAGAAACCCTTACTCCCTAGTATGATGACCTACTCATAAGATTAACTATAGGCATATGTTTTTGGCTAGTTATTTATGTATTAGTACCAGTTTGATCAAGAATGGATGTTGTTTGCAAATTGTCTACTACATTTGGCTCACTATTTAGTGTTGAAGCTGAAGACACTTCTTCAATAACGGGCATATACCTCAAGTTATCTATCAAAGTAGTTTGTATGAATGGGTCAGAAATTAGATTCTCTTATCCAGTTAACTCTATCAAAACTCTTGTTGAAGGAAATAGATCAATAAGAGACTTACTTACCATGTTTATCTGATTGAAATCACATACTAGATTCATGTATGTTTGATATTCTATCCACATTTGGTTAAAGTGATCTTCCATGATGTTTTTACCTTGATCAGATATATTAGGATCTTGGTACATTATTTAGAATAGAGCCATAAGGTTGATAGAAGAAGCTTATTGATCAAAAATGACATTGTGGGGCACTCTTACTATACTTGGTAAATTTTCATGGGGGAAGTCTACTGGAAACTTGGCCCTTACCTCTATGGATCTAACCAAAATCTCATCTTTATTCTCTAACAAATGTTGCTCAAATAAAAATGGATCATACGTGGAAGCTATATTAGTATAATATGATTTTTGAAGTAATGGCTCATCCACTATAGGTATTTAAGCTAGGTATTATGTTGTTTGCTCTTTGTCTTGTTCTGAATAAGGTGGTGTGTTAACCAGATAGTTAGCTAATGGATCTTGGCTTTGTGCCCCTAATTGAGTATTATGGGAGGGATAAGAATCCATCTTATAATAAATATTATTTACATAGGGGTATTGCACCATTTATTCCTATGCAACTACATTAATAATCCCTGGATTGTACATGAGTCCACTACGAGTGTAGGAATACATGTTGGGATCCATAGTCAATGCTTTGCGATAAAAAATTAAAGAGTTATACAAACTCTAAAAAGGACAATGTCTAAAATAGATGATGTTATAAATTGGTATAGATTCATCAAAAGGATCAAAAGGTTTATGAAAATATTTGTGAAGAAACAAGCTAGAGTGAAGTATTCTAACATTTTACTATTCACACAAAGATAAACAAGTAAATAGACCTAAAATCAAAATGCCAAACTCTAAGGTCAAATTGTTCTAAATTAGTCTAATCTAGAAATTTAAAAGTTACTAGGTCTTTTGGCCAAATGTGGCATCAAAATATAGGCTCAAACAAGGCATGTGATAGGACTCTTGGCTAAATGGTGTCAAAAGCTAGACTTTGAAATAGATGAAGTTTTAATCTAATGGATTTTAAACACTTGTAACAAATACTAGGGATTTAATTCTTGGACATGAACTTGATCAACTAAGTATAACGTATGAAACAAAATGTACTTTAGAAATAGTTTATTCTCTCAAAAAAATGGTATAAAACTTGGTTCTTTTGACAAACAAGATAGACAAAAGTGAACAATATAGTGATTTTAGACAAAAGATCACAAAAGTACACTTGGATTGGTCTAAAAAATATAAGAAAAAATTTGGAACTCTATGTAAGAGGGTCTATGAAATAATTTTAAAAATGTTTTAGGCAACATAACAATGCTATACTAACCAAAATGTGTGACAAAAAAGGTTTGTTTCAAAAACTCTCTAAGGCATAGACATTTTCCTACAATTTTGACAGCATAACACTTCTCTTTTTTTTGACTCAAAAATGTGGTGCATAGACTCAAAGTGCAAGTGTTTAGCACAAAATGGCTTAAGTTTATCAAGTGATGATAATGATTATGAGACTTAAATGGCCTTCAACCCAAATTTAAAATTGAACCTAAGTTCCCTCAAGTTTAGTGAAAATGGTGAACACATTTAACACATCAACCCTATGAATTTATAAAGGTGAAATTTTAAATTTAGATTATAAGTGAAAGACTTAAACAACTTTGGTAAAGGTCTAGACTCAATTGGGTAGCATAACTATGCCAAAGTGGATGATATGACTCTCATGCTTTTGATGAACTTTTGAACAAAGCAAATTGATGATATCATGTGGGCAGTATAATGCTTCTTTGTTCAAAGGAAAATTTGGGCTATGTGTTTGGTTTGGATTGTTTGTTTACACCAATTTTTTACTCTAAAAAATAATTTAATCTAGGATAAGACCAACTAATTAATCGCTCTTATATCCTAAACTAACAAGTTTTCTTGGTATTGTTGGAATCTATCAATATACATCATTTGAGAGGATTTTAAGTGTTCATCCAAAAGTAAATGTGCATTATATAGTAGGGATTTTACACCCCCCCTCTCAAATGATAGTACTATGATATGGACCTTGAGGCACACCTTGCACCAAAAATAATTTCATGACAAGTGGGGATTTGTCTAAGATTTAACAAATTTCCAAATGATCTAGGGAAATAAATTACACAATGAATTTCATACCAAAAAATGCAAAATAAAAGCATGGATTTTGGGTCCATATCACTTGGCTTGTTGCAAAAAGGTTTAGTCCTTTCTACAACTACTACATCCTACTATTCACTCAGTGTAGTGTGATGTCTAAAGTGCCACTATGTCCCATGTGTAACTCCAAAGGAGCTAAATGAAGTCAATGCTAGGAGGTGAAACCCTGGGTCAAAGCTTCCCTAAAGAACTTGCAGGAGGTGATGACGTCCCCATCGCAAGCCAAGTTTGCATAAAAATAAAGAAAACATGAAAGTAGAAAGACTGTAGGGTCATTTTTAAGATCACTCAAACTTTGATGAGTTTTTGAGGAGTGCTTTAGATGACTTTCTTTCTAAGCCTTGGACTAGGCTACTTGTAATAGGAATGGCACTTTTGATTCTATGGGTTCCCTATAGGGGATAAATGGAAGAACATACATGTAACATTCCTCTTTTTTCCAAATAAATATTTAATATAAACAACTATTTTAAACAAGAATTGAGAAGTGTGTTCAATTTTAAGCCCAAAATGAAATATTTGGTGGTGTTCATTTGACCCCTTGGTCTTAGTTGCAAACTTTGAAAACATTCACCAAAAACATCTAAATTCTTTGTTAAACACCTAAAACAAGGTTATTCATTGATTTTTAAGCATTCAAAGGTGATTTACACATATTTTGAGAAAATATCAAGCTTGGTTATATAGAAAAAATGTTAGTATGTCCTTTAGCTTTGAAGCTCTTTTTGGTTTGAAATAATGAACTTTGAAAAAATAGCTCTCAAGTTTATGTTTTTGGAAAAACATAGTGACCAACATTAGTTATATACAACTGATGATGGTTACCTTGGCTAACTATAATCTAACCAATGTTGATTTTGCTAATCGACATTGGTTGAGCCATGTAACTGATGTTGGTCTTACTTGCTGACGTCGGTTATTGTGTAAAATTGTGGTAACCAAAAATGGAAAAATAAAGTTAGAAAATTGATTTGTAAGATTTTTAAGGGTCTAAATAATTATTTTAAAGTTGAAAAATGATCTTCTTTATGTGTGAGATGCATCTAGTTCCACCGAGCGTGCCATTATGTGACCTAAGAATTTGACTCAAGAGAGGATGGTTAGTATGGGGTTAGTTCCAAAATAAAAATAAAATAAAAGTGATACACTGATAACATAACATCTCTAAGCCTAGACACTAGGGAGAGCTTAGCTAACAATAAAAATGACAAACACAACTCAAAAGTAAGGAATAAAACACAAGAATTCCTTCACCTTCCTTGGATGTTCCAAATGCCTTTGTAGTAGTGGCTTGTTTAGTTTGTGCTCATGAAGTTCTTGGCAATGAAAGCTTGTCTACCTCCATCTCTTATTAGCACCTTTGGCTTGTAGCTTGGCTTGGATTGGAATCAGTTTTACATGGTAACACTAATTTCATGAAGCTTTAAAACCAATCCTTCATTATAACTTTACATTCTCAAGTCTTAGAAATGATGTGGTGAGGTCTCCTATTCATAGATTTTTGAGATTGATCAAAATCAACCTAAACCTTCCATCTCAAGATTGAGATGTGTGGTTGAGGATTAATTAAATTTTTAAAATTAAGTTTTTAATTATCCTCATCATGAAATTAGAAGAAGGGGAAATTAAGAGGCATGAAGGACATCATATAATATATTGATGAGGCATGGAGGGCATGAATCATGATATTTGTGGCATTTATGGCCTAGGGATGACTTCCTAAGAAATGAGGTCACCTAATGATACATATATTCAATATTAATTTATAAAAAAAAGTATTCAACAAGTTTGTATATAATTTTTTATTAGGCCTTGACTTGGGTTAATTATCTCTTATGCATGATTAAGCACTTTATGCACAAATTACTCAAATTGATCAAAATTCCTTGTTATTGGTCTAAAATTTGATTGGATTGGAATTAGATGTTGATGTTAGATGCATTGGAACCATATTCCTATTTATTATGTTACCAATAACAAATGATGAAGGCACGCGTCTTGTGCAGAAGTTTTGATAAGAAAGAGCAATCTAGAGCACCTAGGTGTAAAATTAACATTTTGACTCAAAATGAACTAATCAAAGTTAGCTAGTCCTCAAATTTCATTACCCTATTCAGGGATACCCTAGCCAAAATTAGAACGTGAATATGTTAATTTCACATCATTTAGTGTGTTTTAGTGTTTTAAGGCCAAATTGTGCATTTTGGGTGGAAATTGGTCAAAACACTGATTGGAGGTTATTGGTGGCCAATTTTAGGTGTCTACATGCCCAAATTCTAAGTGAGGTAATCTTCAAAAGGTCCTAATCATGAAAATACTCAAAAATCTACCATGAGTCCTTAATCTTCCTTGCATGCTTGGGAACTCGCACCTTAGAGACGTTTTGAACCTTAATTGCTGAAAGGCAAGTAGGGTGATCTTCATATGAGGATCAAAACTTAAAAATCTTGAAAATCTGACACATGGCATCCTTTTTAACTTATTTACTTGGAAATTTGGCCCTTAATATTTTTCTATAATTTAAAAATAAAAACCAAGTGGGACATTCTTTAGAAAGGGACTTAAAACTTAAAACCCCTGAGAATCTACCACATGTCCCAACTAGACATGAGATCAGATTCTTGATCACTTAATTACCTTTGCACCATTATTTTGATATAGGAAGGAGTGTAGGATTCTCTTTATGCCTAAAGATAATCCCATAACTTAATCATTAAAACCACTGAAGGTGCAACAATTCTATTTCCTTTAGAGCTATTAAGAATATCTTCTATCTTTAGGAAATGCCCCTCAGGAGTTTGTCTAGGAGTGGAAGAACACTCCAACCTAGTAAGACAAAGGAGATGATTAATTAAAAACATATATTTTGATCTTCCATAGGACTGGGGTAATTGATTGAACATTAACACTCATTTAGTTTAGATGCATGAATTTTAGTGATAGGGGCCCAATTGTTATAGTGAAATTTTGGGCACTAACATAGGCTTCTTCTCAGGGACATGTACCCCTAGTGGGTACACATAAAACACCAAACCGATCACCTATCGATTGGGTCATGGGGTCAAAGGATTTCATCATAAAAGCACATAAAAAACATATGATGGGTAATCAAAGTTATAACAAGGCAACCAGGAACAATAAAAATAAAGGAAAAGGAAAGACACAAACTATACAAATACAAAACACAATGAGACCACAAAGAAAAAAAGGAAAACAAACCATAAACATATATACAAAGGTAAACATGGTCTCAATCCAAGAAATAATTGAGATGTCTGCCATTAATTGGTAGTTTTAAAATCTCTCCATCAATATTTTTGAGATAGAATGTAGGATTCCCTATCTTATAATCAATAATGTAGGGGCCCATATATAGGGAATCAAATTTACCATGCTTTCCCCTATCCTCATGCCTGCTATCCCAGAGTAGAACTAAATCATTGATCTAAAAATCTCTTGGGTTGAATTTCTTATCAAATATACTTTTGTGATTCTCCTTGAACTTTACATGCCTTTCATGAAATTATCTTTGGGACTGATCAAGTTTGATGATTCAGTCAATCCTCTCTTCATAATGGTTAATTTATTATTCATTCTCAATAATTTTTTACATGAATTGGTAAGTGGGAAACTATAGGTTCAGGGGAAAGATAGCCTAAGTTACATAAACAAGCACAAAGGGGATTCTCCTAATAGATCTCTTTGGAGTCAACCTATCCACCTAAATAGCAAACTATAACTGTTCACCCCACTTTTTCTTATTAGCATCCAAAGTTCTTTTGATGATCTTCAATAGGTTCTTATTACTAGACCTATCTTTCCCATTTCCTTGTAGATTATGATTAGAGGCATATGCTAAATTAATCACATAGTCTTCACATAATGTATTTAAATGTTTAGATCTAAAGAACATAACATTGTCACACATGGTTTTGACTGGTACCCCAAATAGACAAATCACATTATTTAATAAGAAATCAATGACTACTTGGTGGGTTGATTTCCTAGTGGGGATTACTTCAACCCATTTTGTGAAGTAGTAAGTAGCCATTAGGATCCATTTGTGACTAGCACTTGAGGCATCTAGTATTTCACCTATGAATTCCATCCCCCATTGCCTAAAATGTCCCTTGATATAAACTAGATGTAAGGGAAGTAATCTAGATGCCTTTATTCTTTTAGAAAACCACTGACATTCTTCACATCTTCTTACCATTAAAGCCACATCTTTGAATAATCTGGGTCACCAATACTTGACCATCATAATTTTGTGTGTAGTGAATTTAGGAGTGAAGTGACCACCACACACACCACTATGGAACTCTATAACCATTGAAGAGATCTCATTCTCCACCAAACATCTCAAAAGAACACCATCTAATTCCCTCTAATCTAGGTCATCTTGTAACAAAATATAATTTTAGGATACTAAATTCACTATCCTCTTTTGATTTTGATCTAAATGGGAGGAAAAATTTAGAGTCTTTAGATAATATACTATATATTTTTACCATGGAGATTATTTGTACTTAGATTTAGGGTTATCAACCACTCTTTCTATATTATTTACTTCCATAGCCTATAAATTCACTTTGATTATTAGCTTAGCTAGACCCATGCCTTTGACCAACTTAGTAATCTATATCTCTAAGTCATATTCTTGAATTTTATTTACCCATTGACACCTTTTTTTAATAGATTCATTTTGAGTTAATATGTCCTTCACTATTATGTGAGGGACATATGTCATAATCTTTGAACTTAAAATGTAAGATCTAAATATATTGATAACCTTTACAAGGGCAAAGGCTTGTTTATCCATTATGGTATATCTTAGCTTAGATCTTTATAATCCCTTAATAAAAAAGGAAATTGGATAATCATGACCTTGGTCATTCTTTTGTAGTAGTACCATGGTAATAATGTGTGTAGAGGCAAATAAAAAGATTTGGAAATCTTTTCTATAATCCAGACTAGCAAGCACCAGGGAAAATTTTAAGGTAGATTTGATATGTTGAAATGACTAGGTGGCCTTCTCCTCCCACTTTATAGTTTGATCATTCTTCAACATTGAAGTGATAGGTAGGGTAATTTATACAAAGTTAGAAACAAACCATCTAATGAAATTAATCTAGCCAAAGAAGGATTGAATACCTTTCTTGGTTTCTGAGATGGGTACTTTGTCAATGGCCTCCACCCTTTTAGGATCTATCATGACACCTTGTTGGGACATAATGTATCCCAATAAATTTTCATGTTTTACTCTAAAGTTTCATTTAATGGGATTGAGGTAAATCCCAAACTCCCTACATATAACAAGCATTTGTTCCAAATACGTCAAGTGGTCACGTCTCTTCTTGGAGTAAACTATAACATTATCCTAGTATATAGTAATGAATTGGTTGATTAATCTAGTGAAGGCTACATCCATGGCTCTATAAAAAGTGGCACCTACATTCATCAAACCAAAAATCTTTCAAACATACACATAGGTGCCCCATGGGGTAGTGAAAGTAGTCTTGGACCTTTCATACTCCTTTACCACCACCTTGTTATAACTAGAAAAGCCATCTAGAGTTGATAATAGTTTAGATCCAATGACATATTAGAGCATGTTATCCATGTTACATAATGGATAATTGTCTTTTAGAGAAGACTTGTTTAGGTTTCATAAATCAATATAGAGCTAGATGTCTCCATTTTTCTTTTTGACAGGGACTAGGTTTACCACCCATGATGAATACCTAATGGGTTAAATAATCCCACCATCTCTTAATTTTTTCAATTCTTCTTACATATTAGTGGCTAAGATGGGGTTGATGGGTCACTATGTTTTGTAGAAAGGTTTTGCACTGGAGTGAATAGGAATAACATGCTAGAATAAATCTTCTCTATAAGCCTTCAACTCTGAATATGACCATGCTAGGCAATCTTGGTACTTTTTTAATAGCATGATGAATTCTCCCTTTTCCCTTTCACTCAAGTGACTACTAAGCCTAATCTTCCTTGGATTTCTTTTTGTCCCAATATTAATTTTAGTTACATCTTTTGACATAGAAATGTTACTAGATTTGACTTTGTCAGCTCCATCAAAGGCTATTTCCAGACTAACCAATCCCCTAGGGATAGTATTAGTCTTTAATTAGATTATTTCCCTTTCATACAAGGTTTATTTTCCATCACATACCTTTAAGATATAGTCCCACTCTATAATGGTTCCCCTAAACTCATCTATACAACATAAAAACCTCTTTATTTGGTCATCATTGTCAAAGACTTGCCAATGATCGATGTTATCTAGGACAAAGGGTCTTACCAGTATCTCAACCTCATACTCACAAGAAGGATTTCCATGTTCAGCATTAAATTCTACAGCCCTATTTGTCAGCATATCTGCCATATGATTAAGTTCTTGGGCATGCCACTTAATATTGAAGGCATCAAACCATTCCGAGTAGTCTCATACATCATTTTAGTACTACTTCAACCTCTTTTTCTTCATGGTGTAAATAGTTCAAACCTATTTCACCACTAGTTCTAAATCATCCTTAACTAATAAATTCTTGAATCCATATTCTTGAGTGATCTGGAGGCTAATCAATAATGCTTCATATTATGCAATAATGTTCATGCACTCAAAAGCCAATTAAAGATAGTATCTATAAAATTGACCCCCAGGGATATAAAAAACAACCCCAACACCATTTATGATACTTGAACATGCTCCATTAAAATGCATGACCTAGATGGAGTCTTCAACATTGACACTAGAGTCAAGAGGTAGTTTTATGTACTCAATACTTCCCACAAAACTCTTAATGTTTGTATCCACATATAACACTTCATTCAATTAGTAGTTATGATTATTAAAGAAATGAAGCATTTATAGCTCGAAATTTAAGTGAACCATTTTAACATCTAGAGGTATAGTGGCATAGGATAGATCCATCTAAACACTACCTCCAATACTAGTAGCCCATTTTCTAGATATCAACATACCCCATTTCAGTGGGCAATCTACAACAATGACATCCATACTCAAAAATTTGTCAGGGTACTACACAAGTTGCACCACCAATCCTTTGACTACACTAACAACATGTACTTATTTGAAATCCATGGCAAGGCATCATCCATATGCTATAGTTATCCTTATGTAAAGTTAATTCAACATAACTAATGGCATGATGTTACAAGGTGTAGCAGAGTCAAACATGTAGTTGTGGATAATTAGTACAATAATTATCAAGGTGGTATAGAATGAGTCAACATCCATATTACTCTCTACTAATGTTACTCCCAAGTATACCTCTAAGTGATGCTCAGGAGACCCTAAGCTGTTCTCACATTCCATAGAGAGAGTGAGAGGAAGCTTAGCTTCAATAATTTCATTGGTAGTGATCCTTTTGTGAATCCAAAATACTCAAAAGATATTTTCCTATGCTCTGGGATTTTAATCAATTATAAAAAGGGTATAATTACTTTTAGTTGACTTAATACATGAGCCACATCAAAGATACTATATTTGTGTAATGGAGTGTTAGCAGGTAGGCTTGTATCATTTTCATTTGGGATGTATCCTTCAAGATTCAGGGGAATAGAAACAAGGGAACTAGAATTCTTAGATTTTATTTTCAAGGGAGGCTTCTTAGGTTCATCCTTCCTGGGAATGCTAGGCAATAAAGGAATTTAATTCTTGGCCTAGGTATTTCTTGGTTTGACACTTTATGGTGCAAAACCAAGATTGATGGAACCTTGGGATTCCTTACTCCCTATGGTCCCTTTTTCTTTAGTATTTTCTCTAGGGGTATCATAGTCTTTATCTTTTGGAAGAGCATTTTGGTCCTTACTTCTCAAATTATACTCCTATTTTTCTTGGGAAATTATTGCATGGATCATCAACTATTGATTCTTAATTGATGGAGGGGAGTCTCCATATTTTTATTTCATCATTGATCTTAGGAACTCAAAGTCATGAACTAGTAACTCATATTCATGCATCATGTTTATTTCATAGACAAAATCTAGGAATGGGAACCTTACCTTTTCACATGATCCTAATAATGCTCAAGTAGTCGCAGCACCCATCAGCTCCATTGATAGAGAAGAAACCATCACATCTAGTTCATCAAATTAGAAAGTAAAATTTTCATATGCTAAGGTATCCTCAAAATCAAGGACAATTAAGGCATTCATGCCTTCCTCTTTGAAAGTGTAACTTTCCATTTCTTGGAAGTCAACAATGTAGATATTATCTTCATTGGATGTAGTTTTCAATCCATCTACATCTTGACCATGATCACCAGTTGTGACACAAGGGGGATGAGGGAAGAAACATTTATCACACTAGTCAATGTTATAATTGAATGTGTTGATTTTTATAGCTAAAGGATCTGGTATTTCCCTTCCACTTCGTCAATTTTGATTTCTTTTGTGTCTATCATCCCTTGCCAAGCCTTTTTCCCTATCATTATTTCCAGCTTAGAAAGGTGGCCTACCTTGAGAATGATTTTGAGGATGATTATTTTCATCTCTCTTATGATCTCTCCTATCATCATGGTTAGTAGGACCTTGAGATAACCCCTTTTTGATTCTAGCCAATTTGTAAGAGATCTCTTTCATTACAGTGGCCAAGGTCTTTACTATTTCCTCTAGGCCTACACTCTTGTGGGAAGATTGAGGCTTTTCAAGATTCACCAACTTCACATTATCCCTCTTGTTCAAAGGCTTATCCACATTTCTAATATTATTTTTTATTTGGATATCCAAATTGAAAGCCATTATTTTTTTATGGGAGCCTTATCTCTGAAATGATAAGCTACTTTCTTATCAAATGCATCATAATACTTAATATAAGAAGTATCACCACTAGGTCTGATGTCTTCTAATAGCCTCCTTATTACCTTATTGAATCTAAAATTGAAGTCCTTCACACACTCATTAGGATTCTTCTTGAGGTTCTCAAAGTCAACAAGTAAGAATCTAAGGTCTATACTATCACCATATTGTATTTTAAATGCATCATAGTTTACCATGTGTCTATTGATCTATTGGGGAGGTATTTAAACCATTCCCTAGCCTCATCCTCAAGTGTGTTCATAAATATTTTTAAACATACATCTTCTATATCTATCTCATAATCTTCAATTACATTTAAGAAGGCTTTTAGATGTTGTTCCCTAGACACTACATTATTCCCTTGAAGCATAGGTAGTATATTTATAATCTTCATAGGGACCTCATTGGGGAAACCAAGCATGCCATTAAAATTAATAGGTTTAAACCCTGGGATCATAAATGGTCTATGTCTATTAGCCAAGCCTTGATCATAATCTTGATCATTATCATTGTCCACATTAAACATCCTTCTCCTCAAGTCATGGTCTCCCATCTCTGACTCTAAAGATAAAGATGAACTAGGGGATGGTTGAGGATGAATACTATGTGAAGGAATCGAAGGAGGGTAAATAGAATGAATATTTAATGGCCTAATAGGAAGGGAAAGACTCTTTTGTGGAGAAGGATATTGATTCATGGGGAACTTAGATTTATCAAAAGTGCTCTAGTATCCTTCAACCAAAGGGATATTAGAGAAAAGGGGGAAAATATAATGGGGAATGAGTTGATCAGGTCTTATTTGATTTCCTAAGATCTAGCCCAAAATAGGTTTCCACACTTTTTTTCTTTTAGATGGAACTTCTAACTCAGGGACAAGCTATTTTGATGGATTCCTCTAAAAGGAAGACCTAGTACCATCCAAGTTTGTAGATCTAAATAAAAATATTCAAAATAGAGAAGGAACATATAACAAGCACTAATATTTAAACCTCTATATAATGGAGTTGTTACTATAAGAAAAACTTCTAGAATAAAAAAATAAAGCTATACACAACAACTAATGAGATACCAACCCTTAGACATTGAAAATAACTTTAAGAATATTGAGTACTTCTCTCAAAATAGGGGTGAATATACTTAGTGGAGTCATCTAAAAGGTATTAAAGATTTCAATGAACCTAAGATGAGTAGTTCATTATAGTAACAATAGAGAGATAAATAAATAAAACACATATAACTCTTCTACAAGCATGTTCTTATAATAAATGTAACAAAATATGTCCTCGATAATGGTGCTAGAAAAATGTTGGTTCCTAGTTGTACACCCCTAATGTTAACCTTGCATACTTAGGAAGAATGGAAAACTAAAATGATAAACCACTAATATGTCATTATGGCCAAGGAAGGGTTTTAACATCTAAAGAGGACTGAATGAAGGAAATGATTGGGAGGCACCTACAGAGGGTATGGTGAATTCCCTGCTACTTTTGGCTCTACCTGAACCAAGGTGAGAGGACCTATTGAGGTAGCTTGCTCACATGAAGGAGTTTAACACTTCAATCTTCATGAGGACTATTAGTACAAAAATGGAAATATGACCAAAACATAACCAAACTTATACACTTTACCCATGGAGGGTTGTCACACAAAATTCACAAATGCTTTATGTCATACACAAGATACTAAAGATAGATGATGAGATGAATAAAATCTCCATTTTATAAAGTATTTGACAATAGGGGTCAGATGAAAAAATGTAGCACTAAGTTTTCAAGAATGAACTATAAGCACATTTTAAGCACACAAGATCTTATGTGTTTGTACTACAAATAACACTTATGATATTCAAACAACATGTTATATTTAAGTTGAAATAGGATGAAACCATATTTATTTGAATGATAGATAAAGATGTAGATGGATAGTAAGTGAGCATAGAGTATTTCACGAAATAGCTATACTATTTTCATTAAAACATGATGTTTAGTTTAGAAACTAGTAAAATAAAATCATGCACAAATGATCTTCAAAAGATTATAAGCAATACTACAAATCACCCTTTAATAACTCCCTCTAGCTGAATTCATGAACCCAAGACTACCCTTAAAAATGCTATCAATGCTATGTTCCCAAATCTCAAATTAGAAAGAATTTTATATTCTTATTGTAGACCCTAGATGACTACCATAAAGAAGAATACATCAGACAGCCAATCTATCAAGCATGTAAGATAGAACATTTTAATTCAAAAATAAGAAGGAATGATAAATAATTATAGACTTCATTTAAAAATTGAATTAAAACTAAATACATTATGTCTTGAAAAATATGTATAGAACACTATGCAAAATAATTCTATAACAAGGGAAACATCTTGAATGTTCTTAGAGCTTGCCAATGATTTTACAACAAAAATCAATTTGGCACCAAAAAATCACATAGGGAGGACTCTCCAAGCTATAGTTTCAAACTCAAAAATTTAACCAACTATTGTAAAGGGGCGTACCCCCTTTACTTATACAATTCTAGTTATGCCTAGCATATTCTTGAAGATTCTCTAGCTAGAAAATTATTTCACAGTCCTGGAATCTATTTAATGGTGTAACAAACATGATTCCTTGAATTATGCTCATGCCTATGTGATGATGACAAGATTGATAATCCACTATGATGGAATATTTTTAATTATATACATGGAGATCAATCCTATAAGGGACAAAACAAACCTTTATCCACTTACACAATAAACAAAGACATCCCTTTCTTAAATAAAAAACCAACTCTGAAAGGGATGTGCCACTCTCAGGCAAGGTACAATGGTTTGCTAATGGGAAATGAGAAAAGATGAAATAGAAAAAAGAGAAGAAAAGAAGAAGGGAGGAACAACATAACACTAGCTCAAAAGTAACAAAAATTTTTGGTCATGTTACAGAATAAATAATGATGACTAAGTCCTTCACTAGCCTATTTTTGTATGCAGTGTACCCTTTAATTATGGTGGCAAGAATCCTTTGGTCTAGGCCTACTTGGTATTTGAATTTGGTGATATAGTCCTCAAGATAATTCATGACCTTTTGGATCATTACCTACTTTTTCCTAAATAATGATTTTAATTGGTCATAATATTTTTCAACTGACACCAACTCTCTGATCTTCTAGATATTGAAGGCTTTGTGAGGTGCATCAAAGAGGCTTTTCAAGGAAATAGCTAATGCCTCCTCCATCATCTCACATGCACCATAAATGTTTATAATCATCCTCATGATGTCTTCAATCTCCTCCTTTACAGTTGAGAGAGACTAATTTTCTCCCTTTAAAAAATAATTCCCTCTTTAAGCACCACCAACTGATGCTTAATCGCTAGCTAATATTCTCTCAACTATTTGCAATCATCCAAGGAGATGATATTTTATACTATGAAAGTGTCAACGCCTATAATAAAAATCTCCTCCAACTTCAACTTGAGTTTCTCCAAATTATTGATGTCTACATCATAAATGAACATCTAAGAAAAACATTATCCTTGTTTGGTCAAATCCTTCTACCAATCTTCTATGACCTGGCCTTTGGTTTTCAATTTCTCATCACAACCAAAATCAATCACACCTAAGGAAATTATAGGAGCATCTAAGGCCTTGATTATAGTTGGGGTTACTACCTTAGGCTCACTCAGTAGATTTTTCAAGTATTAGATCATGGCTTGGTTTTGCACCTTCAAATCCTCCATTAAAGCTTTATCTTTATCCATTTAGTGCACCACCATGATTTATAGGACTTTCAAGCTATGTTTTATTTCATTCATTTATGTCTCTCCCAAATCATATCTATACACTAAATAGCTCTCAAGGGGATCATCCCTCTTTGTAGTTCCTTGTAGAGGAATAGTTATCTCTTATGTTCTTTTCCCTGTCTCATTGAAAGTGGTTTATGAGTGTGTTTTGGCTTTCTTAGGGGGATTGGCCTTGTATGCTTGGGAAATATTCATTAAATATATGTTCCCTATTTTTCTCAAGATGTCCCATTTATCCTTAACCTATTCATTAATCTAAAGAAGGGGTCTAGTCTGGAATTGCATTAGAGTCATAGACCTTAATGCTAGCTTTGATGCACTAGATGGTGGTGTCACTAGCATATTGGTTAAGGGGAGTGTCACTACAGTAGGATGATAACCTAAAATAATATTCTTAGCCTCCTCATTACTTTTATACCTGATATCCTTTTCATCAACTCCTTACTCCCTTTTTTCCCTAATTTTATCTACTCTAGGACTCTAAAATTTACCCCAAACTATTGGGATCCCAAGAGCAATTTATCTATGGAACTTCCCTATTCTATAGACTAAGTATAAGGTTCTACAACTAGTTTGCCTTTTTCAATTGCTTGAGTAACCTAGATGGAGGAATCTATGGTGTCCTCCTTGTCACACTTGGGTAACTCTTCACCAATCATGGCTTTGAAATCTTTATGCTTAGTAGGACCATGGACCTTAATATGGGAGAGAAGACCCCAAGGCACTTCAATTGAGGTAGTACTTTAAAAGACTCCTATATCATTAGTTTTATTTAATTGATCCACTTATTTATTTATTTTTGAAGGGGTATGGGTACCCATTTGCAAGTTTGATCTAGTACCTTCCTGAATATCAACTTCTCCCTCTAGTGTCGAGTTTGATGCCATTGGAGGGGAAGAACCTATGGTACTAATTTGATAGCCATAATAACATATGTTTGTTCCTCTTTCTCTACCTCCACATTTTCATTACTATTGGGGAATTATTCATTATGCATCAAATTATTTTTGATTTCATCCCCATATTCTTGTACATTCCTAATTTCATCACCCTTGTCTTGGCTCAATGGCTAGGTGATAACATTTTCTATAAATGTCTTCATGTCTAAGGAGATCATATATTTTTCTTGGGGAGATTGAACCTATGTATCACCTTAATCCTAACCTACGACACATCATCAAAGGATAAAGGATCATCTAAAGCCAAAACATCTTCTTCATCATCTTTGCCTTCCACTCTTGAGGGTCCCAACTATTCAAAGAATCCCATGACTGGAGGTTTCATTGGGGTTTGTGGTCTCTCCCTTAGAGTTATATGTTATATATTCACCTGGGGAGGAGTGAAGGACCATTGTTTCTTTATTACTTCTATGATCAACCTTCCCTCTTTTGAATCCTCTTTGTCACTCATATCCCTTAACTTCTAGGCATATGAAGACTTATCTTCTTATGGGTTTATGGAGGTTTCCTTGGGGGGTAGGTCCTTGAAAATTATGTATTTTATTTTCTTGGGGCTCCCCATCAGAGGCTGTAGTGATTTCTTGGTTCTCTTAGGCCTTGGTTGCTTCAAATCTTCCTCTCCTCCTCTCTTCTTCATGTAAGTCTTTGGGGGATGATTGGTTAATAGTTGTTATGTAGGTGGGGAAAGTAGAGAAATAGCTTGAAATATTGGAAATATTTATTCTCCCTCAGTTTTGATGGATATGGGAGTGGTATTGGCCAATTACACCTCTATTATGACTATCTTATCCCAGTTATATACTAGACTTGTCAACTTTGAAAATGACATCCCTACTTTGGATTGGGTGGTTGTTAGTGATTCTACATCAATATTTTTGGAGAAGTTGATATCACTTGCCTTTTGATTCCCCTTACCTCTTACCACTATTGATGGTGCCGGAAGATCACCCATATATGCTGGTAGGAACACCTTGAGTTCTATAACCTATCAAAGTTATTAGATGGTGGAGGTGTCATATGTACTAAGGTTAATACCATGCTCCTTTAGCCACCTAAATTTTATCCTCATAGTTGGAAAATCCCTCCATGAAATGGAGTCATTTTCCTTGGTAGTGAAGTCTACCTATGTTATAGGTTGTAATTCAATTATATATATATATATATATATATATATATATATATATATATATACTGATGCCATTATCATCTTGTCATCCACCATATCTTTGGGGATGGGTACAATGTTTTAGGTGAGAACTTCTTGCATAGTGAGCCTCATGTACTCTATTTTTTTGACCTCCTCCTCAGTGGTGTAGTTAGACTAGATATCTTCAAAGTGTGATTAGTGCAAGATTACACCTATTGTAGTATTTATCATCCATCTTATATCATAGTTAGGTCTGGGTGGCATTTTGTCAATCCTATAAAATCCCATTTATTTCTCTAATCCATTTTATTTAGCTAGATAAGAACATGTGTAATATCCTATTTTCATTGGGAACTTAAAAGGATTATTTATTTTCTTGGCCACAATTATCTCATGTAGGTGTACCATTTGTGTACATAATTCTATGACAATAAATTTATCATCCATGTACCTTGGCAATTTTTGAGGGGCCCCTAAGTAACCACTCATCCTGATGTAAGTGAATGTTTTGAATTGAATTATGAGGTGTTGAATCTATCAATTATCTCTTAGGTTACTTTGGTCATTCTATTCAAACTTCTCAAAGGGAAGAAAATGTTGATCATAATGTTGAAGAAACAATTGTATATTTTATAATACTTGCTCTTAAACCCTTCTAAAGTGATCTCTAGGTAAATCTCATATATCCTTGATCCTGAAAGATTCATGGTGAGACATGGGAAGGTCTTATTTTGCATTAGGCTATAAATCAAATAAGAAGACATGTAAAAATTACCCACAAATTTGTCCTTCAAGAAGTTTGCACTACGTAATTACATCATTTGGTTATGAAAGTTATTTCTCAAGATAGTTTCTTAGTCTAACATATATTTCCATTCTAACATGTAAATGAGGACTAAAAACATCCATGGTTTAAACTTTTTTATGGTGGGTACTCCATAGATCCTAACATCCATATAAATAATATACTAAGGCAACTCATTAAATTCTATCAATTTTAGGTTTATTGACAAATGATAGACCTTTTACCTCTTTTTTATAAGATAAAAAATATTATTAATGTATCATATCATTTTATTATTTGTCTCTACATATTGTTGGCATTCCTCCATGGTAAACATGATACTATTAGGATATAGAGGGATTTCAAGCATGGAATTGAAGGCCTTCAGTGTGAACAAACACACAAATGATTGACTCCCATCCATAATAATCCTAGTGTGTGGGTGATAAACCTAAGCACACTCAATAACTAGCTTAAGATATGGGGTATCCAAAGGGATCGATGTCATAGGAACCATGTAACTCATATGGAGGTTAGAGACAACTAGGAGATGATTTGGCTATTCTAAAACATTCAATAGAGCTGTAAAATCCAACCCTTGAATATTTATGTCTCTAATTTCATCAATAATATATGTAATATTATTATTTATTGATGTAGAAGTTGAATCCATTTATTCCTAACTCACTAAGTGTAATACCAAAAGATAGAATGAATTATTCACATTAATAACTCTCCAAATACCCTTGAACTCCCTTTAAGAACACAACACTTGAGACTTGAGGAATACATACTGGTAATCATGATATTTTCATGTAGATGTAATTATAAAATCCTTGAGTAATCCACTATTATCACTAGTCTTCACATTGCAAGTTGCATCTGCCACATAGATCATTTGAAGGCACAAGTATTAGCTCTAAATGCAAAGGGTAAAATCAAATGAAGATAAATGATTAGTTATTATAATCCCTTACACTTTAATAGTAGGGTTACCATTAATTATTTGAAGTGAAATAACTAATTACCAATTAACATATTGATTATCTAAGTAGTTTTTTGAAAAATGAAGGGAAGCATGTTGGCATCTTTCTTTTACAACACATGGACCCGCTCAAGTAAGTTTTACCTTTTAGTGCCTTTTTGGGTTCATGGGTTTTTTTTCACCTTCTCACCCATCAATTCCCTCAGTACATTGGTGCAATACATCTTGAGTCTTCAATGGAGTGTATTAACTCCACATGTCATCACCTCAAACACCTAGGTCTTTAGGGACCTCTTAAACCTTGCCTAACTTTAAAGTGAGGTAATATTCAAAAAGGGCCTAATCATAAAAATCCCCAAGAACCTACCATGTGTCCTTAATATTCATTTCATGATCAATTTTTTCTCACCTCAGAGACCTTTTGAACCTTGACCACCAAAAGTCTAGTAGGGCAATCTTCGAATGAGGATCAAAACTCAAAAATCCTAAGGAACTAACACGTGGCATAATTTTTAAATTATTTACATAGAAATTTATCCCCTAAGAAATTTTTGTAATTTTCCAATAAAAAACAAGTGGTATATTCTTTATAAAGTGACCTAGAACTTAAAACCCTTGAGAATCTACCACATGTCCCAACTAGACATGAGCTCAGATTCTCAGTCACTTACCTTCACACCATTATTTTGATACTGGAAGGAGTGTAAGATTCTCTTAATGCCCAAAGATAATCTCACAACTTAATCATTAAAACCACTGAAGGTGCAACAAGGTTATTTCCTTAGGATCTATTGAGAATATCTTCTATCTTTAGGAAATTCCCCTCGAGAGTTCATCTAGGAGTGGAAAAACACTCCCACCTGGTAAGACAAAGGAGATGATTAATTATGAGAATATATTCTAATATTTATAAGGATTGGGGTAAGTGACTGAAAATTGACACTAATTTATTTTGGATGTGGGAATTTTAGTGATAGGGGCCTAATTTCTCTAGTGTAATTTTGGGTATTAACACCTTGAAGATAAAGTAATTGAGACTTAATCTCTCCCTTAGCCAATGGTACTTTGTAAGAGGTTTTGTTATTTTTAAGGATAACTAAGATAGGCTAAAACATCAAAGATTTTTTCAAAATATAATATCCTTCTCTCCAAGTGTAAACCCTAATAAATGACTTCTTAATTAGAATGGTGAAAGAGTAGATTATAAAGAAGCCCAAATGAATGATTAAATTTATCTCTCCATGAAATGGTAGAAATGGATGTGTTTATATAGTTTAATCTAACCCTAAATTCTTATGAATTTTTAGTTAGAAGATTCAATCCAATATACCTTATATCATTAAATAAATTAAAATAGTTAGATCCTAGATTGGGTCAATCCAGGTTGCCCTAATCTTGTAATATGATCATCTATTTTAAGTACAAGGTCATCCCAGGATGGATTTTCTTGATACAAATTTAAAAGAGGTTTTGGATTAGGTAGGGGTTGTTTGAGGTGGTGAATTACTTGGAGTGTGTAAGGGAGGTGTCAAATCTTAAGGAAGTGTATAGGAGAGGTTTATGTTAGTTGTAAGTGGTGGTATAGGGGACAATAATCTTACAAAGCACCAATTTTCTTCCCACCCCTTTCTTAGTACACCCTTTAATGCATTCACTCAGAGAGATTTATATTCGATAGGTTCCTGTAAGAGATAAATCATTAGTAATTGATAAACTTTACAAATATTGTGTATATAGGATCCCTTCCCAATTGGCATATCTCATTGATGGATCCCAACCATTTTAGGAAAATGGTTGAAAAATTCAAAATTATTCCTAAATGAGATACCTATATATGGCCATCTCATCAATGTAAAATGGGTTATTGGTTATTTAATTAGTTAACTATGCCTATTTGTCACCATTTAGTTATTGAAATATACATTCCCTTGTATTTTTATGCTTTCTAAATTAGTTTCTTTCCCTTTTACTAGGTATTTTTTTATGTAAGTGAAGTTTATAGCTAAATGACTATTGTAAAGCCCTTTTTGATTAATCAAGTGTTATATATTCATAATTTTATTGTTATGGATCTTGGTGTTCATCTCCTATGCATGTATATGTTGGATTTCCTATTTATTACTCACAACTTGTCCTCAAACTCTTGCACCATCCTTTAGCTAGAGTTATGCTAGGTTTGGGTCAACTAATGATGGGTTATATGGAATTTTCTCACTCAAACATCTTAGCTTCATCTCATATAAGAATTATTTTTATTCCCTTTTCCTTTCTCTTTTGATTTTTATTTTATCAGTGTGTTAGTTTAGGAGCGATTACAATATAAGTCTACATGCATATATCTCAATTTATTTGTCTAGTTTATCAATGATTTATCACTTTTAAATATGTAAGTGATGAATCAATAATGGACTCTCGTAGTGCCCCTAGGTTAATCCATCATATGGAGTTAGTTTGACACATGCCCCTTGGATGAAATGGTTACAATAAACCACTTGAGTTACCTTGCATACCAATACTTGGTAACCAAGACCGTAAGGATATTTGAATACACAAGTCTCCTTTCAAGAGAGATAGGGATTAACAACCCCTACATATTGTTATTTGTGTCAAAATAACTCACCAATAGAAGGCCCAATATTATTCCCCTCTATTTAAAACAATACATGTAACTTTATATAAAATATTTTAAAACACATGCTCCCAAATAAAAATCTATATCAAACTCCAACATGTCAATTAAAACATCCTTCAACCTAACTAGAAATATCCTACCACTCTTGTTAGGAAATAATATGCCATTGCTAAGAGCCATCAAAACCAAATAAAGTGGATCCATTTCCACTCCTACCATATGTGCATCAAAATCAATACCTAGACCTATCATCAAGATGATCTCATCCTAAAACAATATCACTAAATTTAGTGCTCATGTAGTCTCCCTCCTATAAACCATCATACCCCATATTAGGATACACAATATCCTCCAAACATCTTCTAAGGTGACTATCATCTCCAGTGCTAGTAGATGAAAGGTAATCATATCTAAATGGTATTGTTATGTTGATTCCATCAATATCCCCCTATTATCCTGTATCTTTGACATCTTAGCTATGTATGAAAACCCAACAAACTCAAGAATCCCAACCCCATAATCCTTGAAGCTACTTCTTGACTAAAATATCATAGAATGCCTCTCTCATGAAGAAAGGATAAGATATATATTATTTATAAACACTAAAATATATGCATACTTAGTATAATAATCCATAAAATTCCAAACATATTTCCATATTAAAACTCTTCACAACTCTAACTATCCCTAACAAATTTTTCACATTCAACAACAAATTCACCACTCTTGATATTAATTCATTTATATAAATTAATTTACCACCCATCCTAAAGATTTCATCACTTTTCATTATAAAAATTTCACTCATGAAAATTTTTAATTGATTATGAAATGACCATTTGACCTAACATATTTTCCTATTAACTTGACAAATTCACCATTTTATATAATGAATTTGCCACTATAGTAACAACAAATTCATTTCCTGCCCACTTCAAATGCATTTATTACCCAAAATTTTCAAATTTCACAAACTAAAAACACTAATTATCAATGGCCCACTCTCCTCTGGGCTTTGATAATCCCTCACTCACTCTTTATGGTGATTTTTAGTTAGGATATGATCCATGTTCATCTCAAAGTCTTTTACAAGTCTACAACACAAAACAAAAACCCTAGGTGACAAATAGTGGAAAAAAAATAAATTACACCCACCTCTTATTATTTCACCCAACCCACCTAATTTTCACCCCAAATCACTTCTTTTCATATATTTTCATCTATTTCACAAACCTAAATGCATTCTTTTTCAATCCCAATCATATCAAATTATACATAATTAAATATCTCCTTATTTTTTACTTGCATATCATTAAATTAATTCTAATTGTGTTTATCATGATACATGACCTTACAAGGGCTCCTTAGTAGGTTTCAAATGTCATATTCCCAATAAAGTGGAGGGAAGTGTGTGACATATGGGGGGAGGAGTTAATTGTGAAAGTAACTCTCAAAATCATACAAAAGGACAAAGAGGTGAAGGAAACCTCATTAAATTAGAATTTATGTGAATTAATAATTCACATAGATAAAAAATAAACACACTCCTAAAAACTTAGGAAAGATAAAATGAACACAATTAATATTAATATCAAATAAAAATGGTGGATATCCTTTATACAGTAAAAAAAAGGTGACCATATATAATGGGAAGACACTTTAAGGTGAATATAGATCATGACAACCTAAAATACTTCTTAGAGTAATGGATATCATCCAAATAAAAAAATAAATGGGCCATAAGAAGTTAAATTATGAATTTTAAATCATTTACAAGAAAGGGAAGGAGAATTTAGTGGTTAATGTACTATCCATAAGGGATGAGTCTAGATAAACATTATCATGTGCCATATCCATATTATAGGAAGATCAGGTAGCATTTTACATTATATTTTATTAATTTATCCAAACAGGCATAATTTTTTTGATTATTGAGATTTTATGATATATAAAAATAATAAAAATGTTACATCAAAGAATGATTGATATTTTAAAATTAAATATAAATGACATATGAGATTAAGATACTTAGATTTTTCTCAAGATAATAAAGGCTTGAGATTGAATGCAAGTGACTGAAATAACTAGAAATGGGCTAAGAGTTACTCAAATTAAAAAAAAATAGATGTTTGATTCTACCTATATGAGTCTATTAGCATCTATATGCTTATATAACATGAATTATTATACCACTATTCGATTCATCCCTATACATTTTACCTTAATTTTTTGGCATAGGTTGTTATAATTTCTTGTAAATTATCTCATGTGTGATATGAGTCATTCATGATGTTCACACAATCTAAAATCTCATCTTCTTATCTATAAAGTCATAGATAGCACACTTTTGACACTAGGTTAACTTATAAAAATAGGTAAGAGTGATGAGTTGAACTTACCTTGATCACTCCCTAGTGAATGTTTTAGTTATACTTACATATCGAATATCTCAAAAATTAAATGAATCCATATTTAATTCTTCTTGTTAAATGAATGTGTGAAAACATGATAAAATATTATGAATGCATCTTGTGATTTAGATTTTAAAAACTTATAATAAAAAAATTTAGTTGGATTAGCTACTTTATAAATTTTTATGGTTTTATCCTTGTCACTTATTTATGATTTGGGAAGTATAAGGTAGTCCCTCTCATTGTTTCAGTAATAGGATGTGTTTTTTTATTGCTTTATTGATGAATGATAGATACAAAATATGATTAAACTTATTGTTATGAATATTTGCATATTTAAGTATCTTATCATCTCACAAACATGTGGAACATATTTTCTAACACAAATATTATTTAAATTTGTAAAATGAACATTTATTGGCATGTGAACAAGTCTGTTAGAACTAGAAGCCTATAGAATCTTGAAGTCATATGAGTTTTGAAAAACTTATATAGAAAGTATGTCCTACGATCTAATGATTAGGAGATAATATGAGTGTAATATTAATCAGGTTAGGCATATACTAGGGGGATCTTATAGGTGATTGATATAAAATTAGGAAGGTAGGTCCTATAGAAGGAAAGAGAATAGGAGATAACTGATAAGGGTGTGAAATATCCATATGTGTATTTACAAGTCATGTGAGTTAATTATAGGTCAATATTGACATTACCAAATGTCTAATAATATAATTTAGTGTCTAAAAGTGCTCCATTTTATTCTAGTAATGAAATAAAAACAATGCTAGAGTAAAAAAGATATAAAATGTACCTTACTGTGTAAACACTTTTTATTTTGGAGAAGGCTCAAAGTTTACAACTTTATCCATGAAAACATTCAATTAACATGTATAAATCAATGTCCATGTATGAAATGAATTATATTAATTATTTTTTTAAAATTTGAATAGCAAAGAAGGAATACATCCATAAGTGGTTGAACTATGTTTTCATGTGAATTTTTGGAGATGCACTTCCTTATGAAGAATTTTATATTTTGAAATATAATTACCAAATGTATAACTTCATGGGATTACTATGTCTTAAGTAAAGTTACATTGTTCAAACAATGGGTTGGGAATATAAATTCATCAACCAACATAAAAATGGAGTAGTGTTAGGGTAATGAGTGGCATAGAACTTCAACCACACTAGTCATTTAACTAATCTTGAATCTTAAAATAGAAGAGGGAGCCTATATTAGACTCATCTAGGGTGATTTAATTGGTGTTTATAGAATTATAGATTCAATATGCTACCTTTAGTACCATTTATTCAACACCAATTCAAACTTTAAAAATATAAAAAATATAATAACGTATGCATGAATAATGTTCATTCCCCATAATTTTAACAAATATACTAATTTGATATATAATATAATAAAATATATTTGAAAATTTGTCCCAAAATAAAAATATCTAGAAAAAGTGTCATTTGTGTTCTTATAAAATGATTATAATTTTTTTTTTTCAAATGCATTACATATTACCCCAAAAAATTCTCAATATGTAAATATTTATACCATAATATGAATCAAATTGATAATATGAATCAATCTAAACTCTATAAATCATATAATCTATCCCAAAATTTAATTTATGTATGGTGGATTGAATCTCTATGACAAACCCATTAATATTCCCCCTTATGAGGTGAGGAATGTAACCTATGAATTATTCATCTCAAAATAAAATGAAATATCACATCATTTTATATATAAATATATAAGCATTTAGAAGCATGTGAAAACATATGGATAATATGTCATCATAATATGCATAAATCATCATTCATATATGAAACATGTATCTTAGGGCATGTAAGTGTCATGTGAAGATAAATATATCAATAAGATATGCATTAGTAATCACTACTTATATTATTACTAAATAATAACCTATGCAAAAGGGTACATGATATGGATCATGAAACCACATAAAATAATAAATGTGCATGACATGGATTAAGGAATGAAACTCATTATGAAGTATTAGTTTTATTGACTCATAAGTACATAATAAATAAAACACATTAAAACTCAATGTCACACAAGGAAATAACCACACATAATGGATTATTAAATGTCACAGTTAGAAATAGCCATAAAATAACACTCAATGTCACATAAGGAAAGAGCCACACATAATGTAAATTGAATGCCACACAATGCAAGTTCCATAAAAAATGGATAATCAAATGTCCCACAAGGTAATAACCATAAACAATGGATAATAAAAATTTATATAAGGAAATATATATAAATAAAGATTCATAAAATTTGAAACTCACTCAAGGAAAAATCATAAAATAAAGAAATGGCCTAAAGAAAGATTAATACAATGAAACACTCAATCAAATAAAATTTATCAAAGAATGAAAGAGATAAATAAAGAGACATACAATGAAGAATTTAATCAAGTAAAAAGTTATATACTAAATCTAGATCCAAAATAAATCATAATTGATGATTAGCTTATGTGAAATGAATTATAAACAATGAAACATATAACAATTCATACTAGTATACACCATTGATCCATGTCAAATTAACATCATATAAAAATAATATATCCATGAAATGTAGAATTATAAAGAATATAAGCAAGAGCAAGGCATGTGTAAGAAATTAATGTATATAACCATGATAAATGGAAATATCATAGGAATACATAACATGTTATAATGTAACCTATATAATGAGATTCCCCCAACATTGGCATGAACCCTGGGCATAAGAATGCCCTACATATATGTATCCATGTATAATTTATAACTTTTATGTTCTACATCTCAATCATATATACTATGAAATGAATATGCATATGAAAAAAAATAATAACAAATATATTATAAATTACATATTGATATAGAAATTAAAAAACCATGTTATTTGTGGAATATTTTAGGTTTTTTAATTTTTTTTTTTTTTTTTCATTTTTAAAAAATATTTAATGATTATGTTCCTACTAACCAATGATCCCATAAAAGGGATGGAAACATTTGGGTCTTATATCAAATTTGGTAATGGTCACTTGTCATGAAATATTAGGGTCATATATATATATATATATATATATATATATCATTATATTAAAAATTAATATCATGTTGTAGTATGTCCATCATCATCAGCATCATGACTTTTACGATCTTGTGTATGATGAATAACCCTATCAGGCATAATATCCCAGGGAATTTTTTGTATAGTAAAAACATGATCTTGTATTCATTTGGGAGTATTTGGAAACATCTATAACATTATATTAGGATGTGATGGAGTAGATAATGGGTCCTGTGAGTCATAAATACACCTTTGACATAATGGCCATTGAAGAACTGCTCATCTATAAGTTTAATTACTTTTTTAATAAATTGTTTGTATTAAATGAAATTATATAGGCTGTATAACTAACTACCATGATGGTGGGGGTGGAGGAGGAAATTGATATAGCTAAAAAATATACTCATATGGAATGGTTAGAATTATTACCACTCAATTGTCATGTATATATTTGGCATGTATATGTATTAAAGATTGCACATCATGGATATTATGTATCCAATGACATATTAATAGCATGGAAAATTCCCTTATACTGATTAAAAATAATAATGGAGTATCAATTAATACATGAACCTCATTAAATGGTAACCTAATAATTCATAAAGTGTTTTGTCTCTCTAAAAAATCCTTTTGTGTATATCCAAGATTAGTAAGTAGTGTCATAGTGAAAATGTTTTCACTTGAACCATTATCTATCATGACACTATGAATGGGATGAAAATACATGTATGCACATATAAATAATGAATTTAAAATATAATAATATTCAACAGTATCATTGTCATCAAATGTAATTGTAAGTATTTATGGGAAAAATGATTTTAATTATGCTAGTAATACCATCTAATGGTTAGCCATATGTTTGTGGAGAAGGATATGAATTATAATTCATATTTAAATTAGAATTATCCTTAGTATATATTACTACATGGTTGGTATAAGGATTAAAAAATATTTTCAATTATATTTTACCATTTGGTTATGTTCGTAAACTGTTCATAGGTATGTTGAGCTCAATAATGCTATAATTAAGTAGATACTAAATTCTATGTCTTACCAAGAATCATATATTTATATAATGTACTCTTATTTATGGTAATAATATTATTTATTATTGTCACATCCATTATATATAGGTATACTCATATCAACCTCATTTTGTGGAGGGAGATATAAATCTGCACTCAAGTAATTTTTAAAAATTAGTAGGTTGTGACACTTCATTAACTATTAATTTTGCCTCATTATAAGTATCATTAAATTTAGACTTATAATTTGGGTTGATTTTTAAATAAATATTTAAATTGGTTGGAGTATTAACTACATATTTTATTTTATTCAAATATATGAACTTAACTTCTCAATCTTCAATTATATAGCATAACTCATCAGATAATTTGAATATTTTGAACATAATAGACTCATGGAGAGGGGAAAACACATTTTTATTGAATATATATTTAAAAAATTATTATCCATGGTATTTTTCATATTAAAGATCATGGTCATGTATAAAATTACATAGTCACTAATGGGTTCATTATATCCTTGCTTAAGTTTTGAAATTTGAGCATAAGACCATTTCTCACTAATATGCATATAAAAATGTGCTAACAAATAATTAGCAAAATTATTGAATTAATTAATTTATTATAATGTGGGGTTATATAACTAATTAAATTAATATTCCTTAATAATTTTCAAAAATAACTTAGTCAATAACTTGTCATTAGAGACACAATTCAAACATGTTACATGACAGGCTCTTAGGTATTGATTTGGATCACCTTTACCATTACATAATGTAATATTAAGAGATTAAAAAAATTATAGGTAAGGGATACTATAAAATATCTATGGATAATGCAATATGAATTAACTCATTATCATCTATCAAATGAAACACTCTATAAGAAACCTACTCTAACTACAACACTTGAGCCTATAATTCTATAGTAGTCTTCATGAGGCATTTTTTTGGTAAGCATGGATGCTGATTTAAAATTAGTAGTGATCATAGGATGCTTATAAGTTTATTATTTAGGGATATGTACTATAATATTGGTAAAAATTGTGTTTTCCCCCACATTAGGAGTGGGTATCACAAGTTTAACCATACATGTATACATAGAAATAGTAAAAATAATATTAGTTATGTGAACACCAATTTTAGGGTCAATAACTCTAAGATGTTGATGGTTATATTTAAATGGGTCTTTATTTTTGTTAGATGTAATAACCTTAGCATTTTTTCCATTTTTTTTTTTATGACTACATTCAAGACTTGATCCAAGTGATCAGGTTATTTTGAATTTGATATTAAAATGTAGTCAAGGATTTGACTTGTTTAAGATTTACCTCATTGAGTTCATTAATTTGAATTATATCCTGATACTCATTTTAATCTTGTTTAATTTTTATAAATGATGCATTTAATCTTTAACAATATTATCTTTCACTCGTATATGTTCATTATTAACATTTGCATCAAAATAAGAAGAATGAATTTGCATTTCACTTATTTTAGCCATTTTCATTTCAATGAAAGGAGTCTTATTTTATTTAATTTAAAAACCACTTAAACTATCACTTCAATTTAAATTATTATGTGAGTTATCCTTCTTAGATGGCATAGAATAGATCATGACATATTTAAAACTCGCTAAGATGAAAAATATTTATTGCCTTAATGTATATGAAACATGGAAATCAGATTTGAAACCCTAAGATGAAAAATCTAAAAATCCTAAGAAATAAGGAAGAAATCATAATGGAATACCTAGGTTTTGATGTTATCAATATAAGGAATGGGTTCACCAACATATTTTACCTTATTTTCTATTGATGTATATAAACAAGTAATAAACTTTTGAATATTACATTGTACAATGTATGGAAATAATACACAAATCTAAATGCTACATCATATTATGATTTAAATAATGAAATTTACTATAAACATAAATTACCTAGGGGATTAATACACTTAGATTTTTATTGTGTTTGTGCAAGTATAAGACTAAATTCATGTGATTGAAAGTATAGGAAAGGGACCAAGAGCTTTTCAAATGAGAAAAAATGGGTGTTTGAGTTTTCCTAGACTATTTTTTTGACCTCTAGATGACTATTTCATATGAAGTCCTCTATCTCTATTGGATTAATCCCTTTATTCTTTTCTTATTTTTTTGACACAATTTGATTCACCTACTTGTAAAAAATTTCTATGTGTAGTCATTTATCATGTTCACAAAAACTATAATCTTATTTCCTTATGTTCAAAAACCTATCTCAATTTCAACACTTGGTTATCTTAAAAAAGTCTAAATAATGATGGGTTGATTTGACATTAACCACTATATAATTAATGGTTTAGAATTTCATATGTATCTAATATTTTAGGGAGGGAAATAAAACCACACATAGTTCTTCCCACTAAGCGAATGTGTGAAATCATGATCCACTATTATAAATGCATCATGTAATATTTATTTCGATACTTTATAATGTAAAAATATTCCTTGGTTAGGTGATTTATACTTGGAAAGGGCCTATACTTATGACTAATTTATGACTTGTGATGTTTAGGGTAGTCCCTATCAATGTGCAAGTGATATAATAAGCTTGCTTAGTGTTTTATTGATGAATTATAGATAGGGAGTATGATTATAATTATTATGTATTATTTTATAATTAATTAGGTAAATTATCACACCACCAAATTTTATAATGTATATGCTAACCCATATGATTTGAATTTGGAAAATGATTATTATTTAGCATAGGTATACTTCCATTAGATTTAGATGCTTGTTAAATTCTAAATTCATTTGAGTTCTGATAGACTCATCTAGAAATGCAATTGTGATATGATTATAAAATTATAGTCTTATTATGTTAATTATAATAATTTTAGTCACATATTATAAAATCATGTAAGTTACTAATAGAAAACCAAGAAGTTTGGGCCAATATGGTGTGCAAGAGCCATATGTGTATGCACAAGTCATGGGAGGTAAGGATAGGTCAATAATGACATTACCAAGAGTATAATATCGTCTTTTAGTGAATATAGTAAATGATATAATACCAAAATTGAATAATGACACAAATATATAAAATTTTATTTTGAAAGCTCCAATAAGATTTCAGCATGTAAAAATAAATATATGGAAATGGGATGCTTTATGGTGCAAGGATAGGTAATAATTATCCAAGAAATCAACCTTAAAATAAATTTTATTAGAGATCCATAATTATATAGGGCATTAGAATTCTTAATTAATCAATACTTATCATATAATCAAGAATAAATTATTTTTGGAAGGGATAAAAGGGAATGTCTAAAAATTTGTGGCATAATGTATAGTGTGATATAAAAATAAGGGTGAGACAATTATCACCATCGATAGGAGGATGTTTTCATGGATTTAATCATAGGATTTCCTAAATATAAGTGGGAAAATTTAATTATGGTGGTCATGGATAAACTCACCAAATATTCCCATTTTTGTGCTTTGTCACTTTCACTGATAACAAGTATAATAAAAATAAATTTTATGGTTATATTTATGAAGCTACATATGGAACTAAATATTATAGTAAGAAATCATGACCCTATATTTACCAATAATTTTTGGATTATCTATTATCATTTTTGGATACTCATATATCTCATAACTCATCATAAAATCCATAATATGGTGGGAAAACTAAGGCAAAAAATAAGTTCTTAGATGGTTATTCATGTTTCTTTTCTTTGGGTAAATAAGAGAGATGGGTTCAATGCTTATTTCCATACTTCATCCAAAATGTCTCCATTATATGGGAACCATTCACCATCCATCACCTCATTCTTGAGGATATAGCCATAGGTTTAAGAAGTATAATAACACATTTAAAACTAGAAGAAGGTACTCTATAATATTAAAGAGAACTTGACAATGCCATATAACCACATGAAGAAACACGCTAAACAACATGTAGTTAAAGAAATTTTGAAGTTATAGTTTGGGTTTTCATGAAATTATAATAGTATATGAAAGTTTCCTTGAAATAATATAATAAGGATTAAAATATTTCATCTAATTATTATGTCCTTAATCATGTTTTTAGAGTTTTGGCAATGCATCATAAAAATTTGAGTTACCTCAGTTAATAAAAATGCATCTGATCTTCCATATTCTCTACTTGAAGAAGGTAATTGGATACAAGGTTTCCACATAGATAGAGTTATTAGAGACTAATGGAGAGGGTAGAGTCATTTTTGAACCTAGATAAATCCTTTATATAGGAAATAAGAGGTTAAGGATGATGGTAATCATCAAGTATATGATCAAATGGAATAATTTAGATAGTGAAGATGAAACATGGGAGGATGAAGCATTTATTTAATATCATCTAGATATCATCAACATTGAGAATGAAATTGGTTTGAATGGGATGGGAATGCTACTTACTTAACCTATATCATGTATTAGGCTATATTTGGTTGACTTGTGGCTAGAATAACCTTTAATTAAGTCAAATTATCATTTTCATAGCCTTATATTAGTTGTAGGGTTTGAGTAGGGTATGTCCATAACATTTTGTGTGTGTGTGTGTGTGTGTGTGTGTGTGTGTGTGTGTGTGTGTGTGTGTGTGTGTGTGTGTGTGTGTGTGTGTGTGTGTGTGTGTGTGTGTGTGTGTGTGTGTAGGAGGTATTGGTTAGTATTTAGTAATCATATTATGAATTATTTTTTAATATAATGTTGTGGAGGCTTCCCCCTCAAGGTGGATTATTACGTTTTCAAGTATCATTCTCTTATTTCAATCATATTATGACATAGTTTTCTGATTATGATTTATTGGTGAGGTAATTTCATTATATTTAATATATGTGTGGATTCATTTTAGTCCTTTGTTTTTATCTTAAGATCTAACTAGTTATAAAAATATACATCTCTATTTGATTTTTTCTATAAATCCTTTGTGTTCCTTCATTATAGTGGTAATTTTTTTAGTTTTTAAAGGGTGTAACAACCCATTATATTATGACAAATTTTAAATATAAAATGTAAGAAGGATCTGAGTAAGGTTTACATCATATATGTTATGAACTTAAAATATATTGGTGATGAGAAATATATAATTTTTGGTAGTATCATTTCTACCATGAATTCTAATAGGTTTTCCATAGGAACATATCGAGGCTTATACATAAATTGTAGTATTAAATCTCTATATATATCCTTCCAATAGCTAAAATAATATCAAAATAAAATTATTTAATAACTATCAATAAATTATTTGAGCTTAAGGCATAGTTTCAAGTGATGCCAACTAAGGTTTATATCATGCAAAAAGATTCCTTTAGAATTCCTTAAGTTTACCCCTACTAAGTCTCTTATGAAGAGGACAAGGGCATTCATTGTGACTAATTTTGAGGAGAATGAATTGGAGGAAAATGAGGAGGAATAGGAAGAATTTGAGATGTCAAGTGGAAATTACGTTGAGGTGGAAAATCAAATAGTTGATTTGGAGGATGTCATGTATAAATATGTTGGGGTTCCTGATTTGGATGGGGGTTGTAAGAGGAAGGAAAGGAATGATAAAGTGGGAGATGAGAGTACCCATGAAGGGATTGAATATTTATATACATATATTACCCTACATAATAATTTATTATCTTTGATCATTAAATATACCAATGTGAATATTTTTTTTGGGGGAAGATCTAATGTTCATGGTGTTGATGAGGGTGAAGGTGTGGATTCTAAGCTGCTTAAGTTGGAAGATACAATTGAGAATTTGGAAGTTGAGAGGATTATTATGAAAGGAAACATTTATAAATTGGTTACAAACTAGTAAATTTAATATCATAAATTATGTTTCAAAAATAATGCTTTTAAGGGAAATCCATAAGAAAGGTAAAGACTAGCAGAATGACATTTGTGCAAATAAAAGAAACAAGGCCTTGGAAAAAGGGAAGGCTTTGGAGATAGATAATTCTTTTATAGGGGACATTGCATAGGTCCTCAAAAATCTTGTTAAATAATGTAATATGGTTCTTAAATATCTAGAGATACAACTCATAATTTTAGTTTTATATTTTTTGGTTATGGTTAGGTTATTTGTATGATAAGTATAGACATTTGGTTTTTATGTTTTAGTGTTTTTAATTTCTATTAGTTTATTTATCTCAAAATTGGGCCCATTTTTTTTGTAATTAGAATGAGACCTATTCAAAACCCACCCTTTACCCTTAATATAAAAATATAAGGCTAGATCATAAATAATGTGTCTCTATTGGGGGAATTAGTTGTCTCTATTAAGAATAATAAGCTAACCTTGTGAATATGTAATGATTATTATATGTTGTAAAAATAGACAGTCAAGAATAAATATCCATTACCCCATAATGATGATATTTTATACTAAATAAGAAGGGTGACCATTTTACCTAAGATAGGTTTGAGATAAAGGTAGCATCAAAAGAGAATCATATAAGAGTGTATTTATATAAAGCTTTGTACACTTCCTCTTGGAATTATGAGTTCATAACTTATTTCCTTTTGGACTTGTAAATTCAACTATGAAATTTATGAACCAAATTAATATTGATTTCAATGAATAATTATATTTTTTTGTATTGGTATTCCTTTAAAATATTATAATCTATTATATGACTAAGGAAGAGAATGCCCAACATTTGAGGGTAGTTATATATAGACACAAAGAACACAAGTTGAATGAAAAAAATTATTTTGTTATTATAAAAACATAAAATGTGCTACCTTAACAATAAATCACTTTTTAAATGCATTTCACTATTTATCAATAATAATAGAGCACTCTTAGAGTGGCATATATTAAAAAAACTAGAAAATGTTTATAGTTTCATGTGAATTGTAGGTTATTTCAAGATTTTTTATTTAGAGGGAGATTCCATTATTATAAACCCAATCACATGCTTGCAAAGAAAATATAATAATATTATGGTATAATCATGGGAATCATTTCAGTTTTTTAATGAGAAGCTAACCATCACCCTAATATTAAATAAATAAATAAAATATAAGTTCATGGTTATGATAGATGCTTTTATTTAAGGTTTTGGAGGATTTTTAATATTAGGGAAATGGTTAGGTTATCTTTATGAAAATAAAATGATTTACCATGATTATAACACTCAAAATTATTCAATTCCATTTTAAAATAGGTGATTTGGTTGGGAATTATGGAAACTCCCTCTACAAATATCTTGTGATATGGAAACAATGCTCCACAACCTAAATATGGAAGTAATTATGAGTGAACTTTAAATGTGGGTATATTTTTTTCAAAAAAAAAAAATTACATAAAAAATACCATTTTTGAATCAAGTACTTATCTTAATATAATATTCATACTTAGAAACATTAGTGGTTAGAATTATCATTTATTATAACTTCTAGATCAATTATATTTAGGGTATGCAAAACCAAGTGATTAGTACTCTTAGTTAGAAATAACATATCTATGTCTTTAAAAATTATATAAAAACCTTTATAAAACATATTTTGAGATATTTGGTAATACATGAGTGTATGATTGCCAATATATAGACTGAGTTTGATATTTATGGTCTCTTGAGTCACATGAACATTATTTATTTAAATTACCATGTAAATATAATGCATTTAGATCATGATAAGTCACATAGTTGTCATATTTAAGTCACCTAAGTGTGATAAACATGATGAAATATTTTAAGCAAATATAATTTTGGATCAGTCTCAAGAAACACATAATAAATTTTTTCATTAGTTCTTTGGAATGTCAATGAGTTAAGGATAAACATATATACCTAGGTGTGATGTTGTTCCCTCATGAGATTATTGAATGAAAATGTAAAATTATCATCGTGTATTTTGCATAAGTTATATATATTTCAAATAAAAAAATTGATTCATTTATGGTTTTAGTGGAAAAATTAACCAAGGTTGCTCACTTTATCCTAGGATACTTGAAGCATGTGAATTCATTAATTTTTTCATGATTGTTTTCCATCTACATGGTTTCCATAAGAAGATACTTTTAGATAGTGATATCTAAATTAATTTTAGGTTAGCATATCCATTTCATGTGGCGTTGGAAACCCAATTGAATTTTAATTCCATGTCAAAAGTATAATAATGTGTTCCACAAAGGAGCCAAAAAATATTTTTAGTAATATATTACAAAAAATAGCTTTAAGTTTTTTAATTTTTTGATAAAATGTCCATGTAATGTATATTATTATTAATAAGATAAAATGACTATTATGATAAGCTAAATGAAAAATTATAAAAGTAAATTAAATTCTTAAATATTTTCTTAAAATTTTCTATATAAATCAACAACACAAGTGGTAGGAATATCCACCCTTGGAAGTTTCATAGAACAATAATCTTAATACCACCCTTAGTGTGGTTTCCTTTGAGGATATTTATAATAGGAAGTATAAAAAATCTCTGAGTTATGATAATGTTGAAGAAATTTTTGTTATTGACCCTACTACATTAAATGAAATGAAGGATACAGTTAAAATTATTAGACTTTACATAATTAGTGGAATAAATTGATGATAATAAGATCTGATGATAATAAAATTAATCTTATGCAAATATTTATGAGAAAAAAGTGTGTTTCTATTATTTATATATAATGAATTTCATTAATTTTTGGAAATATTTTAAACTTGCATCTCATTTTAAGTTTCCCTGTAATAACCTGGAATTCATTAATCTAGTTTCCTAATAATTTGAGATATTAGTTTATTTTGATAGAATACATAATTTATTCCATGTATGTCTTGAAAATTTATAATGTTTATATTCCACATATTTTAAATCAACATGTAGTGTAGGTTTAGAATTGAGAGTAGTTTTGGTTAATCCCCTAAGGGTTCTTGAAACTTTCACTTTTTTCTAATTCAACAAGGAGGTTTCTCAATGTAAGGTATAGTGGAATCATTATTGAAAAATAGTGATACTTTGGTAAAACCATGATAATGGGTTACACTTTTTTAAATCAAAATTACATATAAATTTAAAAACTATAAATAAATTAATATTTAGAAAAATCTAATTAAATAAAAAAAACTATAAAAAATAACTAACCACTATATTATCATGTCTTTTTTAATCCCAAAAAAGTAATGTTTAAAGCCACCTTAAAGTGTGCATAATAAAACATATATATTTTTATGATATATGTTAAATAAAATATGTATAAAAAAATTCAAAAAATTGACTAGGCACTAAAATTAGTAATTCAAGAAAAATATGCAAAGATATACTTTATAGTATTAATATTTTCACACATTTAATTATGTGTAACTTTATCATTATTTATAAATTAAAAAATAACCCTAAAAATTCTTTGTATAAATATAATAAAAATCTATAAATATTTATTTAAAACATACTATCATGTAGCATAATTTATTTGTAATATATCATTATTTTACACATAACCTTATTTGAAATGAAATATCACTTTTCTCCACCATTACTATATTTGCATATTTTTTTCACCAAAATCAAAGTTAAAATGTAACCCATTATATTTATTTCACCTACTTGGAAGGATGTGGCAAAGATACAAATGGTGTTTCCTCTTTTTTAAACATTTGGATGATACATCTTCTAAAGGGTAAGGATGTGACATCCCATGTTTTATACATGTTAATATATATATATATATATATATATATATATATATATATATATATATATATATATTAACATTTATTTATTATCAAATGACATTCAATAGTTATATAGTTTGGTTATCATTAATATATTATTCATTTTTACATATAGTTATGATGGCATGGACTAATTTAATTTCCTTAGTATGTATTCTTTGAAAATACTTTAAGGCATCACTATCGAAACAAGTGCTATGGAGTGGCTTTAGTACCTACCAATTTTCATATTGCAAGCTATAGATAGACTATACAAATAGAAAAAATAGAAGTTTAGGATGAGCAATTTTCTAATTTCTTAAATGTACGTAGATTTATACAACTTATGTTAGATGTACTAAATAAGATAACTCACTTGTGCATATGATCAATTGGAGATAATATCGATACCATTTGTTTGGGATAATGTCTATATATTGAATGAGATTAGATTTATTATTATTTATTTATACTTTTGTGGTCAAATGGAAAGTGCCTTGCATCAAAACATTCATTTGTTTTCCTAAGCATATGTCTGTATGTATAAATTAAAAGGGACTATTATCAAGTTTTAATTACCTTTCAAATGAAATCATATATAAGAATTCAAAGTTTTCCATATTCATTTAACTCTCTTGTCTAATGACTATGATATGTGATGCAAAAAATCTCTATAGCTATATAGATCGTTGGAAATAATGTTTTCAATGAGCTGAATTTACCATGTTAAGATGACATTTATGAGTGAATTTTATCAACTAATTGGGATTTTAAGACTAGATTGCCAATCTATATGAATAGTTGGGAATAAAATTTTTAAAATCAAAAGCAACTTGAAGAAAAAGAGTTATAGACCAAGGCTTGGAACAAACATATTAATGAAAAAGTTGAAATATTATGTTGGAATGCTAATTCAAATACTGATAAAATAGAGGAGAAAATTTGTGACTGTACCCAATCTGGTTGGGAGCACCTTGAAAAATTAGATTCAAATGTTGTTTGGAATACAAGGCAAGAAATTACCAAGGAAAATAAAACCAAACTACTCAAAATGGTTTGGATCCATAGGGACAAAACTCATAATATTATAGAGGAAAATATGATGGGGTAATTAATTTGAATAAATATTTGATGATATAAAAAAATCATATTGGAGTAGTGGTCAAGGTGAAGTTTCCACCAATTAGGAGAATTAGTTCTAGTGGAAATAGTTCTAGACTTACTGAGTAAAATAAAAGGATATTAGGTGTATGTGGATGGGCAAGTTCAAGGTTGTTATTAAGTTTAAACTATAGGAGTATAATATCTGAATAATATGCTATGAAAATGGAAAATAATTATTGTGTAAGGAAGGTCCCATACACAAAATTATAAAAAAACATTAAATGTATAAAAATTAGAGTGCATAAAATAGGGCTAACAAATATGCCTACTAAATTAGTAGCTAAACATATCACAAATGATCTCAAGAATTAGAGAAAAGATAAATAGATTACATGTCTTATAGATATAGTTTCATTATCATTATCAAGTGAATCATCATACCCCTTCCTCCAAAATATCATTCCCACAAATCCTTTATCTTATAAAATTCATTCAAAGGATCACTCACCTATTTAGGCCTCCTAGCTTGAAAATTAATTTGAGAAAGGCATAGCTAAACAAGGCATTGTAATTTGATCCATTAACCTAATAGACTAAGGGAAAGCATTATACCTAGCTAAAAAAAATCTAATGAAAATAATCCACCTGTCAAATACTCTCCATAACAGTCTTCTATTGATCTAAAAATTCTTTAATCTAGGCCATTCCATCATAATATCTATTATTTTTATTTGATATGAATTGTTTTATTGGATAATTTATATTACTAAACTATGGTGAGGTGTGAGTCATGTAGCCAAGAAGGTGCATGGCACTGTGAGGCAGCTAGTGCAAATCTATGTTGGGAATGTGATGAAAAGGTGCATGGGGCCAATTTTTTGGTGGCTAGGTATGCCATGATTTTTAGTTGTTATAAATTCCATCAACAAACTCAAACAACCATTTTTTTGTCATGCTGAGATGCTATGCCTAATCTAAGCCTCCTCATCTGCACTGCTTGCTGTAATTCCTCTACACAATCTACTATTTTCTCCGCCCTTCAAAATCAAAAGGATTGTAGACCTGCATATGGAAATATGGGTTGTATTTTTACTGATGAGCACTCCCATGTGACCAATAACTTGATCACCCATAGATATGATGAAGTTAAAATGATTAAGGCTATTCCATAAACAACATTTAAGGCAAGAAAAACTACAAAATTTCCCAAACCTTGACACTGATATTTTCACTGGCCTAACCACTATCAAAATTATCCATGTAAACAATGCTTTTAATAGACCACCCAAAAACTCTTAGGCATAGAAGATATATTTAGGTTCATAGTTATTCAAATCAAATTAAAGAGTCTTTAAATTTTTGATAACTTTTAATATATATTTAATAAAATGGACCATCATGAAAATCATTTTATCCAATGGATATATATCCACAGAAACATAATTAAACCACCCACATAACATTACTATCTAAAATATGTTTTTAAGCTAAAATAGGGCATGTAGTGGGAGAATGCCTTATGTAAACAATATAATTTTTTGAAAAAATTGAATACCAAACCCAAAATAAAAGAGAGAGAGAAGGATTTAAGGGATCTAACCATCTCCATGCTTATCAAATAAACTGAAAGCCTCCTTGAATTTAGAGATATTCTACTCTATAAGCTAATCAAACATTTTAAACATAATAAAATGATGCTATATGTGAGAATCTAAACCCCCCACCTTATTTTGATGAAAGAACCATGGTTTCCCATTTGATTTGATTTTAAATCATGCAAAGTAAAATTCCAAGACAAGGTGGGATGTGTTTTATTATTGATGGGACCTAATTTCTATTCTTAGTGCTAGTTACTGGAAACACCTCACCTCACCTACACTTACGTATTTGTAAACACATCACCTACACCTTGCTATGGTTTCAATAGTAGCCACATGTATATGGAAGTCTTCATTGTACACTGAATTAAAACTTGGCCATGTTCACATTATTGGTAAACAATTCTATAAGTAAATCCAAAAAATATAACCTTGGTAAAATTAGTTATTTGGATATAGTCATAAGTATTATTCAATGTTTAGATGTAACTAGGAAAATATAAACTATTAATGACTTTTTCCAAACATCATGCAATAGCCCTAATTTTTTGTTGCAATTAAATATTGATTAGCTTCAATGATTTTCAAATCACATTAATAACACTTGGTTGATACAATAGTACTTGATTAGAAAAGTACTAATAACATGGGGAATATGGACATTAGTATCAAATGGTGAAATTATAGATATAAAACATCACATAGTAATATGATTCCTAGTTACTCATTTTCATGTGATTTAACAATTTAATGGTAATATTTGTAACTTTAATTTGTATATGAGAGTGATTATGTATAGTGAGGCATAGGTTTTTGCATGTTATCTTTTGATTCCATTTTATACTTTTCATTGTATTTTATGAAATTGTGTGTCATAATAATTATTGATAAATTTACTTTCTTGTGTGGTCATTGTAGGAATAATATATTTAGATTGAGAAAAAAATACTTCACAACATTTACAAATTATTCATCATCCATTATTATTTTTTTAAAATAATTTAATGATTTATAAAAATATTTTGAATGGTTAAAAATATTTAAATGGTTTTAAAAAAATGTTAATGGTTAATTTAAAAATTAAAATTAAAAAATGAAGTGTTGTTTTTTAAGTTAAATAAATAACTTTCTTGTTATATGGTTTATTTACATTACTATTATTTACTTTTGTTTCATAATTTCAATGACATGGTGGATAATTTTTTATTAAAGAATTTGAAATCTTTGTTGTTTTTACATAATATTAACATTAAAATATATTAAATTTATTTAAAGGGTTGTATCCCAACTGGTGAGGACAATGGTTGCTTATATCTATCTACCCAAGTATAAATCCCTCGATATACCTAGCATGGAGAGTCAAATAGATAGGGCAAGGATCATACCTTTGATGAATTTGACATCATGGATTTCCCCTATTTGTGGATACTTAACAAAAGAGATCATTAATTTAGATGTACATTTACTTAACACCATTATATGTTTACTCTAAAATATAGGAAAATATGTTAACATTATATGTAATCCAATGAATCCCAATCAAAGGAAAACTTATTAAGTCTATTATAATTTTTAATGCCTTGTATTTGATCCCTAATCCTATACTCTAATACCTAGGACTTCTTAACTTTATAACTTACTTTTAAAGACATAAAGTGTAATAACCACATCTTATGCTATTACCTATCACATATGGAGATATTATTAAATATATATGATTTATTTAACCATGATATTATTAATACCATCCTAATTTTCCTAGTTCCTAAAGTTATTTAAAGTCAAATAATAATAGTTGAATACATACATACATACATACATACATACATACATACATACATACATACATACATGTGTGTGTGTGTGTGTGTGTGTGTATTTACACACACACAAAAAAAATTATTAGATCTATGGATTAAAAGAGACAAGAGAAGTATAAAATTTGTGAACTCTCTAGTATTTTCAATAGAATATCCTTAATAATATCACCCAAACTACATCAAATATTAACAAGATTCTAATAAATATGAAACTATACATACACAAATCCTATTATAATGGTATACCAATATTTATAGCTTTGTAAAATATGTGAATTTGACAAATTGAAGCTTGTCTCATCTCATCAAAATTTACCCTTGCCTTTTATGATCTTATATAGATAAGAATTAAGTTTATGGGCATGATTTATGTATTAGTTTTCTTTATAATTAAGTATTCTTAAAGTAATACTTACTATTATTAGGATAATTTAATTAAGTAAATATTTAATTAATTATATTATCTAAAAGTAAGCTATAAATAAAGTGAACACATTTTATTATAATTTATAAATATAATTAAATAATATAAGCACATATAAGACAATAAATTTTTTTATAGGTCATAAATATACATAGACTTTCATCCCTTGATATGTACTCTAATAAATTAAGGGATGGATTAATCACAAAACTATATCCACTTGATGACACCTTCCTTCACACCCAAGAATTTCCTAAGTTGAACAAACCTAGTCTCAAGACATGACTTTGTGATGATGTGTAAAACATGTGCTTAGATATGAAAATAATTAAGATCAATTAACTTATCATGTAACATGTTTTTAATATAATTCATATGAATATCATTGTGTTTTGTTGTTGGTACTCCAATAGGTTTTTATAAATATAGATTGTTTTTTATTATTGCATTAAATTGTTGTGAGTTTGACATGTAAAATCCATAATTTTTAAATCAATAATAAAATCCAAACTAACTCACAAAATAGTATTAAAAACACCATAGAATAAAACCTATGTAATACAATAAATAATGGTATATTATTGTTTCAAGACCAAGCCATGAGATTTTTTCTAAGATGATATAGATCGTGTGATTGAATTTCAATCATCTAGATCAACTACCTAATAATTGTTAGTTTATCCTAAAAAATTCTCAATCCCATAATCCATATTATCATGAAGTTATCATGGAATGTGATGGGTTCCTTACAATGGCTCCCTTTCAGGTCTCAAATGTACTATGACACTAAGACAATTACAAAGGATAACTAAAGGAAATTATGGGTCAAATAGAGAAGGCTTGACATAAACTTCCTATAAATTGTACCATCAAGTAAAGGATAACAATAATTATTCTAAATATTGACTATAATATGATAAGTATTAAGGGTAGGATTATTTTTATCCATTTTGAAGTAGTGGAGTTTATATTGAACATAGTTATAATTATTTACAAAATATGACCTTTCTCAAAATATGAAATCTTAAGGCCAAAGAAATAGTGTAAAAATCCCAAGTTTGTCATCTCAAAATATTTCATAAATTTATTCTTCACATCATGGATCATTTTTCAACACCACTTATAGTAATTAATTCATTCACATAGAGGACCAAAATCACGTGCTTCTTGTCTACCTTTTAGTGTATGTTATTGGTTCAAAATTAATCCATGTAAAACCTATGTAGAGAATAAACCTAGTAGTATTCTCATGCCAAGATAAATTATCCTATTTCACACCTTACAAGGAATTACTCAATTAAAATACATAGCTAGAGATATCACTACTAACAAACCTAGGAGGTTGGGACCTATAATTATACATGAACGATATCACTCTTGACATAAATTTGAAACAATTATAAATTATTTTTTGGATAAAAAAATTAAAATACAAATGAAATTAGTCATGGAAATTTAAGCAAAGGTTTCATAGTAATCAATATATTCAAATTTTGAAAATAATTTCATAATAATCCTAGATTTTTACTAATGAATTGACCCATATACAACATACTTAGTGTGAAATTGATGCCTAGAGAGGCTTGGAAGAAGAATACAAGAGCAAAAGCGAATAGAAAATACCATTAGGTTTTTAAAAGACTATCAAGTATCATAAATATAAATTGATATTTAATAACCATGATGTGTAGGTATGAATATGAAAGAAAGGGAGTCACTCCATGATCACATGGATAAAAGGATCAATTAGGCACAAGAACTAATGATATGGAAAATTAAAGAGGAGGAAAACCATGTTACTTCCAAAGGAGATGATGGGGTGAAAAATACATGTTTGGAAGAGGAAAAGATCAGTCCAAAGATGATCTAAGGAAGGAGTAAGAGTATATTAACATTGGGAAAGCAAATAGAGGGTAGTATTATCCCAATAGTAAGTTCAAATTTCATGCCAAGAGATGAAGAGAAAAGACTCATAGAATGAGAACTACAAGCAAGTGAACAAGAAAATATGTAAATAAAGAAATATCAAGGCAAGAAATCAATCTATTCAATTGATAATATTTAAGCTAAGTTCATTAAAGGTATTCATGCTGATAGTAAGATAATAGGTTTTGAATAAGTTTTATGTTATGATGAACCTAAATTGGTCAAGGAGAAGGCATTACAAGATGAACAAGGAAGATATGAGAAGACTTACCATGAGAAGGTGGAACATCATGAAAATGTATCCAAAGAGGATATAAATGAGAGTTTGGAAAGGATAAAGGAATAAAAAATGAATTATAAGATATTATAACATGAGGAAAAATGAGGAAAAAATATTAATAAGATAGAACAACAAGGAGTGCTTAAACAAACCATGAAAAAAATGAAAGGAAGACATAGAGTAGGAGTAGGAGTGAAGAATAAGAACTAGCCATTTGAGGTATAGTATGATGAAGATAAATTAGGAATAGAAGAGTTATAATATGAAGTGGACAAATATTTGCAACAAATCATGTACTTCATGAGGTTAGAAGATGAGTTGGGAAAGAGGCAAGACAAGGAATGGAGATAAAGACACAAGACCAGATGATAATAAATAATAAATATAATAGGAGAAACAACAAGAGGATATTTAAAATTCATAAAATTAATAATTTGAAAGCAAGGAATAAGTTGGACAAGATAAATTTGAGCAGGAGCTTAAAATTTCCCACTTAGGGAGCTTGATGTAGAACATCACAAGTTGACATAAGTTGTTATTGTGTTTGATATTTTAATGATATATATTTTTGGTTTTATATGGGTGTTATAGGTATTATAGGTTCCCATAGTATGTTTTTGATTCATTACAAGTCTTTGAGTTGTGTTTTTATAGCATATCTAAAGTTTCTATCCAAAAAGGAAAATTGAAAATTTGAATGTCTAACTAGGCCTTAGAGTGAAATTTTGGTTTTGTGTGAAGAGAATATGTTCATGTAAGTTTTTTAAAGGTAACATAAGGTTATAGGAGAGTGTTTTATATGTTTTTAAATTTTTATATCTTGAAACAAAATTTAAGTCAAGAATCTTGAATTTGTAACTACCACCCTATATGGGAGATGTTCTTGTGAGGAGTTATTTTGCATGTTTTGTAATTATGAAATTAAAAGTTTTTTAGGATGATATATTCAAATTATTGTGGATAAAAAAATCAAGGAGAGTCCCAAGAACCTATGAAAGAGCATTATTCTACTATAGTTGTACATTTTTGAAGCATTGTCTTATCAATGAATCAATGAGTCAATGAAAGGAACTATTGTTTAATATTATTGATATAATTGAGTATTATATATATATTATGGAGTTTATAATAACATTATTTTTTAAATTTCATGTATTTTTAATTTATATTTGGGTATAAGTTGCATGTACAATACAATTGAAAGAGAGAAAACTCTATTCTCACAACAAATAGAGCAAGTAAGTGGTATATTTTTTTAGGATTATTGAACTGGTTTGAGATAATATATTAATATAAAAATTTAATATTATTTAATTTTAAATAATATCCTTTTTATAAAAAATCAATACAATCTTTAAATCAATATTTCCCTTAGCTATAGACACATACTTGTGATAACTTCTAGAATTATGCTAAAACAAATGTAAGAGATCAATAAAGATTTTTCATAGCCTCAAAATTATGGGATAGTTTAGATATGGTATCATAGAACTTAAATATGATAAATACACATTTATATACCCAAATTACATTTATAAGTGTAAGAAAAAATTGAAACCTTCACACACAATCCTATTTTACACATAATTCTATAAAATTCTTTGTGGGAGCCTTGTGTGGATTTTTCATGAATTAATAGTTATTAATGATGGTTAAATGAGTTAGGGTAGACATTTTATAGGTATTATATATGTTTTAAGTAGTCAAAAACTCAAATTATTCCTTTTTGTAAGCTCTAAACCTTACACAGGCCTATGTAAACCAAGACTAGGGTTTTTAAATTGAAAATTTAATAACTTGAGTTTCCACCATTCAAATTTATAAAAACTTTTGAATATTATGTTATTTGAAATTATATAAAATATTTTTATGGTTTGGAGTTGGTACCTAATTGTATATTATAGTATCCATGACTGTGTGCTTAAACTAGGCATACATAGACCTAATTGGTAGAGAAGTGTATTAGCTTAGTTGATCTCCATTAATATTTGGATCTTAAAAATTAGTGTGAAGACAAAAAAGGATAAAGGGTATCCAAAATGGTGTTTATTATATTTGGAAACTTTTTGGATTGGTCAAACCAACTAGATTTGTGTGAAAAGAGGGCTACAAAGAGCTAGGCTTCAAATAAGAGAGAGTGGCTTGGTTGAGAGTTATAATATTAGGATTGAATTATTTGATTGGAGATTGAGAGGAGAAAAATATAATTAGATTGATATCCATATATTCCATGGATAGAAGATAAAAACCATGGAACCATGCATGAGGCTTTTAGGTCCATGAACTTATGTGAAAATGAACATGCTTAAACTGAGAAAGGAGAGTGAAGTGATGAAAATTGTGTAAGAGGTGATGAATTTTGTGCTAAGTAAAAATAGATTAAAAAGAGAGATAAAGGGTGATGTGTCTTGGATAAATTAAATAAGACAATGCATGTAAGTAGGCTTTTGAGCCTAGTGAAGATAAGAGTGATCAAGTATGTCAAGAGAGAAGCTAAGTACCTAAGATAAAAAAGTAATAAGAGATCAGAGTAAAGAGATAAAAGGAAATAAATTAAATCCAAATATAGGTATGAGGAGAGTGTATGGATCAACTCGTCATATAGTGGTATTAGAGTAGGTGACCTCTTAGAATAGTTTATGGTTTTAAGTATTAAAGGTTTCTATTTGAGGTTGTATGAGGTTAAGTTGCATATGAGGCAAAGTTTAAGGTAGGTAAAAATACCATGTAATAAATTATGAGAGTTATTAGAGAAAGAGGAAAAGAGAGAGTCAGAGAGTTTGTGGTAGAAGAGAATCCCTACGAAGAGAGAAGTAATAATCCAAGATGAGGAGTAGTTTAAAGGTGAAAAAGACTTGGATATGAGTGTCAAAAGATAAGGTAGAGGGGAGAACCTAGTTTGAGATACCAAGGAAAGGTGAAAGAGACTTTCTAAATCAAGGTGAAAAATAATTTTTGAGATAAGATGAACATTAAGAATGTAAAAGTGAGGAAGGTCTTAGCTGAGTTAGAGTACCACAATAAGAGAAAAAGGAAGGAGGACCCAAGGATAAACAGATTGGTTATTGAAGAGGAAATGAGTGAAATAGATCAAAGTATAGAGAGGATAAATATCTTGGTGGATCTCATGAAAGAAGAGGAAAGTCAGTGATATAGATAGGTAATGAGGAAAAGGAGAGTTAAGTGGCCTATAAGGCTACTCATGGAGAGAAGAAGAAAGATTATCATGAGAGACAATGAGAAGCAAAATAAGTTACAATGTAGGTAGATCAAGGAGGAGATAAATAATATCATGATGGATGAATAGGTTGGTAGATAATAGGAAAGTAAGAATCACCTTAAGGATAGTCATGGGGGATGATGAGAGGAAGAAACTAAGGGAATTATAAAAGTAACCTAAGAAGGAAAATATGGAGTCAAACAAGACTCAAAGTTTTAAATATCATGATTTCTTATCATGTGTGCATGGAGGTAAAAAAGTGAATAAAGAATAAGTCAATGTTGATGACATAAAACTTGAAACCATGAAGGACAAAAAACATTAACAACATGTTTATGTTGAAGAAGAAGTTGATTAGGCAACCATGTATAGAGGTACAATGGTTTATTACCATGAAAGAGGAGAGATTCTTGGAGAAGAATATCTTCAATAAGAAGGATACCTCATTGAAGGAATAAAATAAATATATTTTAATCAATAAGATTGAGTCAATAGGTATGACAATTATCAATCTGAATTTATATTGCAATAATCAATCAAAGATCTTGAACAAGAGATTATAGGTGATGAATAGTTGTTAGGTGAGAAAAAAGACCAATCATTTGTCTATGAGAGTTAGGATAAATTGAAATTAAATATGTTATCTTTTTAAAATTACATAAATAGTGGATAAAAGGACAAAGTATAATCTAAAATAATAATTGAAGATATGATCACTTGGTATGAGCCAATGTGGGCTCAAGAGAGAGAAATATTGATAGATAAGACAACATACATCATGGATAAAAAAGGTGTAAAAACTAATTTATAGTATGAAGGGGTGTCTAACTTGACACATAAAGGATATGGAGTACATGTACAAGTTATGGTAAAATCTATGAAAGAGCACAATGAGGAAGAGGATTTGACATGGAGAATATTGATGAAATAAATTGAAGTTTACCTATTAGATTTCCTAAATCAAAGTGAAAAGGAGGGAATTATCATAAATGAGCTAGAGGTAGAATTAAAATATAGATATAAGAATATTTCAAGGAGAAAGATCATGTTTCCCATTGGAATTATTAGCCATAATAGGCCCACATACCAACTATGGTAACTAGCTAAACCATCTAATGAAGAGTTCCTGATTGAGAATTCAATTCAAATTATCTAGATAGTCTTTTGATGGTGTGGGTTGATTGAAGGGGTCATAAATCTCACAAACATTCTAAAATACAAAATTAACCATTTGAAAAACTAAGAAATGAGTGAAATTCATCTGCTCTAATCACTCCATCTAGATTTTGTCCAAACATCTATCCTTAATAGTAGGAGAGCATAAATGACTATTTTAGTATTGCTTATTTTCACATAAATCCTTTTAAGATAGCATATCAAATGGGTTTACTCCTTTTAAGCATTAAAACCATCCCCTACAATTTTGGTGCCTTTGTGAGTTTTGTGCCTCAAGTTACAAATATGAAAAGTTGGCCAAAATATGAAAGATGCCCACATAAGCATCAATTTTATGTCTAGGTAAAACTCCATATGAGTTTAAATTTGATAAAATATAGGATGTCAAAAACATTTTCATGGACATCAAATGATATTCATGTGAATGTCAAATTTAAGCTCCAAAAACTAGCTGTTGTGGTTTAAAAATCCTTGGTGGAGATCTAAGGGAAAGCACATGGATAACAAGTGTAAGACCATGGGAGCTTGGATAAATTAAAAAGGTCAATAGATTATAATGACCAATAAAAATTAGATCTTGAGGTGATGCGTCCCAAAGATCCATGGTCTATGATTAATCAAGTCTCAGGATCTGATGGTGCATGATGGTCAAAGTGTCAAAGGAATCTATCCAGGTTACTAATAGTTGATGACAAAGTAATAATCTAGGATATTTTTGCAAAGGATGGCCAAGTAAGATGATGAGCCTGAATCAATAAGATGAGGAACCTAAACTTGATCCTAACCTGAGTTAGTGGAAAGTGAAACATAGCTCTCTACAGACTCAAATTGGATAGATTATCAAGAAAAGTGATATATCTATAATAAAAACAATATTAATAGATTGGTTTTCCTCTATAGATAATTTAGTCTAGGATCTAAGATAGAAGAAGATATATAGCTAAAAAAATATCATTTCAAGCCATGCCTCGACAAGCCACTAATTCAAAGTAGACATGACATGTCCTTGGTAATTCAAAGACCCAAACATCTTTCCTTCATGATAAGATCTAGTGGAAGATCAATGGATCAAAACTTGAGGATTCAAAAATTAGTTGAAGAATTCACTTCCATCTTGCCACCTTTGGTAAAATCTTGTCTTGTAGTACAACTTTCCAAAATTAGAATGACTCATAGGCTATCTAAGAAAATGATGAAGATCTCATTCATGATGACTTGGTTAGACTAAAAGCATGATAGAACATCTTGAAAACTAATAGCTCATTGGTTATCAAAATAAAAAAACTTTCTAAATTACCCTTTCTCTCTCTTTATCTACTATAAATGGAGGTCATGGGGCTAAGAACAAATATCTCTCACTTCTTTAGATAGATCATTAGATCTCTCTCTATATTTTCTCTCAGTTCCTTCTCTTGGTTAGACCAAACTCTACCAAGATGGGATTTATAACCTCTTAAATTAAATAGAATAATGAATTTTGATTTCAATATTATGATATAGTGTGTATTTTTCCAATTCATGTATGTGGTAGAACTATGTCCCTTGTCAAATTATGATTTTACCTAGTTACTAGCTCATCTACTTATGCACATAATGTTTAGTGTTTTGCACCTCTTGGTTAAAGCCTGCATATGGATACTGTGACTGGTTAGTGTCTTAATTTAAAACTCTCCTTAATTTTTCTTAGCCTAGACCATTTGGTGAACCTACACATGTATGTCTAGTAGAGTTGGATTTTAAACCCAGTCTCTACCCATTTCAGTAGTGTTCTTTGAGTCAAATAGGGAAGATCAATCTATAATTTTGGTGCATTACCTATTAGCTTTCTTAGGAGCTCTCATCCCCTTATAACCATTTCCCTATGAATAAATAGGCTTATTTTAGTTTAGTTGAGAATAAAAGAGGAACCAACCTACTCCAAAGGTTCAGCCCCATCATAGGATACCCATGGCCTGAGGTTGTTCATATTTTATGGCTCAATTGGGGGAAGCCCAAAGAACTTCTCCCAAGGGTGTGAGTTGAGTCCATAATAGTTTTTAGAATGTTTAATAAGACAAAAGTATAAAGTATTAGAATAATTTTTAGTTTTGTCCTTTTGCATATCAGCCTTTGGAGACATTTAGCAAACACCAATGGTAACTCTGAGCATCTATTTTACGTAGTCCAAGTGCCTAATCCTCATGATCTAATATGCATAATAAACCATATTTTTGTTAGTATTTTTATTTTATGTCTTAATATCCCTCTTATCAAATGGATAATTTTCATGTATTCTCCCTAAGTGGTCCTCATAAATCCTACTAGCCCCATCATGACCTTCATCCTCTTCCTACCCCTCATCAAGACTAGGCTTATCCTGTTACATCCTTATCAGGGGTCAAGAATGAATTATTAGTATATATGGGGTTAATAAGAAATATTGGAAGAGGTATAGATTTTTTTCCAATCATCCCTACCCATGTTTTACATAAATCAAGGAGTACTTTCTAGTCAATCAAATATGGGTTGTCTATTTTCAAAGGTCAATAATGGGTAGTTGGTCAGAATAAAGACATAATAATAATGAGTTTGATTCAAGATGTGGGAAGTATATTAATATCATTTTAAGGCCATCAAGCCCACTTAAATTAGTCTTACATAGAGCCTTAGACCCAACTCTTGAAGATCTTGAAATAACCCCCTAGTCTACCTGGTCAAGTCTCATATTCACCAAGAATTGAGATGGTTCTGATAAAAGAGAGTTAATCATGCAAGTAATAGATCAATAAAATATAACCCAAATTAGTGAGCTGGGTGTTGAAGATTTTAAAGACTCTCTTTATTTCCCTCATGGGCCATCAAAGGGATCCTTCATAACCCCATACCGAAAGGATACTCTCATAAGCTATGAGCAAGTAAAACTTCTTCACCCTCCTACCATATATCTTTGGGGTTGGAAGCCTAATGTAAAAAATATGGAGGGACATATTATAGTCATAGGTGAAAGTAAAGAATATAATTCAAGTGTCTATGATGAGGATATCATAATAAGTGACTCATTTCCTTTGAAGGAGGGAGAATCAAGTTTAAACCAACCCTCTTGGCATGGTTTTGACACTAACAAGATGGATCATAATGAAAAAATCCTCAAGATGAGATTATGAGTGAATTTAATGAGGAAGATATAATAATCTCTCAAGAGATATAGATAAAAGGACCATCACTTTAAGATAATTAATACTTTGGGAATAAGCGAAAATTCCCACATAAGCATGAGCTTCATGAAAACCATGATTTGATTATGCCTGGGGAACATGATGATGAAATGGCAAAGCATAAAAGCTTGGAAAAATATGATTTCTCAATGTTTATATTGATAAGAGTATGTCCTATCAGGTACTTAGCTCAGTTGGAATATGTCAAGGATGAACCATCATAGGCTATGCTCGATTTAGAATGCAAATTCAAGTTTCAAAAATAAAAAAATTAGGTTGCTCATTCACTCCATAAGGCTTGCACATCTAAATAATCAGATTGAAAGGGTGAGTTCATTTTTTTAATTTTTCAAGAGAATCATACCATTAATTTGTTATAAATATATTAATTTTTCATACATGTTTATTATCCCTCAAGCATGTAAAATATCATATATTATTGAGAAAAAGTAACTACTTTTTACAAATAGTTAATGATTTTGTATAGTTTCATTCTACTTGGTTAATTTAGGATAGGTTAGATTTCATGATTTTTTCCAAGTGCCTTAGTACACTTTTATTTATTAGGTTAGTTAATTTTATTCTTTATATCCTTCTATTTCAAAAGAGGTTCTAAACTAGCTCAGAGAGGTGACTCCATACCCAATATATTGGACTAGGTTCTTAAATCATAAAAGGTATGCTTCCCTATGAGTCACTAAAAATGTTGACCATATCAGGCCCACATACCAGTTGTGCTCACTTTCTCAACCACCTGATGAAGAGTTCCTAATTGAGAATTCAATAAAAATTGTTTGGATAGGCTCTAGATCATGTAAGTAGAGCGAAGGGGTCATGAATCTCACAAACCTTCTAAATTGCAACATTAACCATTTGATGAATTAGGGAGTGCATTAAAATCATCTTATCTACTCACTCCATCCAAATTTTTTCCAAAAATTTGGCCCTAATAATAAGAGAGCATAAATGACTATTTTATTATTGTTAGTTTTCATGTAAAGCCTTTTAGGCTAGCAAATCAAATGGGTTTTTTCCTTGTAAGCATTAAAACCATCCCCTAAAAATTTGGTGCCTTTGTGAGTTCTTCACCTCAAGTTACAAATATGCAAATTTATATAAAATATGAAAGACATCCATAAAAGTGTCAACTTTATGCCCAAGAAAAAATCCATATGAGTTTAAATTTGATAGACTATGGGACATAAAAAACATTCTCATAGACATCAAATGATGTTCACATGAACATCAAATTTAATCTTTGATAACTAGTCATTAGGGTTTAAAAATCCTTAGCAAAGATCTAAGGGAAATCACATGGTTAATAAGTGTCAAAACCATGGGATCTTAAATCAAGTCAAAAGGTCAATAGATATCGATGACTAATAATAATTAGAGCTTGAGGTGATGGGTCCTAGAGATCCATGATCTATGATTAACCAGGTCTCAAGATCTGACAATGCATGATGGTCAAGGTGTCAAAGGAATCTAACTAGGTCACCAATAGATAATGATAAATGAATGAGCTAATATATTTTTGTAAAGGATGACCAATTAGGATGGCAAGCTTGACTTGGAAAGATGAGGAACTCAAACTTGAGCTTGACTTGAGTTGGTGGAAAGTGAAACATAGCTCTCTACAGACTTAGATTAGACTAATTATCAAGCGAAACACTATATCTATAAGAAAACAAATATTCTTAGATTGGTTTTCCTCTATAGATAATTTAGTATACAAGATAGAAGTAGATATGTGTCTAATAAAAGATCATTTCAAGCCATGCCTTGATAAGCCACTAATTCAAAGTGGACATGACATGTCATTGGTAATTCAAAGACCCAAAAATCTTGCCTTCATGATAAGATCTAGTGGAAGATTAATAGATCAGAGCTTGGGGATTCAGAAAGTAGTTAGAGTATTCAATTTTGGCTTTCTACCTTTGGAAAAATATTGTCTTCTAGTATATCTTGCCAAAATTAGAATGGCTTGTAGGCTATTTGAGAAAATGATCAAGATCCCATTCATAATGACTCAATTAGAGAAAAAGCATGATAAAACATCTTGAAAACATACAACTCATTGGTTATCAAAATCAATAATATTTATAAATTCCCCCTTCTCTCTCTTTATCCACTATAAATGGAGGCCTTAGGGATAAGAATAAATATCTCTCACTTATTTAGATATATCATTAGATCTCTCTCTATATTTATTATTAGCACTTCTCTTGGTTAGATTAAACTCTACCAACATGGGATTTATAACCACTTAAAGTAAATAAAAGGTTGAGTTTTGATTTCACTATTTTGGTATAGTGTATATTTATCTAATTCATGCATATGGTATAAATATCTCCCTCATTGAATTATGATTTCACCTAGTAGTGTTTTGCACCTCTTAATCAAAGCCTACATGTGGACACTATCACTAGTTAGTGTCTTACTTTAGACCTCTCCTTCATTTCCCTCAACCTAGACCATTTGGTAAACCTCCATATAGATGTATAATAGATATTTAGATTTTAAACCTAATCTCTACCTATTTTATTAGTGTTATTTGAGTCAAGCAAGGGGGATCAACCTATAATTTTAGTGCATCACCTATTAGATTTCTTGGGATCCCTAATACTTTTCTAACCCTTTCCCCATGAAGTTCTAGGATTAGTTTTAGTTTAGGTGATCATCAAATAATAACCATCCTACTCTAGAGCTTCATTCCCATCACAAGATACCCATGGCTCAAGGTTGTTCCCATTTTATGGGTTAGCTAGGGGAAGCTCAAAGAACTTCTCCCAAGGGTGTGAGTTGAGTCCATAATGGGAACACTTCAAAATATGAACTTATAGGTCATATAAGGGAAGAAAATTAGAAAAAAACCATGAGTTTTAGGTAAGAAGATAAAAAAGTATTAGTATAAGGTAAATCAAACCAAGTTTCAAGCCAAGGTAAGTTGAGCAGATGATCAAGGAACAAGTGTTATAAACTAAGGATATAAGTAAAGATCAGAGGTTAAGAGGATAGGATAATTAATTTAATGAGATGAAAGATATACCTAGAGAGGATTGAAAGAAGAATATAAGAGCAAGAGAGAATGAAAAAGACCATGAAGTTTTTGAAGAGACTATTAAGTCTTATGAATGTAAATTGATTTGTGCTAAGCATGATGGCTCAGGTATGAAGATGAAAGAAATGGAGTCAATCCATGATCACATGGAGAAAAGAAGTAATGAGGCATAATATCCCATTATAGGGTAAAGGAAAGAGGAAGACAGCCATGTTCCTCACAAAGGAGATGATGGGATGAAGAATGCATGTTTAGAGGATGATAAGATTAGTCTAAAGATGATCCAAGGACGTAATAAGATTATATTAGTATTGAGAGAGCAAAGAGAGGATAGCCTTAGAAAAATAACAAGCTCAAATAACATGTTGAGAGATGAATATCAAAGACTCATGGAATGAGAACTACAAGAAGTGAGCAAGAGAATAAGAAAATGAAGAAATAGTAAGGTAATAAGTCAATATATTTAATTGATAATTGTTTAAATTAGTTGGTTATAGGTATTCATGATGATAGCAATATAATATCTTTCCAAGAAGTGTTGTGTTATGATGAACTTGAAGTGGTCAAGGAAAAGGCATTACAAGATAAGCATGTAATCTATGAGAAGACTCACCATGAGAAGGTGGATCATCATGAAGAGAAATAAAAGAGGATATAAATGAGAGTTTTATAAGGATAAATGAAGAATATATTAATAATAAACTATTAGACCATGATGACAAGGTAGAAAACATTGTTTAGAAGATATACTAGTAGGGAATGATTAAATAAATGATGAAAAATGTGTAAGGAAGACATGGAGGAGGAGTAGGAGTGAAGAATAATAACTAGACATTTGAGATATAGTATGATGAAGATAAATCAATAATGGAGGAGATGGAATATGAAGTGTACAATGAGTTTCAAAATATCATGTACTTCATGGGGATAGAAGATGAGTAGGCAAAGAGGCAAGACAAGGCAAGGAGACAAAGACATAGGAACTAACTAATAAATTTAAGAGGATAATAATCAAGAGGACCTTAAAAAATCATATGAAGAATAACTGGAAATCAAGGAATAATTTTGCTCAAGTTTTCCCACTTAGGGAGATTAATGCAGAACATCATAAGTTGACATAAGTTTTTATTATGTTTGAGTGTTTAATGTTAGACATTTTTGTTTTTATATGGGTTTATAGGTATTATAGGGTCCCCTAAGATGTTTTTGAGTCATTATAATTCTTAGATTTGTGTGTTTCTATCCTATCTAGAGTTTTTAGCCAAAAAAGGAATTTGAAAATTTGAGTGTCTAACTAGGCCTCAGAGTGGTATTTTGGTTTTATGTGAAGTGAAAATGTTAATTTAAGTTTTTGAAAGTTAATATAAGGTTATAGGAGAGTCTTTTAGTGGTGTTTAAATGTGTATATCATGAAAATAACAATTTAAGTCAAGAATATTGAATGTGGGAGATGGCCTTGTGAGGAGTTGTCTTGCATGTTTTGGCATTATAAAAGGAAGATAATGAATTTAAGTGAGTAGAGTCAGTAGCATAAGGTTTTTATGAGGATAGTATATAAGGAGTGTGGAGAAAAATAGTAAAGGAGAGTCCCAATAACCTATGAAAGAACATTTTTTTGCTATAGTTGTACATTTTTGAAGCATTGTCTTATCAATGAATCAATGAAAGGAGTTGTTGAATATTATTGAGATAGAGACAAATCTATTCTCAAAATAAATATAGAAAGTAAGTACTATATTTTTAAAGATTTTTGAATTGGATATGAGTGGTTATATTCATATAAACATTGAAGATTATTTAATTTTCAATAATAACCTTTTTGTAACAATTAAATACAATCTTTATTTCCCTCAATTATAGATATAAACTTGTGATGACTTCTAGAATTATGCTAAAATGCATGTAAGATGTCAATAAATATTTTTCAAATCCTTAAAATGATGAAAGAGGTTGAGATAGGCTATAAAATACCCTAAATATATATTAGACCCATTTAGATACTCAAATTCCATTTATAAGTGTAAGAAACAATTGAAACCTTCACTCACAATCCTATTGTACACATAGAATTCTATAAAATTGCTTGTGGAAGACTTATATGGACTGTTCATGAGCTTAAAACTATTAGGGAAGGTGAAATGAGTTAGGGTAGACCTTTTATAGGTCTTATATGTGTTTTAAGTGGTCCAAAATTCAAATTAATGTTTTCTATTGCTATGCCCTTAACCTATAGTGTGTTTAGGGATATGTGTAGCTGACTTATAGCTTACACACCTTAATATTAGCTTGTTACATTTTTTAATTTTCTTATTATGGTTGGTCTATGGAATAACGATGGCTAAGAAGAGTATATATAAGATTTATTTATTAGTCATTTATCATCATATTGTGAACTCTATTATTATTCAATTATTGTGAAGGTTGCCCCCTCTAAGTGGCTCAATCATAATATTTAAATATTTTACTCTTTCACCCATTATTATTGTGGATATGCTTATTAAGACTTGTGATAACTTCTAGAATTATGCTAAAACACATGTAAGATGTCAATAAATATTGTTCAAAGCCTAAAAATGATGGGAGAAGTTGAGATAGGCTATAAAATACCCTAAGTATACATTATACCCATTTAGAGACTCAAATTTCATTTATAAGTGTAAGAAACAATTGAAACCTTCACTCACAATCCTATTGTACACATAGAATTCTATAAAATTGCTGTGGAAGCCTTGTATGGACTGTTCATGAGCTTATAACTATTAGGTAAGGTTAAATGAGTTAGGTTAGACCTTTTAAAGGTCTTATATGTGTTTTAAGTGATCCAAAATTCAAATTAATATTTTTTATTGCTATGCCCTTCACTTATAGTGTGTTTAGGGATATGTGTAGCCGAATTATAGCTTACACACCTTCATATTTGCTTGTTGAATTTTTTTTATTTTCTTATTATGGTTGGTATATGTAATACCATGTATGAGTATATATATGATTTATTTATTAGTATTTTATCATCATATTGTGAACTATGTTCTTATTGCATTGTTATGAAGGTTGCCCCCTCCAAGTGGCTCAGTCATAATATTTAAGTATTTTGATATTTTACCCATTATTATGATGTATATGATTATTATTATATATATTATTCCATATATATTTATAATTTTTAATAATTATCTAATTAATTTTCTTACATTTGTAAGATCTTAACCTTACATAGGTCTGTGTATACCAAGACTAGGGTTTTCAAATTGAAAATTAAATAAATTGAGTTTACACCCTTAAAATTTATCAAAATTTTGGAATATTATATTATTTTACATGATAAAAAATATTTTTTTGGTTTTTAGTTTGAACCTAACTATACAATATGGTATCCATGACTGTGTGCTTAAACTAGGCCTAAAGAGACCTAATTGCTAGAGAGGTGTATTGAGTTAGTTGGTCTCCCCTAAGATTTGGATCTTAAAAATTTGTGTGAATAATAAAGGGGATAAAGGGTATAAATTTTTTTTTAAATTTTTTCTAGAAACCTTGTGTATTGGTCAAACCTACTAGATTTATTTGAAAAGAGGGTTACATGGAGCTAGGATTCAAAGAAGAGAGAGTGATTTGGTTGAGAGTTATAATATTAAGATTGAGTTATTTTATTGGATTATAAAGGGGATATAAAAAATAATTATATGGATGAAAATATATTCCATAGAGATAATACAATAAACATGGAACCATGCATGAGGCTTTTAGGTCTATGAACTGATGTGAAAATAAACAGGCTTAAACTAAGAAAGGACAATGAAGTGATGAAAATTGTGTATGAGGTGATTAATTTGGTGATAAGTAAACATATATTAAACAAATATGTGAAGGGTGATGTGTCTTGGATAAAGTTAAGAATACTATGCTTGAAAGTAGGATTCTGAGCCTAGTGAAGATAAGAGTGATTAAGTATGTGAAGAGAGAAGCTGAGTACCCATAACAAGAAAATGATCAAATATCATAGTAAAGAGATAAAATGAAATAAATTAGAGATAGGTAAAGGTATGAGGAGAGTGTATGGATTATTTCTTCATCAATTGGTATCAAATAAGGTAAGATCTTATAATAGTTATAATTTTAAGTATTAGAGGTTATCATTTGAGGTTGCATGAGGTTAAGTTGTAGATGAGGAGAAGTTTGAAGATAGGTATAGATACCATGCAATAAATTTTGATAGTGATTAGAAAAAGATAAAATGAGAGATATTTAAAGAGTTTTTGGTAGAATATCAGCCCTATGAAGAGAGAAGAAATACTCCAATAAAAGTAGTTCCAAGGTGAAAAAGACTTGGACAAGAGTGTTAATAGACCAGGTAGAGGACAAAACCTAGTTTGAGATACTAAGGCAAGGTGAAAGAGACTTGATAAATAAAGGTGCAAAATAATTTTTTGAGAGAAGATGAATATAGATAAGGTAAAAGTGAGGAAGGGATTAACTAAGATAGAGTACCACAATGATAGAAAGAGGAAGGAAGACCCAAGGATAAAAGGGTTGGTTATTAAGGAGAAGATGTGTGAAATAGATAAAAGTATAGAGAGTATAAATCTATTGGTATAGATAATGAAATAAGAGGAAAGCCAATGGAATGGATATGTAATGAGGAAAAATAGAGTTAAGTGGCCTATAATGCTACTCATGGAGAGAAGAAGAAATATTGTCATTAGAGATAATTAGAAGAAAAAGAAGTTTCTATGTATGCAAATCAAGGAGGAGATGAAGAATTTCATGATAGATGAAAATGTTGGTAGACAAGAGGAAGGTGAGAAAAAACTTAAAGAGAATGAGATAGTCATGGATGATGATAGGAAACAAGTAAGGGCATTATCAAAGAAACCTAAAAAGGAAAATATGGAGGAAAATAAGCCTCAAGCTTTTAAATATTATGATTTCTTATCATGTGTGCATGCAAGTACAAAATTGAGAAAATAAAAAGTACATGTTGATGACATAAAACTTGGAACCATGAAGGAAAAAAATGTGAACAACATGTTTATGTTGAATAAGAGGTTGATTAGGCAGCCATGTATAGTGGTACAATGGTTTGTTACCCTAAAAGAGGAGAGATGCTTAGATAAGAAGATCTTACAAAATAAGGATGCCTTATTTAAGGAATAAAAGAAACATAGTTGAATATATAACATGGAGTTAAAAGGTATGATTATTATAAATATGAACTTATATTTCATTAAGCAATCAAATATATTGAACAAGATATTGTAGGTGGTGAAGAGTTGTTAGGTGAGAAACAAGACCAACCATTTATCTATGAGAGTTGGGATTAATTGCAAGTAGATATGGTAGCTTTATATCATGACATAAATAATGGATAAAAGGACAAAGTCTATCCTAGAACAAGAATTGAAGATATTATCACTTGATATGAGTCAATGTAGTCTCAAGAGAGATAAATATCTATGAATAAGACAATATACATCATAGAGAAACAAAGTATGCAAACTGATTTATAGTATAAAAGGGTGTCCAAATTGACACATGAAAGATATGGAGTCTAATTAAAAGTTATGATACAAGCTACTCAAGAGCAAAATGAGGAAGATAAGTTGATATGGATAAGTTTTATGTAAGAATTTGAAGTTGACCTATTAGAGTTCCTAAATTAAAGTGAAAAGGAGGGAGCTATCATAAATGAGCTAGAGGAAGAATTACAAGATAGTGAAAAGAAGATTTCAATGACAAGGAACATGTTTCCCATTGGAACATTTCAATAATATGAACTTTTAGGTAATACAAGGGGAAAAAATTAGAAATAAACCATGAGTTATATGTAAAAATATAAACAAGCATTGGTATAAGTTAAATCAAACCAAGTTGCAAGCTAAGACAAGTTGAGCATAGAATCATATGAGTTGATCCAGGAACAAGTTTTGGGAACTAATGGTATAAGTAAAGAGTATATGTTAAGAGGAGATTTTAAGGAAATTAATAAGATGAAGGATATGCCTAGTAAGGATTAGAATAAGAATACAAGAGCAAGAGAGAATGGAAAAGACCACGTGATTTTTGAAGAGACTATCAAGTCTCATTAATGTAAATTGATATGTACTAGGCATGATGGTGGAGGTATGAAAATTCAATAAAGGGAGTCACTCCATGATCACATGGAAAAAATAATCAATAAGGCACAAGAACCCATGATAGAGCAAAGAAAAGAGGAGGACAACCATGTTCCTCACAAGGGAGATGATGGGATGAATAATGCATGTTTTGAAGAGGACAAGATCAGTCCAAAGATGATCCAAGGAATATGTAAGATTATATTAGTATTGAGAAATCAAAGAGAGGGTAGTATTAGCCAAATAAAAATTTCAAACAACATGCCAATAGATGAAGATCAAAGACTCATGGAAGGAGAGATACAAGTAAGTGAGTGAGAGAACAATAAAATGAAGAAATATCAAGGTAAGAATTCAATTTATAATTTTTTAAATGAGTTGGTTATAGGTATTCATGATGATATAAAGAGAATAAGTTTTCAATAAGTGTTGTAATATGATAAACTTGAAGTGGTCAAGGAGAAGGCATTACAAGATGAGCAAGGAAACTATGAGAAGACTCAACATGAGAAGGTGGAACATCATGAAGAGGTATATAAAGAGGATATAAATTATATTTTGATAAGGATAAATTAATAATTTATTAATAATAAAATATTAGAGCATGAGGACAAAAGAGAAAACATTATTAAGAAGATAGACCAAAAAAGAGTGCTTGAATAAACCATGACAAATTTGGAGGGAATACATGTAGTAGGAGTGAATAATAAGAAACAAAAATTTTATGTAGGTTATGATGAATATAAATAATTAATGGAGGAGATTTAATATGAAGTGGACAAATTTTTGTAATAGATTATGTAGTTCATGAGGATAGAAGATGAGTTGGTAAAGAGGCAAGACAAGGCAAGGAGATAAAGACACAATAACTAGCTGATAATAAATGAGAAATATAAGAGGATAAGTAAAAATATGAGATCAAAAATTCAAGGAATGAATAATTATAAATTAAGGAATAAGTTAGATAATATACATTAGAGCTGGAGCTTAAATGTTTCCCACTTAGAGAGCTTGATGCAAAACATCACAAGTTGTCATAAGTTATTATTCTATTTGAGATTTTAATGTTAGACATTTTTGGTATGATATTGGTGTTATAGGTATTATATGGTCACCTAGGATTTTTTTGATCATTATAAGTATTGGATTTGTGTGTTTCTAGCCTATATAGTATTTCTAGCCAAAAATGCAATTTGAAAATTTGAATTTTTAACTAGGCCTTAGAGTGGAATTTTTGTTTTTTGTGAAGTGAAAATGTTAATGTAAGTTTTTAAAAGGAAACATAAGGTTATAATAGAGTGTTTTAATGGTTTTTAAATTTTTATATCATAAAAATAAAAATTTAAGTCAAGAATTTTGAATTTGTAACTGACACCCTACGTGGGAGATGGCCTTGTGAGGAATTATCTTGCATGTTTTGGAATTATAAAAGGAATATAATGAATTTAAGTGAGTAAAGTTAGTATTATAAGTTTAATATGAATATATTTTTAAATTATTTTCAATAAAAATAATCAAATAGAGTCCTAAGAGCCTATGAAAGAACATTGTTCTATTGTAGTTGTAGATTTTTGAAGCATTGTCTTATCAATGATTCAATAAAAGGAACTTTTGTTGACTATTATTGAGATACTTGAGTATTATATATATTATATTGAGTTTATAATAACTTTATTTTTTGAAATTTCATGTAGTTTAAATTTATATTTTGGTACAAGTTGATTGTATAGTACAATTGAAAGAGAGACAACTTTATTCTGACAACAAACAAAGCAAGTAAGTGGTATATTTTTTAATATTGTTTAATTGATTTTGAGTGTTTATATTAATATAAACATTTAATATTATTTAATTTTAAATAATACCCATTTTTTTAAAATTTAATTTAATATTCAAATCATTATTTCCCTTAGTTATAGACATAGACTTGTGATAACTTCAAGAATTATGCTAATATGTATGTAAGATGTTCCTAAATATTTTTCAAAGCCTAAAAATGATGGAATAGGTTTATATAGGGTATAAAATACCCTAAATATTCATAAAACCCATTTATAGACTCAAATTTCATTTATAAATGTAAAAAACAATTGAAACCTTCACACAATCTTATTGCACACATAATTATATAAAATTTCTTGTGGGAGCCTTCTATGGATTGTAATGAACTAATAATTATTAGGGAAGGTGAAATTAATTAGGGTATACATTTTAAATATCTTATATGCATTTTAAGTGGTATAAAATTCAAATTATTCCTTTTTTCAAGATCTCATCTTTTTTATCAAAAAATTGGAATATTATGTTATTTTACATGATATAAAATATATTTTTTGGTTTGGAATTGGTACCTAACTAAAAAATATGATATCCATGATTATGTACTTAAACTAGGCCTAACGAGACCTAATTACTAGAGAGGTTTATTCACTTAGTTGGTATCCCTTAAGAGTTGTATATTGAAAATTTTTGTGAATAAAAAAGGGGATAAAGGGTATATAAAAAAAAATAGTCTATTTGGAAACTTTTTGGATTGGTCAAACCTACTATATTTCTATGAAAAGAGGGCTACAATGAGTTAAGCTTCAAAGAAGAGAGTGGTTTGGTTGAGAGTTATAATATTGAGATTGAGTTATTTGGTTGGATTATTTAGGGGAGATAAAACTAATTATATGTATCAACATATATTCCATTAAGATAATACAATATCCATATGTATGAGGATTTTGGGTCCATGAACTTATGTGAAAATAAATAAGATTAAACTAAGAAAGGAGAGTGAAGTAATGAAAATTGTGTATGAGGTGATCGAGTTGGTGATGAATAAAAATATAGTAAAGAGATAGATGAAGGGTGATGTGTATTGGACAAAGTTAAGAATACTATGCATGCAAGGAGGATTATGAGCCTATTGACAACAAGAGTGATAAAGTATGTAAAGAGAGAAGCTGAGTACCTGTGACATAAATAAATCAGAGATCAAAGGAAAGAAATTAGAGCCAAGAAAAGGTATGAGGAGAGTGTATGTATTTGATCTTCATAAAGTGGTATCATATCAAGTAAGATCTTGGAATATTTTATGATTTTAAGTATTAAAGTTTGATATTTGAGGTTGCATGATGTTAAGTTGCATATGAGGATAAGTGTGAAGGTAGTTGTAGATACCATGTAATAAATTTTGAGAGTGATTATAGAAAGAGGAAAAAAGAGAGTTAAAGAGGTTGTGGTATAATAACATCCCTAAGAAGAGATAATAAAGACTCCAAGAAGAGGAGTGGTTCCAAGGTGAAAAAGACTTGGATTGGATTGTCAATATACTAGGTATAGGAGAGAACCTAGTTTGAGATACCAAGGAAAGGTGAAAGATATTTTATAAAGTAAGGTGAAAAATCATTTCTTGAGATAATATTAAGATATATAAATAAAAATTGAGGAAGGTTTTAGCTATGTTAGATTACCACAATGAGAGAAAGAGGAAGGAAGACCCAAAGATAAAAGGGTTGGTTATTAAAGAGGAGATTATTTAAATAGATAAAAGTATATAGAGGATAATATAATAGGAGGAAAGCCAATGGTATGGGTGGTTAATGAGAAAAAAGAGAGTTAAGTGGCCTATAAGGTTACTCATTGAGATAAGAACAAAGATTATCATGAGAGATAATGAGAAGCAAAAGAAGTTTCTATGTAAGTAGATCAAGGAAGAGATGAATAATTTCATGATAGATGAACATGTTAGTAGAAAAGATGAATGTGAGAAACACCTTAATGAGAATGATATAGTCATGGAGGATGATAAGAAGAAACAACTAATGGAATTAGCAAAATAACCTAAGAAGGAAAATACAGAGGCAAACAAGTCTCAAGATTTTAAATCTTATGATTTATTGTAATGTGTGCATGGAGGTACAAATGTGAAGAAATAATAAGTTCATGTTGATGACATCAATCATGAAACTATGAAGGAAAAAACATAAACATTATGATTATATTGAAGAAGAGGTTGATTGGGCATCCATGTATAAAGGTAGAATGGTTTGCTAACATGAAAGAGGAGATATGCTTGGAGAAGGAGACCTTAAATAATAAGGATTTATCATCAAAGGCATAAAATAAATAGAGTTGAATCAAGAAGATTGAGTCAATAGGTATGAATATCATTAATTTGATTTTGTATTACATTAAGCAATCAAATATCTTGAATAAAATATTTTAGGTCATGAAGATTTATTAGGTAATAAATAATACCAATAATTTTTTATGAGAGTTGGGATCAATTTAAAGTAGAGATGGTAGTTTTGAAGCATGCCATAAACAATGGATAAAAGGATAGAGTATATCCTAGTATAATAGTTGAAGAGATGATCACTTTGCATGAGTCAATGGGGGCTCAAGATTGAGAAATATTGATGGATAAGATAACATACATCATGGAGAAACAAGGTATACAAATTGATTTACAATATGAAGGGGTGTCTAACTTGACACATGAAGGAGATGGAGTCTAAGTACAAGTTTTGGTAGAATCTATGTGAACACAATAAGGAAGAGGAGTTGGTATGATCCACACTTATAATATTCAAAAATAATGTAGAATATAGTGTAGATCAACACAAGATAATATATATTGGTGGGACAAGTTGCCTAAATGTTCAATATATGTAGAAACAGAATAATCACCCTTAAGGTAGGGCAACACCATACAATATTACTTTAAGAAGGAATAATTCCATAATGTCTCTTTGAGGGGACAACCTCCAATATCCTCTTCTAATAGAAGACTCAATGTTTCTTTTATTACTTTACAATGATATTAACATCCTTTATGTATATCTATAAATAACTAACAATGGATGGGTAATCTCCTAATCCAAATGTAGGCTGACCATTACCCAATGCACTAATTCAACAAGTTACTCAATTATCCTAATATACTAGACCCATATAACTAACTAAGGGGGATGTGTGCCACATGTCAGCATATCCATCAACCCATATACATTAATATATAATATCCCTAGGTACACAACATTCTTTCCCTCCTTAACATGTTTCATCCCTAAAACATAGGAAGAAACCAAATAATGAGTGTGCTTCAAATCATTTCACACTTGTCTCTAATCTCAATCATCTAGCCATCCATATGTGATATTGGTAGGTGATATCTCTCTAATATTTTTTCCAAATTCCATTGTGCTCTTCTAATTTTATTCATGATCATAACTATACTATTTTGGTGTCCATGCATAATTATTCCTCTCTTGATTCAAAGTAGCATATTCCACTGCACTGGTATGATTCCATCCATGACCATAGTAGGTATTCCTCCATAAATAGTCATAATGATTTCCCCATTCATTCTATGTTTCATAAGACATTGTTATGATTTGATTCCATATTTAACCATAGTAGTTCTTATTTGGCATCCATACATAGCCATAGTGATTGGAAATATGATTTCTTGTATAGCTAAAATGATTGTTTCCTCTCATGATGATGTGGATGTCTATATACATCAAATTTTTCTAATACTTTGACATTATCCACCTTTATTCTACCTCTTCCAAAGTTTAATCCTTTGTCTCTGGAGTAGATGAAGTGTTCATTTCTAATTTTAGTGTGTCTTTATCTATGTCATCTGAATCTTCCTTATGCTCTTCATCTATTATTTCAATCTCATCCTCATGATTTACCTTGACTGTTATTGGTGTTTTTCCCACTATGATATGATATAAAGTGACATTATTTTTATTATACCAAAACATCAAGAAATTCTTATGAAAATTAATATTGATGGTTCCTAAAGTTTCTAACCATGGATATCTCATAACTATAGCCTCATAATCCATATCTAAAGCATAAACATCTGAATGCAAAACATATTTTTCCATAATGAGATTCCAATATTAAAACACTAGAATATTCTTACCATCCACTTGATGATTTTTGATATTATTTTCTTTAACATGTAGATTTTTTGCCACATTCATGTTGATGAAGTTATACTTGTTGGTAGGGTTTATGGACACAACAACCTTCTTTTGAATGCATCCATGAATTTAAAAAATTGACTCAGATTTATTTGGATCCAAATTATTTGAACCCTTATCATCCAATTTTTATTCCACTTCTTTGAGACCCTCTAAATACCTCTCCTTTTGCACCCTCTGTACTCTCCTCTTTATTATTATGATTTATTTCTTCTTCTTCATCATCACTTGCATGTTCTTCCTCATTGTCATTATTTTATTCCACTTATTTTTATTCTTCATCATTTCCATTCTTTTATTCATTACCATAATCATTTTATTCCTCTTCTTCATCCTCTTTTTCTTTTATATCCCATCGATATAAGAAGACCTATTCCATTTCTTCCCATGAACAATACCTTTGTGAGAAGCTAAACTAATTAAAGCAATGTTTTGTAGGTCTAGACAAAGAAAGAGACAAAAAAAAATTCCACAAAAATGTTTGATTATTATTCTCTTTAAAAAAATCCACCATTCTCTAGAATCAATATCATCCTCCCCTTAAAATACTTTCAACTTCATGATCTAAAAAAAAATTAGGGTTAATAAAATATCATAAAATGTCAATAAATCATTCAAAACTAATCAAAATAGTCCAAATTTTTTACTGTAGCTTCTCCTTGTGATAATAGAACTTTATTACATTTTTTATGAAACAATGCCACAAATTTCAGCCTATAGAGTGAATATATGAAAATCATAAAATTGAAATAAATCACACAAAACAATTCAAAAAATTCTTAATTTTTTAATGTATTTCTCTTATATGTTCATATAAAATCATTAAAATGTTTGAAAAAATATTTCTTATATTTTGGTTGATATGGAAAAATTAGTATAAACCCTAAAATATCTATAATTCCTTGAAAAATGATCATAAAGGTTCAATTTTTTTACTATAAATTCCTTAAAATATTATTCATCTCCAATAAAAAAATGTATATAAATTCGTAATCAATTAAAATATAATGATGATTGCATAAAACTAGGGTTTCATCACATACAAATTGACCAAATCAAAGATTTGATACCACTTGGTATGATCCACACCTATAATATTTAAAAATAATGCAAAAAATAATGTAGATAAATACAACACAATATATATTAGTGGGCTGAGATTCCCAAATATTAAAATATGTATAAATAGACTAATTATCCTTAAGGTAGGGAAACAATATACAATATTCCTTTAGGAAGGAATAACTCCATAATGTCTCTTCGAGGGGATAACCTCCAATATTTTATTATAATAGAAGACTCAATGCTTCCTTGATTAATTTAAAATGATATTCACATCCTTTATATAGACCTATAAATAACTAATAATGGATGTGTAACCTCCTAATCCCAATGTAGGTTGACCATTACCCAATGCACTAATTCCATAAGATACTCAATTATCCTAATCTATTAGACCCATATAACTAACTAAGGGGGATGTGTGCCACAAGTTAGAATCTCCATAAAACCATATACATTAATATATGATATTCCTAGGTACATAGAAGGATTTTAAATGGAGAATATTAATGCAAGAAGTTGAAGTTGAACTATTAGAGTTACTAAATCAAAGTTAAAAGGAGGCATCTATAATAAATGAGCTAGAGGTAAAATTTAAAGATATATAAATGAATATTCAAGAAAAATGAGCATGTTTCCCAATGTAACACTTCAATAAGATAAAATTTTAGATCATAGAAGGTAAGAAAATCATAAACAAACCATGAATTATAGGCAAGAAGATAGACAAGTATTAGTACAAGGTAAATCAAACCAAGTTGCAAGCCAAGGTAAGTTGAGCATAAAATCATATGAGTTGATCAAGGAAAAATTATTGGTAACTAATTATACAATTAAAGAGCAAAGGTTGAAAGGAGAGGATATGGAACTTAAGAAGATGAAGGAGATTCCTTGAGAGACTAGGAATAATAATATAAGAGCAAGAGAGAATGGAAAAGAACACGTGGCTTTTGAAGAGACTATCAATTATCATGAATGTAAATTGATATGTACTAAGCATGATGGTGTATGTATGATTATAAAATAACGTGATTTACTTTGTAGTCATATGGATAAAAGAAGTATTGAGGTACAAGAGACCATGTTAGGGTAAAGGAAAGAGGAGGATATCCATGTTCCTCACAAAGGAGATGATGGGATAAAAAATGCATGTTTTGAGGAGGATAAGATCAGTCCAAAGATGATCCAAATAATGAGTAAGAGTATATTAGCATTGATACATAAAATATAGGTCATTCTTAGCCTAGGAACTAGTTCAAATAGCATGCCAAGAGATGAAGATCAAAGACTCATTTAAGGAGAGCTAAAAGAAAGTGAGTAGAGAATAAGACAATGAATGAATAAAAAGATAAGAAGTTAATCTATTCAATTTATAATTTTCTAGATGAGTTTGTTATAGTTAAGCATGATGATATTAATAAAATAGGTTTCCAAGAAGTGTTGTGTTATGATGAACATGAAGTGGTCAAGGAGAAGGCATTACAAGATGATTAAGGAAGCTATGAGAATACTCACCATGAGAAGGTGGAGAATCATGAAGAGGCATAAAAATATGATATAAATGATAATTTGATATGGATAAATAAATAATAGATGAATAATAAACTAGTAGAACATGAAGACAAAGGAGAAAACATTATTAAAAAGATAAACCAACAAGGAGTGCTTGAACAAACCATGACAAATGTGGAAAGATGACATGGAGTAAGATAGGAGTGAAGAATAAGAACCACCCATTTGAGGTAGTATATGATGAAGATAAATTAGAAATGGAGGAGATGGAATATGAAGTGGACAGTGAGTTGTAGCAGATCATGTACTTTATGAGGAGAGAAGATGAATTGGAAAAGAGGTAAGACAAGGCAAGTAGATGAAGACATAAGAACCAAATAAGAATAAATGATAAATGTAATAATATTATAAGGAAGAGGAGATCATAAATTCATAGGAGGAATAATTATAAAGAAAATAAGAAGATAGACAAGATACATTTGAGAAGGAGCTCAAATTTTTCCACTTAGGGAGCTTGATGTAGATCATCACAAGTTGACATAAGTTGTTATTATGTTTGAAAGTTTAATTTTATCCATGTTTGGTTTCATATGGGTTTTAAAGGTCTTATAAGGTCCCTTACGATGTTTTTAAATCATTATAAGTCTTGGATTTGTGTGGTTCTAGCTTATCTAGAGCAAAAGGGGATTTGAAAACTTGAATTTATAACTAGGCCCTAGAGTAGAATATTGGTTTTTTGTGAAATTAAAATGTTCATGTAAATTTTTGAAAGGTATTATAAATTTATAAGATATTTTAAAATTTTTTTAAAATGTTTATATCATAAAAAAAAAAATTAATTCAAGAATATTAAATTTGTAACTACCATCCTACGTGCGAGATGACCATGCGAGGAGTTATCTTGCATGGTTTGGCATTATGAAAGGAAGAGAATCCATGTAAATTAGTAGAGTGAGTATTATAAGGTTTGTATGAGGATATTTTCTAAGGATTTTAGAGAAAAATAATAAATGATAATCCCAAGAACCTATGAATGAACATTGTTTTGTTGTAGTTGTAGATTTTTGAAGCATTATCTTATCAGTGAATCAATTAAAACAATTGTTGTTAACTCTTATTGAGATCCTTGAGCCTTATATATATTTTTAATGAATTTATAATAAATTTATTTGATTAAATTTCATGTAATTTAAATTTATTTTTTCATACAAGTTACACGTATAATATATTTGAAAGAGAGACAACTCTGCTCTCATATAAAACATAACAAGTATGTGGTATTTTTTTAGGATTTTTGATTTATTTTTGAGTAATTAGAGTCATATAAAAATTTAATATTATTTAATTTTTATTAATACCCTTTTTTTTAACAATTTAATATAATCTTAAAATCAAAATTTCCCTTAGGTAGAGATATAGACTTGTGATAACTTCCAAAATTCTGTTAAAACACATGTAAGAGGTCAATAAAGATTGTTCAAAGCATAAAAAAGATGGGAAAGGTTGAAATAGGGTAACACAAACCCTAAAAAGGAACTATACCCCTTTATAGACTCAAATTTCATCTATAAGTGTAATAAATAATTGAAACTTCACACATAGTCATATTATACACACATAATTCTATAAAATTACTTGTGGGAGCCTTGTGTAGATTGTTTGTGAACAACTATCTATTGGGGAAGGTAAAATGAGTTAGTGTAGACCATTTATAGGTATTAGATGTGTTTGAAATGGTCTTATTTATTCCTAAATATTTTTCTTCATGTTAGACAACAATCTATGGAAAGCTTTATAGATGTGGGACCAAATGCGATCTGTAAAGTGACCTCTAGGATTTTAGAAGCTGGATCTTCATTCAATTTGGGGGTGAAAAAGGATAGTAGGAAAAATAGTTAAAAACATGAAATTAAATATAATCTAAGGTGATGCACTAAAATATTTAATATATTAAAGTAAACTTTCATAAAATAGTGCAAACCTCTAAATGCCATAGATCGTAAAGGAGCTTAAAAGAAAGAATTAAGATCTTCAACATAAATAGGATCTACAATATGGAAGAAGAAAAGAGATAGAATATATAGATAGTTTTAACCCCAAATAATAGATAACATAACATCCTATTCATTTTGGAGAGGGAAATAAATATAGAATGCCATAGAAGGCACATATAAAGCATCCACCAACATCTATGAAGTGCACTTACTAAGGTTACAAAATGAAAACTCTAACTGCTACTATATCTAGTATATTAAAATGGTTGTGCATAGAAATGAGAATGCAAAAAAAAAATTCCAGCCCTCTTTGGAATGGAAAATACTCAAATATATAGGCAAAGTGACTGCTCAAAGAAATGACATCTGGAGATTCCACCACTCACACCCATGATGTCATAACAACTAAAAATGATCTAGAAATCATGAGTGTAGTTACCCCTAGATCTTAGATATGGTGTAAATATCTCTTCCTATTATGACCACTACATTTAGGAGAATTGAGGTGGCACCACATGTCTACTCCTAGAGCTATCTACTTATGTCATCTTTAACATCCTTAGTCCATTCCAAACTTAAAAGATCACACTCTAGGCAAAACTTAAAGTCTTTCAAAACCTTGATTAAAAGGAAGGACCCACATATTCATCCAATGACACTCCTTAATCTATATCAAACTAACATCCTCCTCAAATAAGTGTGGAGATGACATGCATCAAGTCATCACTTTTATGGAGGGGTTGAGGGATTTATTAGCATGATTTAGCATAGGAGCACCACATGTTGAGATTGCACTCTTCTTGAGAAATATAGGCATTCATTCACCAAAATGAGCATGAGGATGACACATGGTGAAGCCACACTTATATCCTACATTAACTACTCTATGGGGGCCACCTTAGCCCTATCAACCAATAATGTTGTTTTGAAGCTAGACCCAAATGAAAAAACTTTGAGGATCATGGGGGTCCCACATGTTGAGATGACACTTATCTTGAGGGGAAAAAAGGTCTACCCAAGTCAAACAAGTGTTATATTTCCATGTGGATGAATCAAAAGGAGGTCATCACTTAGCAAAATTTGAGAAAGGGAGCCTAAAGAAATAAAGGGTTGAAAGGGGAAACTACCAAGGGGTACTAGGGAATTTCTAATGTTGAGTGAATCTAAAGTTGCCAATTGAACTACTCCAAAATAATCAATGTGGATTTATGATCCACAATTCTTGGTGACTCATAGGGGAGTCTATATATAGATAGAATAACCTAAAACTTCTAGTGTTTGGACTAGTTGAAGCAAAATTCCAAAAATGGGAGGAAGATAAATACTTATAATTTTTGAAGGGCCACCTGTAAGGGTGTTCATTATTCCTCCTTTGGTTGGGCCTTTTTATTGAAATCCTCAAAGGCTCTACACAAATAAATTATCTCCTTAAAGGAGATATTCCCCAAGTCTTTAACCACTCCCACCATCTAGAACTCTAATTGGGCAAGTGGGTGTAAAATCTTCTCTAATTTAGAGTAATTAAGTGCTTGACTAAGAGCCATGAAGATGGTCTAGTCATTCTACTTTTGATCAAGTAGTACCTTGATCTGATCCTTAGGGAGGATGCTAATTTCAACTAAAAAAGGAGAGGGAAGTCTCAACTAGACTAATTACTCAATGCATCCCTTCCTTTCTCAGACTTATTTCTCTAAGGCATTAAGGAATGACTTGCATTTGTTTGTCACCTTATTGTATCCTAAGAACTCATTTAATTTCACTGCTACCTACCTTCAATTAGGCACCCCTTCTACCTATAGAATTTCAAGAGAAGCATTGTAGATCTTCTTGAATGAGGCTCTTTGAGTTTGTGACCTTAGGGGTGATGAAGGTGATTACTTCATCCATAGATGAGATCACTTAGGTGGATAACTTATGTGCATTTATGATGAAAGAAAGAATCATTTTTAGGCTTCTTATCATGACCTTGATCCTTTCCTAGTATGATTTGTATAGTTTCTAGATCAGAGGAAGGATCTCTAGAACCTATGAGTGAGTAGCAAGGTCATTTTTCAATTTTTCAATATCTTGCTCCTTGATTGAGGAATCTTACCACATCAAGTTTTATAATAGTAGGAGTGACCAATTTTCATCTGAGAGCTTATTGAAAATTATAGTCAACTCTATCTCCATCGCTTGTAGTTTAGTTTCAATGGCCATTTGCTTGTTAGCTTCAACCTAAAATATTTCCATTATGATCTGGCCTTGGAGGTTAGTCCTTACCTAGTTAAGGTTAGTGTCCTTTGATTTGGCCTTAACATTAAGGTAGTCAACCATGGCCTTGACCTTTGCAAGTTCCTACTTGGTTTTATCCAATTGATAGGCTATCTTAACATAGTTTGTAGTCACAAACTTCTATGTTTCCTCCATAATCTTAACCCTATCAATAGGCTAGGATTGACTAAGGTTAAGCCTAATGGCTTGGATGGTGTAGAACCCCAATAGCATTTTTTTATTGAGATTGACTACCTAGGGGGTTAGATGAGTGACTAGGAAGGATTACTATCTAGGGTCATAAAATGACCACATATGGGGTTGAGCATCAGCCTTAACCTGCTTTCCCCTTTTATTTTCCATTTAGGCCATTCAATCCACCCTTAATGCATACACCTATTATTGATATTGATCTGGTGCTTAAATGATTTCTCCTACAAAGGGTATTCCTTGTGGTAGCATGAATTGGATAACTAACTACTCTTGTGAAGTAAAAGACCCTTCTCATATGGAGCGAGTGAATAAATAGTGAGGGATGAATGGGAAAATGGTGGGAGACCATAGGGTAGAGAGAATGGTGATTTTGAAATGAATAAGGATGAGATAAATGATGAATGTGGGGAAGTGAAGAGTGGCATGTGGGAGGAGATGGGATTGGTGGAAGAGAAGGGGTTAGTTTGGTAGTGGGTTAGGTAGATGAGGAGAAGAGTAGTTCCAAGATAGTTTTAGACTGGGTAGTGGAAATTGTTTCAACCTATAGTGGGACCATTATGGTTGATGAAGAGGTGATAGGAGGAGTTGGAGTGCTTGATTGGGTAGTAGTTAATGTTATAACCTGTGTTGGGGATATGTAAGGAGAAGGGGAGGTAATGAAAGAGGTGGAAGTAGAAATAAGATGATATGTAAGGTAGATATTCTTCTATGAAGGGGCTATTAGGGGGTTAAAAATAAGGGGCTTAGTCCACTTGAGCTGGGATGACCTAGTTTTGATGTGCCTAGAGTGATCTTGTTGTTGCTATGGGGATACAACATATAGGAACTCTGGTGATGGCCATGTTAGAGGGGTCTAGATTGCTGGGACTTCTATTTATACTACTTCTTTTAGATGGGTGTCTACTACCTCCTCTCCAAGGGTATCTTATTTTTCATCATCCCTTCCTACCTCAATATCAAGTGTGGATTCCTCCTTTGAATTACCATCTTTTAGATGGGACTCATCCCACAACTTCTCAAATTTCTCATTTGTGGTGTCCTCATACAAACCAATGTGTCATCTGTTGATCTCATATCTATATTTCAAGAAGGAAACTTTCTTCTCTTCAATCCAAACTAAGTCATTTAGCCACTACTTCATACCCTTTGATAACTTCTTGGTAGGGTCAAAATATTGGACTTTATCATAAAAATACTCCCATGGTTTGGGGATGTCTTGTGAAATCAAGGCTAGGTCTACAAAATTTTGAGGGAGGTCCTCTGTGAGTGACTTCCTCTACTCTAAGTAGAGTTGAGTCTGGTTCTTGGGTGTATTAGTGGTCTTTAAATTCTCTATATACCCTATTGAGTCATAATATCATTAGTCATTTATTAGGTCAAGGCCTAGCTTTTCCATCTTGGCTACAAGGAGACACCCCTAATGCCTTTTCAAAACTATGATATTGCCTCTTGAAAAAGGAATGTCATACAACCCCTTTTTATTATTACCTGACCCATAGATGAAGTCCATCATATCAAGTTATTGAGCTAAATCGAGGGTAAGGGTTTTATCAATTAGTATATAGGGGAGCTAGAAGGTCTCTCCCATAAACCCATGTACTTGGATGAATGAAAAATGGTTCCCCCAAAACTAGTCAACTAAGACCTTTCTACCTATGAGCCATATTTGTTGCTCATGTGTCATTTGGGGGATGATATCTTAACTACTAAGATTTATGAGAATTATAACCATAAACTAGTCTAAGAACTCATATTAGTCCCCAATGATCAATAAGATGGGAGTCTATATGGTGTTTGAGGCTACTATATTGGAAAAAACATTTATATCCATAGTGTTCAATTATAGGTGCATAGAGAAGAATTTAGAGTGTTGGTATAGAATCAAGTGCATGAGGTAGGATGGATAATAAAAATTACACATTAATGATTAATTTTTTAGTTTAGCTCTCATAGTGGAGGTGATGGCTTCAGTGAAGTCCATCTTGAATCCCTCCACTTTCTCCACCATAGTCATGAGGAAAATAACACCTAGTTAAAACTCCTTGATGTTGGAATCAATATCCAGGCCCAAGATGGATGCCAACATTGACAGATTGTCTTTCACATGATGTTTGGGGAAATTCAATAGGTACAAGGGCATGAGAGTCATCTTTGTGAGCTTTTTTTTGAAGAGACTCAAATAAATATGCCTTTTCTTTCACTTAGGATCCTAGATGATTTAGAGACTCTTGATATTTTATATGATAGTGTTGAGATCATGTTAGACTTAGATCATTGATATAAGATTTTATACACAAATATTTACCCTTAGATGAGCATTACCTATGATTGTACTAATTTTGGCATCATATTTTTTGATGTAGAAGGTGATGATCTCAGGGAAAGGGTGCATGTAGGGCACCATGTGTTGTGCTAATGTAAAATCCAATATTTTTCACCTGAAGGAGGTATACTCCTTGTTAATCATATCTATATTTTGGGCATAATCACCCTCCCTCATATTCTTGAGATTATGGGAAAATTTTGGATTGAATATTTCATCCATGGAGTCAATCACCAAAGCCCTATCTTTGCAAGGTCCCTTAGTTACCTACATGGTATCTGATACCTTCCTTTTTTTTTAGATAGGAGCCAAAGCCTAGGACTTTTTCATGGTGTATATGGGAGGAAAGGTTCCTATACTAATCAAAACATGGGTTATCTATTTTGAATGGACCTTCCCACTTCCTAAAGGGGATGTAGAAGCTTCCATAATCTAGGTAGACAAATACTGGTTCTAAATATTTATCTTTATTTCTTCTAAAAAATCTAGGTTGATGGTTTGTTATTACTCATTTCAATTATTAGGCTTCTTCTTTTACTTGTTTCAACTACTTGATGCACTCTTTAGAATCACAAAGTGTCAAGTGTTTGTTTTCAAGTAAGAGATAGTGTATTTATACACTAGTGCCACTAGGTGGCTCATTATGGAAAATTCAAAAATGATCACCCTCATAAATGGTAATAGTGGCATGCATAATCAAATTACCACTCTTGATATATTTATGATGATATTTATAGGTAATCATGTATAATGGAGCATCTAACATTAATGATTAAGGAAGCATGTAAATAACTATCTTTTAAAGAATGTTTTAAATATATGGAGAGATTAGGGAGAGGATGTGTGGTGATCTGATCAGCCACTTGTGCCAACGACACTTATTTGGAAAGGAAACAAAAAAGGAAAAGAAACACAATAAGGGAACCAGTAATGAGGAGAATAAACACAATAATGAGGAAAGAAGACTATCTAATTATGTATAAAGGATGGTGGGAGGTCAATTAAAATGCTTCAAGTTGATCCCATTGACCTAGATCCTTAATGTATTTCCCTCTAAATATTCTAGTTTGAAATAATTTCCCTACCTATCATTGATGATGCAAAAAGGTAATTTCCTTAGAGAATCAAATTTCACATGCTACCCTGGTCTTGCAGCGTATTGATCATATTTAAGGATTAGGTCCCTAGGTTTGAATCTTAAGTCTAATGATATTTTTTTTCAAACCATCACTTTACTACTTACTACTAGACAATCTTTGTGTCACCCGCTAGCTCCCTTATTTCTTGGAGCTTGAGTAATTTGGCAAGCCAAACCTCCATTTCCCCATTCTCTTCAATCTTGACATCTTTTAAGAGCTATTGCATGAGGATTTCTAAAGATATTGACATCACCACTTCCTTCTCATATATAAATCTGTATGAAGAAGTTTTCAGGATCTACTTAATGGTGATGCGATCCACCCATAGAGATATTCTCACATGCATGTGCTAGTCCCTTTACTTATCATTACCCATTCTTTTGATTAGCTAGATCAGGTTCTTATTTGTAGACTCTACCAATCCATTCCCATGTGGGTATTAATTGGATGAAGTCTTTAAGAAAACACCATTTTGGAGCATGAATTCAAATATTTTAGATTTAAGGAAAGCTTTCACATTATCTATGATGATAATTTTGGTGAGCCAAATGTATCCACAAGATCTTAATAGAAGTTGAGAATCACATTTTTGATTTCCTCTTTCAATGGGATTTCCTTAATCCACCTAGTGAAGTAATTGATGGTCATTAGTACCTACTTTTGACCCATGCTAGATACTAGGTTGATCATTCTGATGAATTATAATCCCCACTATGTAAAGGGCTCATTAGTCATAATTAGATTGAGAGGCATGGAAAAGTTTTCCCTCTTCTTAATAAAGAATTGGTATTTCTAGCATCTTTTGATTATCTGATGATAGTCCACAAACATGGTTGCCTAGTATTACCCCACTTTCATGACCTTAGTTATGATGGTCTTAGCTAAGAAATGGCCACCCAAAGGGGAAAAATGCATGTCTTAAAGAATATTGTCTACTTGAGGCTTGTTAATGCACCTGAGGAAGTCATTATCAAAATTCCTCTTGAATAGGATTCATTGGACTAGCATATAACTAGACCCTTGTAATCTATAAAATCATCTTTTATGTGTGGGGAGACCATCAAGATACCTATAGATCTACATGAAATGGACCTAGTTGATCAACTTAAATTCTTCAGCTTTAAATCAGTTCACTAGGGCTGCCTTCAACATGTTTTGATCTTTTGTTGGGAGATCTTTACACTAGGCAAAGTACTCATAGATTCATTTTCCTCTAATTACCTTGGTTAGCCTAAATTCTATGTCATATTCTAGGATTTTGGTGATATAGTTATCCCTCTTATTTGTAATTTATCCTTACATGATATATTTATAAACACTCAAATGCATGATGTATACCATTATGTTACTAGCTTCCACAAGGTAACTTAACTTCTTAAGCTTCCACAAGGTAACTTAACTTCTTAAGGTCCTTGATGATGGCAAAGGCTTAAATTTATACAAAATTGTATTTAAATTCATACCCATGAAATGTTGTAGAATATAATGTGATTGGTTATTCTTCTTTGCCCCCTCTTCCTTTTGAGTTAGCATATTCATAAGGCTATGCTCACTTCCATATACATACATAATGAAATCTTTGAAAAATCCAGGGTTAATAAGTATAAGCATGGAAAATATTACACTTTTTATTTTTTCAAATGCTAATCTCCCTTTGGGTATCCATTTGAATGATTGGTCCTTCCTTATAATTAATGTGATTAGTCTAAACAATCATGTGAAGTTTGATATGAATTTGTTGACAAAATTGATTGTTCTAAAAAAAGATTGGACTCCCTTTTTATTTGCTAATAAGGCCAAGTCTCTTATGGATTTTATCCTCTCTAGGTTGATAGTGATCCCATCCTTGGACACTATGTATCTAATAAGCTTACCTTGAGGTACTTTTAAGATGCATTTTTTGGGGTTTAAGGCCACCCTAAATTCTTGACACCTTTGGAAAACTTTCTCCAAATGGTCAAAGTGGTCTTCCCTCCTTTTTTGAAAATATGGTGAGGTTGTCTAGGTAGATAGGATAATCTTATTAATAAATCCTTTGAAGGCTACATCCATCACTTATTGGAATGTTACATCATCATTAAAGAGTTTGAAAGGTATTTTCATATATGTAAAAGTTCCCCACTTCATAGTGAAGGTGGTTTTGTGTTGATCATCCTCCTTTACCCACACTTGATTATACTCAGAAAATCCATCTAAAAGAGAAAATGTCTCTGTGCTTGATACCATCTGAAGGATCTATTCCATAAAAGGGTGACATTAATTATCCTTTAAGGATGCCTTGTTTAGATCCTAAAAATCCATGCATATTCTAATTTCTCTACTTTTTTTCCTCATAGGGACTAAGTTAGACACCCAAGTTGAATGCTTGATCAGATATATAATCTTTGAATCAATTAGTTTCCTAAGCTCTTGGTCCATTAGGGATTTGATATTTAGATTCATTAGACATTGCTTTTGATAGATTGGTTTTTCTCCTTCTATTATGTTGAAGGTATATTGAATGAACTATTAGTTATATCCTTTTAGATCATCATAAGTCTAAGTGATGATGCCCTCATATTTGTCACAAAAAGAAGCCAACCACTCCTTATCTCTTTGAGGAACTTATTTTCTAGCTCTTAACCTTATTCAACATATAATGTTGAGTTTATAGTAATCACCCTTATTTGTAATAAAATTTTGCTTGTCATTCCTCACATCATTAGATTTGAAGAGGTTTTCTAGAGTGATGAGTCCCTTTGGTAGTTTGTTGGTCTTTAGTTGCATGATTTGGTCTTTGTATGCCTCCTTGATCTTTAGCTATTGTTCTCTAAAAATTTTCAAGATTATGAGAGGAAAATTACAATCTAATCATCACTCTCAAACACCTACCAATTTTGGTTGTCTAAAATGGTAGGCCTGATGATAACCCACATTACCTATTCATTAGTGAACAGATCTATCACTAGGTCAAATTGAGAATCCATTATTGCCATTCTGTCAAATTTTGCATTTATGGCCCTCAAGATGGTTTGAATATTTAAAGCCTTAAAGGATTTAATTAAGTCCCATATTTTTTGATGGTAGGACTTTATATGTAAATTTGTTTCTACAGCCACCCCTCTTACCTGTCTTATAAAAAGTTTAGAGTCACCAAACACCATCAAATTCTTGATGTCCATTCATTAAGTGAGGTTGAGACCATGCATCAAAGCCTCATACTCTACTTCATTATTTATACAATAAAAATATAAAATAATATCCATGAGTATCTCTTTTCCAAAAGGAGATGTTAGTTAGATACTAGATCTAGAGCCAATCTTGCATTTTACACCATCAAAATGTAGAGTCTCAACTTTGGACTCTTTTTTACCCCCTTACTATGGTCTTCTTACTTCCTTACAACCTTAGGAATGCCTTGGTATTCATATTAGATGATGTAGGTCCTAAGATTAGTGGCATCAAATTTTGAAAATGGGTCATTCTCATTAAACTCATTGATGAGGGCTTCTTCTTCGAGGTTTCTATTATCTACCATTTTTTTCTCCCTTGTGAATCTCTACATAATGTGTCTTCATCCTTTAGAAAGAGGTGTATGTTACCTCAAAAATTTCCATTACTTCATCTACTATGTCATTTGGGTGGAGGGGCTCGAATAACACATTTAGCTTTAAACCATACTTGGTCCTTAGGATTAGATGGGACTAATTGAATGATAGATATCTACCAATATTGGTAGTGAAATATCTTGATAGACATATACTAAATATAGATATAATATCTATCATTATAATATCTTATGGTATATTGATGCTTGGGCAAGAGTACAATATGAGAGGAAGAGGCTAGATAATTCCTAAGGTTTGAACCCTTTTTTGTCTAGCTGCATCACCCCCTTATCTAAGGTCTCTTAATTTAGTTGTAGTGCATCAAATATTTATTTGGTCATCACCATCATGACCACACCCAAGTTAATCATGGATATTTGTGATAGTTTCTTACCCATAATCAAATTTAGATAAAATGGGGAAGGATTTGATTTGCTTACCCCTTCCTTGGTATTGATGAATGTGGAGGGTACCTGAGGTTATATGCTCATGTTAGTTCCCTTCCCTTCTTCATTTTCATGCTCTGTTAATGATTTATCTTACATGGGTTTTTACTTACCTTATAAAGCTTCTTTTAATAAGATATTCTATTCAGGGATGGATAAGACATCCTAGAGGGAAACATTGGACACTACCTTCTTTAGTTGTTATACCATGCTATATGATTTTGGGGGCATGATATTGGGGTATTTTTACTTATTTTATACTACCTTAATTTTCCTTTGATAGATAGAGGGTGAAGGCTAAGGTGCCAAAACATTTTTGAAGTTTTCTTTGGGCCTTATGAAGGCTTTGGGGCTCTCAGCTAGTCTTTTTTTGACTACGTGTAGTAGTCAGATTACACTTGTGAGGATATATAAATAGGAACTTCATTAGCAAATATCACATCTTCATGTTCTACCAAAGATAATAGTGCATGTTTTGAAACTATTTATTCCTCTTTTTCTAGGGACATACCCTATATTTTCACCATCAGGACAATGTTTTTGACTCCCAAGGATTGGTATGTATTAGTTGAAACTAGAGCATTTCCTTACCATCTTTATTCAACAATTTTTTATTGTAAGTTAAATTTTAGGGCCTATGAGGTTCATTACAAGGGAAACACCATGAGTTAGATTCATCCGTCAGGTTATTCTAGCCAACCACCAGTTCTCTATTTATGCTTGGTGATACTATATGCAATGGATTTAGGACTATAACCATTTGATTTGTAGGCTATATCTTATGGTTCAATGCCTAATTATTTAGTGTTTGGTTGTTTGGCCCTGGTAATTTGACCTTTGCCTCTCTTGATACTATTTCTAATAGTATGAGAGTCTCTTCTCTTAGTATTTTTTGTAAAAGGGCTTTTGAGGAGTAGTCTATTACATTTTGAGATTTAGAATATCATTAGAGAAGTTCTTAAAAATACTCTTCATATCATTCATCTCAATAAATAGTGAGGATGTGATAGATGTGCTCATTTGAGTGGGTGGGTATACATATGTGGAAGGAGGTGACATTTCTTCTTGTAAAAGAAATGATAACTAAAGGAACATTGACATTGATAGCTATGGAGGAAGTCTTCCTACATTGATCAAGCTATTAATACCCTCACCATGATGTCATATGCATCTAGTAGCATCTAGCCTCCAAACAACTATATCATAACCAAAATATTTAAATTAAGGGCCTTCAAATAAAATACAATAGCCATGCCCATAGGTGAGTGAGCCACCAATAGAATTCTTTGTCAGGGCTTTTCAAATCTAGTATTAAAATTAACCATGGCTTCTTGTGGGCCCATTTTGATGGTTATTAATTACTATAAGAGGGAGGATCAGTCCAGTTTTTCATTAAATCACTCAAATAATCTATCACCTAGGTAATCCTAGGTGGTGATAGAGTTGGATAGAAAATATTTGTACCAATCAAGAGCCTATCCTTTAAAAGAGGTTGCTAGTAGCCTCAAGGCTACATTATGAGTGTTGACATAGTGGATGGTATACACATTCACCACATCTTGGAGGTGTTTGGTCACCATCATGAAATCCTCCCTTGAGAACTTGGGGTGTGAATTCAAAGAATTCAAATGTATAGGGTCCCATTGGGCTAGGGGTGTTGGTGGGATCAAAGGGCTACCACTATCCCATGACATAAAATTCTTTGGTGTAGGATGTACCATTTATTGTTTTTGATGTGGTCATTATTATTATTATTATTATTATTATTATTATTATTATTATTATTATTATTATTATTATTATTATTATTATTATTATGATGTAGTGTTATGCCCTAGAGCTCTTTAGTGAGTAGGAACTCCCAAAGGTGGTATTAATAGACTTAGATTATTTATATTTAGTGACCTTTTTGTGGGTCTATGTTTCATAAAATTGAGCTTATAATCTAGAAAACTAGTAGATCTGATCCCATTGAGTGCACCAAAAAATATTTAAATTGTTGATGCCTAAAGATTTTGCTTCAGGTTAGACAATAATATATGGGAAGATTTATAGATGTGGGACAAAATATGGTTGTAAAGTGACCTCTAAGATTTTAGAAGCTGAATCTTCATTCAATTTTGGGGTGAAAAGGGATAGAAGGAAAAATAGTAAACAACATGAAAGTAAATATAATCTAAGGTGATGCACTAGAAGATTTAAGATATAAACATAAACTTGTATAAAATATGTCAAACCACTAAATGTCATAGATCATAAAGGAGCTTAAAACCATGAATTAAGATCTATATCACAAATAAATATCTACACTATGGAATGAAAAGAAAAGAGATAGCATACAAAGATAGTTTTAACCCTATTTCTATTTAATTTTCTCTTTTTCTTAAGTGTGAAAAGAAGAAACTAGTTAAGAAGGGTGTGTAAAAGAATACCTATTGAATGCATGCATGTTGAATCTATAATTTTTGATAAATCCTCTTTGTCTAGGTAAGAACGACCTACAATAAGAAAGCACTACCACAAAACTTTTTGGTTAGACAAGTAGTTGGGTGGATTGCCTAATGTGAGCCATATCCTAGAATTGAAAGGTTTCTAAGAGGCTATCAATCCACCTTATTCAAAACACTTAAGTGGAAATGATAAAAGAAATATATTTGCCTTAAATTATTATAAAATTGAAATAAAATATAGTTAATAATATCAAATTAATTGAGAAAATTAGATGCTTTGCTAAGTTAACCAAAATGAAATAACTAGTGTGATTATACTAATGCTGAAAATTAGTTAAGGAAAGGTTATGGTTTTGGGTTTGGTAATTTGATAAGGGTCAAAAGAATGGTTTAGTTAGGGTTGATTGAGATAATAAAATGATAGGTATGGATGGTTTAAAAATATAAAACAACAAGTAACTAAGGTAGCAAAAGGATGAGGGAGCAAAGAGGGTGGAGGTGACAAAGGTGCAAAGAGGGCAAAGGAGGTAAATGGAATTATAATGTAAAAATAGGTAAAGGAGGTCAATGGATGAATATTGAAAGTGGATTAAGGGGTAAAGGTCAAGGTAATAAAATTAATAACTTAAGTAAATAACTAAAAAATAAGTAAGGTTACCTTGAGGCTTGGTGATGTGGTTGATATTGTTGATGATGTGATGAAGGAATCCCATGGAAATTTTGACAGAGCTTTGTTGCTTTGAATTATTTTCCTCTAATATGTGGATGACCTCTAAAATGATGACCTCCTTCAAATACCTACAACAAGATGTTAATAACCAAATATTAACTTCCCACTTCACCTTGAGTGAAGGAGAGGGGGGTATTTATAACATTTGTTGTCAAGAACCATTCCAAAAGAGGTAATAGTAGAATTATGTTGCCATTTTCCATGTGGTGCATGAATGAGTCAAATATGAGGTTAGTGTGGGTTCCCATTTAGGTTGGTGAGTCTCCCATCTTGAACATGAGTCCAATTTTGAATGGGAATCATGCACATGGTTCTAAATGAGGATAAAGACTTTTCACCACCCTTTATTGTCTTCATACAAGCACTTAAAGAGATGGCACATAAAATGTGGCACCATTTTCCATGTGGTACATGAATGAGTTAAAGATGAGGTTAGTGGGGATTCCCATTTGGGTTGGTGAGTCTCCCATTTTGGTTATACAATAAAAAATGGGTGCCTTTTATCTTTCCAAAATTAGTAAAGAGGTAGGCATATCATTTTTTAAGGCCAATCTCATGTGTGAAGGCAAAATACATGTTTAATGATGGCCCCTTAAGGGTAAATTCACCATATTTCAAGTGGGGACCCTTATAATGCTTAAATAAGGTAATTAAGCACCTTGGGAAAGGGTCCCAAGTGGAGTATGATGTCCCACATTAAGCCACCTCACTTTTAAGCCATGTTAATTACCACATCACCTTCCATGTCATTTTTCCATGTCACATGCCTTGTCACTTGCCATGTTACTCTCCATGTAACTTGCCATGTCATCATGAATAGTGAAAGTGGGTCCCATGATGAATAGTGATAGTGAATAGTGTTTTTGAATAATACTATATGAATACAAGAATAGTGATCTGGTTAGGTTAAGAGGGGTTGGTTAAGGGTTAAGAAGGTTTTAGGGGGTCTTTAGGGGGTCCCAAGGAGTTTAGTCATAAAAAAATATAAGTGTGTATTTTTTTAGTGTCTACATTTTACACCTTTTTTATGCAACTTTGAATTAAAAAGGTACAAAACAAAAATGAATTGCTTGGTTAAAGGTCAAGGTGCCCTAAAAATGGGAGGAGGTGTTCCCCCTCAAATTGAGAGTTGATGAGGAAAGGTTGAATCAGGTGTAGGATTGATAATTAGTTGGTGGGGAGGCACTAAGTGGTACCACAAGGTAGTTGGGCATGTGAAATGATAGTGGGTACATAAAATATGACTAAGCATGATATTCAAAATTATGTAAAGACTAAAACTACCAATGCCAATAAAAAAAGGTCAATTCTAAGATAAATGACAAGGCAACTGATCCCCAACATTGGTCATAGCTAATCAGATTAGCTTTTTCAAGGTTCCTAGATAGGGTTGGTGTTTACTCAAGTATATAGGGTAGGAAGTGCTCCCAAGAAAAACAAAAATAATCTGGTTGTGCATGAGGTGTTGAAAATTCAAATATTCAACATGGAAAATTTGGTTTATATGGTCAAAAGGACCAAGGTAAGGTCATCACAAACTATGTGATATGTTGGGTCAAAAGGGGCAAATGTCAAGGTGGATGTAGTCAAATGGTTGGGTGGTTGAAATGGGGTGGCTGAGCAAACTCCATATGCACTAGGCAAGTGGATGTTATTTACATAGTTCCATGGACATAATGTCCAAAATAAACTTCAGGCCTAATGTAGTTCTTTTGAGGTGGGGAGTGTTGGTCAATTTGGTTGCCTCAATTTGATGTGTCATGTAGTTAGGTTTGGTTGAAGGATGTTGGAGAAAGGGAAGCTCTAAAGGGTGGAAAATATGGCTATCAAATAGTTTTTTGATGGGTGTGGTAGAAATGGTGGATGAGATTACCTAGGATGTAATTAGATGATTACATCAACTATGTAAAAGGAATCTGTAGCCATGGATAAGTAGGTTTAATCATGAAATTTTTACCACCATTTAAATAAAAGAAAAGGGAGAAATATGTTTTACCAGGCTTTAGAAAATTTGGCACTAATTGAATTGCAATGGTGATCTGATGGGTTCTTTCATCACCATCAAAATAAGATGACATTATGCACACTCTAAAATAATGTTGTTAATAGGCTACGAAAGGGTAGTATTCAATGAATTGGGGAAGTAAAGTAGTAGAGTGGGTAAATGATAAGTGGCAAATATTTGAACCCTTGACCCTTGAGCTAGTGAGGCCCCAAAATAAGTAAGCATTGAGTTTTGAGGGAATTTAGAGAAAGAATATAAGGGGTTTTGGAATATGGAATGAGGAGAATAATAATAATATTAATTAAATAAGGGATCAAGTTATGGATTTCATGAATTAAAGCAAGGGCATGGAGGACATTAGGAAATAGACAAGGAAATATACATAGAGGTAGTACAACTAGTGACCACACTCTAAAGACATGGAGGTTGAATGGGGGAAATAAAGGGGATCTAACAAGGGATGAGGAGAAGGTGAACCAAGAGATGGATGAAGAGATAGGTGAAGAAAAAAATGAGGTCGCATATAAAGATGAAGGTGGATAAAGATGGAAGGAGCCAGGCATGAACATATAAGAGGAAAAAAAAGGCCAGGAAGAACAAAGAATGTCCTCAAGATGAGAAAATGAAGTGAAATGGATAAAAGGGAAAGGATGGTGGAAAATAATGAAAGGGAATAAGATTAATATAAAGGATGAAGATTAGGGATGATAAGAAGAAAAAGGAAGAATTGAAGTAGGGATACAAATCATGGATATTCACACATACAAAAAATATAAGTGAGTACCGAGATGGAAAGAGGAAAAGGGGAATGTAAAAGGCAAAAGGCAAGAACTAAGAAGAAGAAAAGAGGCAATTATGAGAGGCTTCTCAAAAGATAAATACCTAGGGAGAAACTAGTTGTAGAGGAAAAAAAGAAGACAAAAGGGATGGAAAAAACAAGCAAGAAGAATGGGAAATGGGTACATTGGAAGAGGGGAGAAATGATAGATAATGGTGGTACACTTAAAGAAAAAGTATAGTAATAAAATAAATAGAAAGATTTCAAGATGCACAGTATGATATGGAATTGGTGAGGAAATGTGAGTAATGAAGAGGGTGTGATAAACTACCAAGGATAAGGGGAAATGATGAGGATGGTAAAAGAAGACAAAGGAGATAGGGGAAAAGGTTGGTTAAAAGTGGAGAGAGAGGCAAAAAATACAAAAAGTGGGTGAGAAAGTGAACCACAAACAATGCATAAGGAAATGTGTTAGGGGGCAATGAAGTAGAGTAGGTGGTGGCTTTATGGGAGATAAGAGGGTCCAATGAGGAAGGCTATCAATCCTTGTGTTAAAAGAGATTGACAAGATGTAAAAGTGGTTAAAAGAGATTGACAAGCTAAAGGGAGGGAGGTGGTGAGGAGATAGGTGTAGGGGTTGAGAAAAATACATTAGGTGAGAAGGGAAAATAAAGTAAATGATGTGGTTGAGCTAACCTTAGTAAATGAGCATTCCATACATAGTCCAAAAAGATGTTAAACCAATGTCATTCTCCCAGAAATGGGGGAAAAACTTAAGAGGAAGTATTAGATGGTGTTAAAACATAAGGATTTTTAAGAAATAATTTAAAGCTTCCTTAATGTAGGATTCCCTAAGCAAGAGGGCACTGTTAGTAGTGGAAATGAGAAGGAAAAGGGGAGGGTAATTATTTTTTAGTGGCTGAACCACCCTTAGAAGTTAAACATTACCTACAAGTTGATGGACATTAGACCAATGTAGTTTAATAAGGTTTGGGTGAGTGGTGTTCAAATTAGTTTCCCTAATTTGATGGACCACATGGGATGGTTTGGGTTGATGGAGAGGGTTTTTTAAAATAATGGTTTTGGGTTTTGGTGTAGGTGAAAGTGTATGGTGTAGATTGATGAATAGTTACCATAAAGATCCCACATTTAGTAAGATAAGAGACACAAATGGATAAGGTTGGGTAAATAAGAAGGGAACATAATGCTAAGCACCATAAATGACCTTAAAAGGGGCTAATCCAAAGAAGAGGTGTCATTGTAAGGAGGTTGTACCTTCTAAAATTTATAAGCATAATACTGGTAGCTATAACTATGATCCAAGTTTTAGGAGGTGGGTGTTTATTAGGATCTGCATAGTCATGTTGGTAAAAGGTCATCATCACTATGATCTGAGTTTTAAGGGTAGTAGTGAATGACAACCTAAAAATAATTTATTTGATGGTCAAGTAGATTCTACAAGGTAGAAAATTGATAGGGTGGTGAATGATAGAGGATGTATTGTGCTTGACCCAAGAGCTGCATGGGTAGACTAGATGAAAGGTATCCATGTTTGCATCCTCTATCTTAGTTCCTTAGAACTAATGATGTGGGGTTCTACTAGGTTGGGCCTAATGAACAAGAAGATCTATGGCCCAAGAGATTGGTTATACAATTGGAGAAGGTGATCATTCCCCTATTATGGATGAACTTTTAGCTGGCATAAAAGAAAAGACTACCATGTTTGATCAAGCACTACCAATGGTTGGGTTTGATGTTTAGAGAATATATAAATGGGATGGTAGTAATAAGAGGGTAGAAGGGATAGGAAGGTGAATGTATTATTGTGAATTCATGGTATCCTACCTTTGATGGAAGAGTTTCTACAATGGCAAGGATTTAAAAGATACCATTACTAGTAATAGTGGTAGCTTTAGAGGCATGACCATTGTAGTAGCACATGGTTGGAATCCAATTTATATAAACTAAGATAAAGGTGATAATTATTAGGCCCACAAGGATCAAAAGATGCAAAACAATCAAATACATCAGATGTAGATTGGATGCCAAAGGTGACAAATGGAAATCATGATGGTGCATGATAAATTTATTGAAATGACTAGGTGGACCAAGGGGTGCGATATGACCATTTCAAATGGGAAGACTATTCAAGGGAATGAATGACATCATATGACCTTCCCTATTAGTGGAATGAATAATCATGTCAATGAGGAAGAATGGTTAGGTATTCTATTTAAATAATCATGATAGGGATGAATGTCTATCATTGAATAATTTGGTTTTACAAGTTATAAAGAGTGAAGAGAAATACACAAGGTTGAAGATGGAGAACAATTGGGATAATGGTGGAGACAATCAAAAACCCTCATGACCCAAAATAATCAATATGGTGAATGTGTAGATCTATCAGATACTACAACATTTAATGGTGATAATGGAAGTACTATTAGATGAATAATAGGAAGAAAGGCACCCATAACTCAAGATTGAACCTAAACTATTACCTTTGTAGTAGTGAAGAAGATGATAATTTCACTACACAAGATGCAGGTTTGGAGAACATGATTGTCAACCTATCTATGGAAGGAACCCTCACTATCTAAGGGGATGTGCATTAGGGTAACAACTGGTAGTACCTATACAAGTAGAACAACTAGAGTAGAGGGATGTAATGAGTATGAAAGGTGAGCATTGTGAAATACCTAGAGAAAAATATTATTCTCACCCTATGGGGATGAATGTAGAAGAGGAGAAAAAAGTACACCCTTTAGAAACTAGTGAGATATGGAATGTTATGAATGCTAGTTTAGGGAGTAATCAATTAGAAAGATGGTTAAATATAAATCAAGAGTCATCAAACAATCAACCTACTGCTTAGGTAGGAAATTAATATATGTAGGGGCCTTAGGTGAAGCATGGATAGTCTGATGACTTTGTATGTGTTGTGTGACTACTCTCATCCTAAATAAAATATTTCATAGTTTATTAGGTATAAAATGTGTTAGATGTCACTGGTCAAATGTTATCACACTTAAGGTTATGTGGATACTTATGAATGTTATGGTTATGGTTGTTGTAGTCTCTCTTAATTTAAGAAGAACGATTATTGTTTTTACAACACTAGATGGTAAAAGTTGAGATGAAAACATCAACCAAGCACATTAAGATAAGAATAGAGCATGATTCTTTGTTTTTTTGACAAGGACTGAAAACAAATCCAAAGTGGGATCATATTAATGAATATAAGTCCTTCAAACCCTGCACATGAGTGGTCATGAGTTGATAAAAAAATGTTTCTTGATCATAGGGTATCAAGTAAACTCTAAATCCCTTAACTTATAGATATTCTAAAGGGAAGATGGGTGATAGGTGGTATGGAGGGTAATGGGTGATATGTATGATAACCTCATGTGAATTATTTTTCCCCTTTTATAGGTGACCTAAGAATGGTATGATAGACAAGTCCATGTCATATGCTAGATGTAGATTGATCAATGTGATAAGTCTAGATGTGAAAGTTGATTATAGATTCTAACTTATTATGTTGCTTGAGAGCCGATTGTGGCTTTAGAATTTGTTGTGATAGTGGGTCATTTTATTTATTATGTTATATGGGAAGTTTATCGATATGAGAAGCTTATAATAAATTGCTTTACTTTTGACAAAGTTAACTTAGCCATCCTTCAAGGGAGTGGTCTAAGCTTATTGGCTTTGTTTGATGCTCTTGATAGCTATCCTTCAAAGGAGTAGTCTACCTTCTATTTGGAAATTTTTATTTTGTTTTTGGGTAGTTATCCTTTAAGAGATCAGTTTGTAATGCTTATGATATTGACCCAAGTAATATTATAGAATTCAAATTATATTTGGATGTGATTTTTTTTAGACATGGACATGTCTAATTAGGTTTATAGGTTTACTTTTATGAAGGCAAAATTTTAACACAAGAAGGTTAATGATATGAAAAGGTATGTTTTTTTAAGAGACAATGACCATGTGATTCCATCTTGTTAGAGACAAAAAGTATCCATGAGAACCATGTTATGGGTAGAGCCATGGTACCCACATTTAGGATTAGGTTATGACTATGATGGTTAATCACATGGTTCTATATTTTAATAAATTATCCTCAAAAGGAGAGGAGAAAGATGGGTGAACGTTAAAATCTCATAGTCAAGGGATGCACTTAAGTTAGACAAAAGGAGTGAGCTTGATCCTTATTTAATAGAAAAATAGATGCATATGTAAATCATTAAGGGGCTCAATTTCTCATTTGCATTCGAGAGAGGACAAATGATAAGCTCCTAATCCATACTTATTAGTAATGATGTAGGGTCCAAGCCAATTGAAGGAAAACTTTCCTCATTTACTTTTCTCCATGTTGGTCACATGTCAGTTTTCATTTAGGATGTGGTATCCAATATTTAATTCTCAAGGTTTGAGGTATGTTTGGTTAGGTTTGATGGAAAAGGGTAATATCTAATGGTTTGATGGGAGAATTTGAATCCCAAATAGGTCACGTGGTGTCCAAATGGGTTCACCCAATTTGGGTTGATGGATAGGCTTGGTTGATAGGTTGAGGCAAAAAGTCCAAGGGTTAGTTTAGTTAGTGGTCAAATTATGGTTGAAGTTAATAAATGGTTAAATATTTATGAAAGGAAAGTTCCCCTAGTTTACTCTCTGTATGGGTGGGAAAAATATCCCAAAGTGAAGGTGTATGTGGTTGGGTTCAATTATAATGTTGAGGGTTTGAAGGGTATATCTATGGAATGGACACTTTAGCCTTTCCCTTATCCTTTTATTGGAGTTGAGAGTGGGTAACCCTATTGATGGTGTGGATAAAAGGAAGTTTCGATTTAATTTGTTGCTTCAGTTCCTCCTCACTCTTAAGTGAGAATGGGGGAATAGGCAAGTGTTGGGTAGGTTGGTTGATGGTTGGACTGGTAATGGTCTCAAAGGAGGTTCATTTGATAATATATTATCCTTATCATAAAGATTGTGAATAATGCTTTTAAGATACTTGTAGTGCTCTGTATCATGGAAAAGTATCCTATGGTACGAGCACACATGGTGGTCATTATACCATGATGGTTTTAGGCTTGAAGGGTTGAACGTTTTGATAGGGTCAAAAGGTTTGAGAGGTAGTAAGGTTAAGGAAGAGGTTTGTATTAACCTTTGTAAAATGGTTGAATAAGATTAATGCAAAGGTGTTAGAGGTGGTAGGTTTTTAGTTTTGGGAGCCTTCCTAAAATTAGTTTTTACTATGAAAGTTATGGGTGGTGGGGTAGTTTTAGTTTTTCAGTTAGGTTGGGATGGATTGGTTAAGGGAGGTTCATCTGATAACAAATTATCCTCATATAATTTGTGGATGAGTTCTTGGAGAGATTTGAAATTATATGTGTCATGTCTAAGTGTCCTATGGTATGCATAAACTAAGATGGCATTAAACCATTTTGGTTGAGGATGTGAAGGGTCAAACATTGTGACATGTTGGAAATTTTTGAGAGGTGGCAAGGTTAAGGAGGAGGTTTAAAACAACCTTTGTAAAATGGTTGACTAGGATTCAAGTAAAGGCATTAGGGGTGATGGTTTTTTGTGCTTTAGAGTGAGAGACTTCTTAAGAGTAGGTTCACCCTAGAAGTTGTTGGTTGTGGAATGGTTTTAGTAGAATGGTTAGGTTGGGATTTCTTGGTTGGTTTGGAAGAAGAAGATTTAAGAAAAGTAGGGGCATGGGTTGACTTTAAGATGGTTTAAGAGATTCCATCCTTTTAATAGGTTTATTCAAAGTTTTATTTTATGGAATTGATGTAGTTAGGTATAATTTAAAATATTTGTGAGCTATGCTAGGAATAAGAAGTATTCTTATATTCTTGATGGGTTTGGTCAAAGAGGTGTAAGGATATTCAACAATTTTAGATGAATGTGGGTTGGATGGTTCCCCTATGGTTTTGGAGGATGGGTTTGAGGTAGTGATAGGTTTGAGGGTGAATTCAAGTGAAGCTAAGGGTTATTGTTTATTTTGATAGGGGAGGCCAAGATGATGTCAGAAAATGTCTCTATCGATATTGGGTTGAGAAGTTAACTCTAGGCTTTGTACTAGCCTAGAAAATGGCTTATAGATAGGTTTGGTTCCTTGATCATTGATTTCAAAAATTAAAACCTTGGGTGGAGAAGAGGGAATGGTTTATTGATCTATGTTTCTGATTGAAGGTTTGAAATTTAGAGAAGATGTTTCTTCCATGGATGGATTGGATAAGGTGACCTCTTCTAAAGGAATGATTTCCAAAGAGTAGTGAGTCTATGGAGGGGGAAGAAGGTGTAATGGTGTCAAGTGAAAGGAAAGAAGTGGTTGGTTCCTTTGTTTGGTCATCTAAAGGAATTGGAAGTGATTCCCCCACTTCACTAAGTGGGGTAGAAGTAGTAGTAATAGGTCTATCAATAACAACATCAAGCGTGTGTACCTCATAAGTGTGAGATGATTCTAGTTGGCTTTGATTCAGTAAAAGGGGAAGTGGAAAATATTGTTTGGGTTCCTTAATTGTGGTTTGTAAGGAAATTTGTAAAGGTTCTACTTGGTCAACAAGTGGATTGGTTAAGGTTGGTGTTATTATAGTTTCTTGTATTGTAGGTTTACTAAGGGCTAGAAGAGGGTGTACCAATGTCTCAGTTATCAGATTAGGGTGTGAAACTATTTGTAAGTTATTTAGTTTGCTTGAAGAGGCTAGTTAGTTTGATAGGTTAACAAGTTGGTTGGGTTGAGATATTTATGGATAGTTTGGTTGATCAATTAAGGGTGATGAAATTAATTGAGTTAACAAGGTGGGTTGAGGTTGATATGATGGTTAGGGGAAATGGCTTAAGCTTTGACAAGGTTGGGTTAATTGAGATGATAGATGTTCATAGGTTATTGGTTGGGCATGATAATAATTAAATGGTTGATGATAAATTTTTGGTTGGTTATAAGTGAGGTTTGATTGATCATGGATACCAAAAATAGATGGCCTAATTTTTGACTCTAATCTAGTTATCCAGTCTATTATCATTACAACAAACTCAAGTGGTAGTTCAAGTGAAGGTTGATAGTTTGTGGGTTGGTTAAAGTTAGATTTTGATGAGATATAGGTAATTTTAGGTTGATTTTAAATAGGTCTGGGTTGGATATATATAATGTTGGGTTGGTTGTAGATATGATTGGGTTGGTTGTAGATAAGGTTGGGTTTATTGTTGGTAATGAAGGGAACATAAGTGGCTTGCAATGCAAGGTATCAATTTAAGGTGAAAGGATTGTTCTCCAAGATCCTAGAAAATATGAGATAAAATAGACCTCTAGGAGAGAAAATATGAAATCTTTACATTGAACAAGGTAGTGGAGATGAGGTATTGGAAAATAGGTTCTTGGTTGGTTTGATTATTTAATTTGTATTTTGGTAAAGACTATGTGAAGAATGGAGAGAGACAAAGCTCACCCATCAAAAAAGAATTAAGAAAAGAAAATATTTAAGGAAATCAAATAATACACTAAGATAAGTTAAATCCTAGAGTTTTAATTATCTCTCTTTTGTCTTATGCCTTAGAAAAGTGTGAAGAGGAAATTAGTTTGAATAGATCATAAATAAGGTAGCCTATGTTTGGTTTTAGGTTATGTTTAGGCACTCAATATAAATCTATATTGGTTTGAGTACATGGCCTAGTACTTGGGGCTTTCTCCCCTCACATCATAATCCCATAGATAGCGTAGGTGCTTAGCCAATATATACTGATTTCCAAGGCTTATACTCAACTAGAGAATTATGTTGGTTATCCCCTTGGTGATAAAATCCAAGTAAGATAGCCATGAGGGGGTAAGGTGATCTATTAGGTGGTGAAATATTAGTTGGGTCTTGTCTCGAGCATGTTTGATGTTTAGTTATGCAAATGTTTTGGTTTGTGTAACATTTTTGATGATACGGTTAATGTGCTTTAATAATTAAACTATGTGAGTTAACCAACACAAGTAAATAATGGATGTAGTTAATTTTAACCAAAAGGAACTTTTTGATTTATTTTAAATCAACATAAAATAACTAAAATACACCTAAATTCAACATGAAAATTTAACCCTAATCCTATGATGAATTTTGTTTTTATATTTTAGAAATGCAATAAAAAAGAGTGAAAAATTTTACTTTTTTATTTTTTGATTTTCTAAAACAAAAGAAACTAAAACTTACGTTTTGAAAGAAAGGAATGATTAATTTTTAGAAATGAAATTAAATATAAATGACATTTTAATAATGAAACTAAATGTCTTAAAACAACTAACTAACCCAAGAAAACTCAAGGGTCCCACTAGGCATGATAAATTGTTTCTATCTAATTTTCACTTTTTTTTAAGTGTGAAAAGAAGAAACTAGTTAAGAAGGGTGTGTAGAAGAATACCTATTGAATGAATGCATCTTCAATAAAAAAATTGTGATAACTCCTTTTTGGCTAGGGAATAATTACCTAAAATAAAAAATCACTACCACAAAACTTGTTGGTTAGAAAAGTAGTTAGGTGGATTGCCTAGCATGAGCTAGATCTTAGAAGCGAAAGCTTTCTAGGAGGCTGTCAATCCAAATTATTTAAAAAACTTAAGTGAAAATGATAAAAGAAATATATTTGACTTAAATGAATGTAAAAATAAAATAAAATATAGTGAATAATAGAAAACTAATTGAGAAAATTAGATGCTTTGCTAAGTTAACCAAAATGAAGCAACTAGTTTGATTATACTAATGTTGAAAATTGGTTAAGGCAAGGTTGTGGTTTTGGGTTTGGTAATTTGATAAGGGTAAAAATAGTGGTTTGGTTAGGGTTGATTGAGATAGTAAATTGATAGGTATGGATGGTTTAAAAATATAAAATATCAATTAACTAGGGTAGCAAAAGGATGAGAGAGCAAAGAGGGTGGAGGTGGCAAAGGCGCAAAGAGGATAAATGAGGTAAATGTAATTATAATGGAAAAGGTGGTAAAGGAGGTCAATGGATGAAGATGTAATTTTTATTAAGGGGTAAAGGTCAAGGTAATAAAAGTAATAAATTAAGTAAATAATTGAAAAACAAATAAGGTTACCTTGAGGCTTGGTGATGTGGTTGATATTGTTGATGATGTGATGAAGTAATCCCATGAATTTTTCTAGAGATTTGTTGCTTTGAATTCTTTTCCTCCAACATGTGGATTACCTATAAAATTATGACCTCCTTAAAATAACTACAACAAAATGTTAATAACCAAATATTAACTTCCCACTTTACCTTGGGTAAAAGAGAGGGTGGTATTTATAGTATTTGTTGTCAAGAACCATGTCAAAAGAGGGAATAATAGAAGTATGGCACCATTTTCCATGTGGTACATAAATGAGTTAAATATGAGGTTGGTGGCGTTTCCCATTTGGGTTGGTGAGTCTCCCACCTTACACATGAGTATAATTTTGAATGGGAATCATGCATATGGTTCTGAATGAGGCTAAAGACTTTTCACCACCCTTTCTTGTCTTGATCCAAGCACTTAAAGAGATGGAACACAAAATGTGGCACCATTTTCCATGTGCATGAATGAGTCAAAGATGAGGTTGTTGGGGATTCCTATTCAGGTTGGTGAGTCTCCCATTTGGGTAAAAAGTCAAAAATGGGTGCCCTTTATCTTTCCAAAAGCACTAAATAGGTAGGTATCTCATTTTTGAAGTAAAATTTCATGTGTGAAGGCAAAATATATGTTTAATGATGGCCTCTTAAGGGGAAATTCACCATATTTCAAGGGGGGGCCTTGTGATGCTTAAATGAGGTAATTAAGAACCATGATAAAGGGTCCCAAGTGGGGTACGATGTCCCACATCAAGCCACCTCACTTCTAAGACATGTCACTTGTGATATCACCTTCCATGCCACTTTTCCATGTCACATGCCATGTCATCATGAATAGTGATAGTGGATCCCATAGTGAATAGTATTTTTGAATAGTACTTTCAAATAGTATTATATGAATAAGAGAATAGTGATTTTGTTAGGTTAATTAGTGTTGGTTAAGTCTTAATAAGGTTTTATGGGGTCTTTAGGGCATCTAAAGGCATTTAGTCATAAAAAATTGTAAGTGTGCAATTTTTTAGTGTCTAAAAACCCCAAATAACACAACATCACATCCTATTCATGTGGATAAGGAATTGAATATAGAAGGCCACAATAGGCATATAAAAAGCTAATGATAGCATCCATGATGTGCACCTACTAAGGTTATAAAATGAAAACTCTAACTATCACTATATCTAGTCTATTACAATGGTTGTTTGTAGAAATGAGAATGTAAAAAAAAATAATCACTAGCCCCCTCTAGAAGGGAAGAAACTCTAATATATAAGAAAATAAAATGATTAAAGAGATTATATCTAGAGATTCCACCACTCATACCCATGATGTTGTTGCAACTAAAAATGATTTGAAACTCATGAGTGAAATTACCCCCAGATCCTAGATATGGTACAACTATCTCTTCCTGTTATGGCCACTACACTTAGGATAAGTGAGGTAGCACCATGTGTCTATTCCTGGAGTTGTCCACTTATGCCATCTTTAGTATTCTTGGTCCCCTCCAATCTTAAAATATCACACTTTAGGTGAATCTTAAAGTGTTTCAAAATATTTATAGAAAGGAGGGACCTATATCTTCATCTAATGACACTCCTTCAATCTTTGACAAACTGACATCCTCCTTAGATAAGCACAAAGATGACACACATCAAGTCAACTCTTTTCTAGAGGGGATAAGGGATTTATTAGTGTGATTGAGCATAAAAGTGTCACATGTTGAGTTGGTTCTCTTCTTGAGAAATATAGGAATTCATTTGCTAAAATGTTTTTGAGGATGAAAAGTGGTGAAGCCACACTTGAATCCTACATTAAATACTCTATGAGGGCCACCCTAGCCTTATCAACCAATGGCACTATTTTTAGGCCAGACCTAAATGCAAAAAAAATTGAGGAGTATAGGGTCACCATGTGTTGATTTGGTTCTCCTTTTGAGGGTAATGAAGGTCTCCCCAAGCTAGACAAGCATCGGGTTGCCATGTGGAGGAAGTGAAAGGAGGCCTTCACTTAGAAAAATTTGAGAAAGGGAGCCTAAAAAAAGAAAGGGTTGAAAGGGCAAATTATCAAGAGGTACCAAGGATCTGCTAATTATCAAGTGAATATAAAGATGTCAATAACATTTCTCTAAAATAATTAATGTTGACTTATTATCCATAGGTCCAAAATTCAAATTAGTCCTTTTTATAAGCTATTAGCCTTACACAGGCCTCTGCACACCAAGATTAGAGTTTTCAAAATTAAAATTTAATAACTTGAGTTTTCACCCTTCAAATTTAGTAAAAAATTAGAATCCTATGTGATTTTACATGATATAAAATATTTTGGTGGTTTTGAGTTGGTAATTAACTTTACATTATGATATCCATGATTATGTGCTTAAACTAGGCCTAAAGAGACCTAATTACTAGAGAGGTGTATTGATTTAGTGATGTCCCTTGAGATTTGGGTCTTAAAAATTATGTGAAATAAAAAAGGGATGAAGGGTATCGAAAAAGGCTACTTAGTGTATGTTTAAACTTTGTGGATTGGTCAAACCTACTATATTTGTTTGAAAAGAGGGATACAATGAGCTAGGCTTCAAAGAAGAGAGAGTGGTTTGGTTGAGATTTCTAACATTGAGATTGAGTTATTTGGTTGGATGATTGAAGGGATCTAAAAATACTCAAATAGAAGGCCATATAAACCTTAGATAGAATATAAGGACCATGTAACCATACATTAGGCTTTTAGGTCCATGAACTTATTTGAAAATTAATAAGCTTAAACTAAGAAAGAAGAGTTAAGTGATGAAAATTGTGTATGAGGTGATGAATTTGGTGCTAACAATTGATAGAGTACATAGAGAGATTAAGGGTGATTTTTCTTGGAGAAAATGAAGAATACTATGCATTAAATGAGGATTATGAGCCTAGTGAAGATAAGTGTGATTGAGTATGTTAAGAGAGAAGTTGAGTACCTATGATAAGAAAACAATAAAAGATCAAAGTAAAGAGACCAAAGGTAAGAAATTAGAGCTAGGTAAATTTATGAGGATAGTATATGGATCATCTCTTCATCAAGTGTGATTATAGGTGTAGTTCATACATTAGAATTAATTAGCTCAAATTTAATGAGGAAAAACCTTAAAATATACCATGAAATTTATTGTTTACTTTAGTGTATAATTCTTGCATTCAAACAAAACATTTTATTAAGGTGTAGACATAATATTTTAGAGCAAGATATCTACCTATTCCTAGAAGATAATTAATTTAATTATTTTGGGAATTATGGAATGTAAAACCCTACGTAGATAAAAGCGCTAAGTAATAAATTAGGGAATAAATATAACAATATCAACATTCACTAGTTTGTACAATAATTTATTTGTTTGATTTGTCTATAAATAATAATTAATTAAAAGAGATGGACTTATCTAAAAACATGATTGATATGGACAAGTTATAGGTTAGAAATTGTTATAATAATAATGTAGGGTGTTGTCAATAGGAGATAGGTGTTAGAGTCCTCTTTGGATAGTATCACAATCTATTTGTCAATAGTGCAATGTACTAGTATCCTCTTATGCCATGATAATAACCTTGAGCAGATAAAATAGTAATTTTCTAGGAGGATGTTTGCCTTCATTTGAGAAGCTTGTGTCTATATGATTGAGTCTTGAATTGTTGTCTATTCTACATTTTTGACTGATCTCAATGTGAAACCTTAAGCCTCCATGATTTATAGGTTTTGGATGAACATAAGTATAATTAGAGTGGTGTTATTAGGGTAGGATATATGTGAACTCATCACCCCATGTTTTAATAATTTCCTACGTATCAATACCTTGAAATTTGATCAAACCTAATGTACTTATCCCAATCTAAGTGATGGTGCAAGTGGAAGTGAATGTTAATATGAATTTCAGTTTGAATTCTTTGAGTGTCTATTAAGACTGGAAACCTAATTATCATGAGCTCTAGGATACTATAGATTAGTGTATGTAAAATTAGGGTAGAATAAGGATCAATGACATTTATTTACATAATCTTTTATGAGTTTTTTAATTATAATTAGTATTTATTTTACATGTAGTGGATAAATGAATGAGACTAGTCTTTATATAGTGTTATGGTGCTTATCGAGACATGAAATAAGTCTAAAACAAATTACTTTGGGAAGTGAAAATATATTCATTAGGGGTAAAGAGGGATAAGGGTTAAGAGTGTTTCCCCTTTGCTAATGGCATAGTGTGCTATAGACCAAATGGTCATGATATTTCCCAGGTGGATGGAATGGGTGAAAATGGGTCATGGAAGTCTATGTGGTGACTCAATTTTGTTTTTAATAGATATAGGCATGGGATATATGTTCATAAAAGTTGGAAAAAGGATAAAATAGGCCATAAGATAGGTTTAGGGCTAAGATAATGATAGTGTGGCCTCAAGTGACACTCATTACATTAAAATAAAATTTTAGATAACTAAATTTTCCCCCACCTCTTTATTATATAAATACAATAAAGCAAAATTACTATGATAAAGGAAAAAGAGACTTACCTAGACCTACCTATGACGTGAAGCCTATCAATATGGGTATGAGTCTGTGAACTATGCTCCATTATGTGTTATACAAATTAAACATGTATGAATGAGTCCTTAATTAATAAATATCAGAATTAAAGTAAAAAACTGAGTAAAGAGATGAGAGAGAGAGAAAAGGAATGAATACATCTCATTAGATATGTGAACTAATGCAAAAACTTGGTGATATCTTGTATGTGTGGATGGTGATCAAATAATGAATAGATTGTACTAGGCAGATGACTTGTCCAATACCTATTAGTGGGTGGCTCAATAACTCAATATATCTTTCAATCCATCATTTCCTAATCCTATTTGGTGGATCATAATTTGTGAATAACTTGGATTGTACTAATGAGTTATTCAACCCTCTCATGTAAGTTAAATCAAGAACTCAAGTAGGCTATGAATCCATCATTGACTACCCATGTGTAATAGATTCATTTGAAGATAAAAATATGTGATGTAATTTAGACTATATAATATGGCTATAAGCCATACATAAACTCTAAAATATAAAAAAATGGTTCTGGGCCACTTAGGAATGCTAACCACTGTACATGAAATGAGGCATAATCTAGTGTGATCTTGGTGAAAAAAGAATGTATATGGTGTTTGGAGTATACAACATTTATAATGACATGTATTTTTCATTCCATCTAAGGGAACTAGTGCCAAACTAAACATATCAGGATAATGTGTGATACATATATCCCTAATTTTGATATCCAAGCATATAATTCTAAATAGAGTCATAGTAATATGTGTCGATACATATCTAGAACTAAAGGGAGACTAATAATGATGTGCATGATGTCCCTAATCTGATCAAACTTATGTAATCTATGTAAAAATTGAGTATATACTAAACATATATGATAATCTATGAATTAGACTATGCAAATCTAAACTATAACTAGTATAGTTTTTGACAATTCTAGAGACTTCTATGTTTGAGTCTAATAGAAAATAACATGGTACCCTTTTCTAATATCACATTATGTTATATACCACTATACTATGATATTGACCAAAAGTGTTATTTATGAGGAAAAATAAGACTAATCTGGGTGTGATTGTGTTTCATTATATTTTCTTGAGTCTGAACTTTGTAATATGTGTTTACATGATGAAAACTATGTTCTGAGTGCAATAGGATAGATTGATCTCTATGACAAACCCATTTAAATTCCACTTATTTTGATGGAAGTTTTTAAATCTCTACACTAACTATCCTCAAATTAAAATTTAAACATCATGTGTGTTAGACTAAAAACATATAATATCTACCTTATAAACTAATTTAATGTTTATACATAGAATCAAAATGTAAAATAGTCTAAGCATAAATTGGTAAATTATGATGTATGTTAGATATAAAATTCATAAGGTTTTCAAGATAGATATGACTATGTAAGCATGTATATAAATAATGAATCTAAATATAATCTGAGTAAACTAGATATGACAAGAGAGACATAGTAAGGGACTTCAAATAAGGGGACGCAGTCCTTAGGTGGGATTCAAATAAGGCTAAGCCAGGAAACCATAACAAGTTTGACATCTTTTATAGTGGCCCTTATTTTATCCATGGGTGCAAAAAACATAATGCTTTTTAGTTTTCCTATTTGGATGGAGAGTTATTACCCATCCCAATCAATGGAATTCATTTAAAGCCTTATTATTAAAGGATTTTGCAACCATTTTATAGTATTGTACATGTTTAGTATATTTTAATGATTTCCTCTAAGTGATTTGTGCACATTTTCTTTTATTCTTATGTTTTTTTTTAATAAGTGCCTTGGGCACATTTGTTGTTTTGTTTTCTTTTGGTCTTTGTTATTTCAAAAGGAAGTTTTTTGGAGAAGGTCAACCTTGTTTTCATTCTCATAATAGTTTCTCAAATAAATATTATGACTCCATGCCCAAAGGAAAATGTAAGGCTACTATTCTATTGCATAATAGGCATGTAATCCCAGGATGTCACCAAAAATGTTGGATAATTTTGGCCCACATATAAAGATTTTACCTAGATAGATCAACTAAGTAGAGTTCTTGATTGAGTAAATGATCAAATGACTTAGAAATAGGTATAGAATTATAAAATAAATGATTCATCAAGTTTCCATGGTGATTTATGGAATTAAAGGAGCATGAAATAGGTTATCTTAAATACCCATTAATTCATCAGATCTTTGAATGGAGAAAAATGACTTGGACAAGCCTAGAAGGGATAGACTGTCATCACACATCATGTAGAAATAAACAAGTTAGTTTTATTAAATATTTTATAAATATACTTTGGAAGTTTAATAGAGTCAAAGGAATTCACGGTCATGATATTTTTTTGTCCCATAAACATCCTCTACAAATTTTGTATCTTGATGATTTTTCTATCTCAAGATATAAGTCTTCAAAGTTGAACTAACAGAGTGGGATGTGTATGGGGCATCAAGTTAAAGCTATGGAAAATATCCTTATGAATTAAAATGTTAGTGAGTATGAATTTGGAATTAAAAATTATCTATATTATAGAATATTAGATCATATCTAAAGGTGCATAGGTAATCAATAAAGTTAGTGGGTCCAAATAGATCAATGGAGCACATTTAATCATACAAAAGAGGATCAATGGAAAAAGAGAGGTCAAAAGGTCAGAGGATCTAGATAATGAATCAGGATATTCTAAGTTTCATAACCATGGTAACTACTAGGTAAATTAATATTACAAATTTAAACCATGTAAAAGAATATCAATGGTGTATAGAAAGTCAATAAGTCAATGTTCTTGATAATGAATACGAGGCCACCATGTTTTGCAAATGTAGGAACTAGATGGTACTAATTATGGGGCCCATTTAATGAATGAGGAGATGAAAAATGGCACACTTTTAGAATCCCAAATCAATATCAATGTCTGATATTAAAAGTCAAATCTAGGAGACTTTAAATGGAGAAAAAATTTGACCTAGGTCAAACTAGAGATTTTTTTCAAAGGGGACATGCCACCATTAAAATTAAGTCAAGAACCATCAAGCATGGACATAGTTATACAGTTAGGATCATCAATAATAAGGTTCTAACACCATTAAAATCCAGTCAAAACCTTTGGTTGAAGATTTATAACCTATCAATCCCATTTTTAAAATTTGTAGGATTATTCCATGGTTGGGTTCATTGCTCTTTTAAAAGGAACATCATCACATGTAGTACCTTCTTGGATCCCACGATGTTCAGAGATAAAATAGGTTTTTCTAAATATAATAAATGATCAAGAATAAGATAAATTAGCCTATAAGTTTTCATTGACATGATAACTATAGGAAAAAAATAAATGAGATTGGTTTTCAATCTATAGTAGAATCTATGCCCAAATTTTAAAGCAGGGGTAGATATGTGATTATGGAGATATGTCATATCTATCAACATTGTCTTAGATTCAAAAAGTAGGTACCTAAATATTCTCAAAGTAGACATGGTTATGTCTCTATCAGGTTTAAAGATATAAGGCTTTTGTCCTCATAAGCAAATCAAGTGCAAGATGACATATAATCCCAAGATGGAGATCTAGTGGTTAACAAGGGTAGTTAGAGTATTTAATATATATTTAGAGGAGCATATAAGGGTTTTATTCTTAGTAGTGTCATGACTCATCACCCTCAAAAATATCTTAGCTTCTAGTATGTTACTCAACCAATGAGAAGATTTAGAGGCTATTAGGATAAATGAAGGCTATTTTGTATATGATGTATTAATCTTGATTTGATCAAAATGTGGTGGTATCTCATTTAATGATCTTAGATGATGTTTTCCCTCCCTCTCTTCCCATTTCTCCTATATCTCTTATTTTATTACACATTATAACTCTCTCACTTTTGATAAGAAATTATTTTCTCTCATTCTTAAAGAGCAAGAGACTCTAATTTGATAAGGCTAGACACTATCAAAATTTGTAACAACTACCTATTTATGTAATAAAAAGACTTTCTTTACCTATCTCTTTCTTTGGATTGGTGTCTAGTAATCTTGTGCATAATGGCCTTGTGAAAGAGATTCTTCCATATCCATTATCCTTCTTACTTACCTTTTTTAAGGTGTTTTTAAGTTGTTGTAGGTTTAGAATCATGTTATTTCTACCATTATTGTAATCTCAATTTGAGTCTTATAACTCCTCTTTTGTTCCATTCATTACTTCCTAAACTTATTTTATGAAATACTTATGCAATTAGTTGGATTATGAGATTGTGTGAGTTAGTATTATCTTATGTTGATCTAGTGTGGGTTCAAGCATATGTAGGTCTCATTTAAATTTGGTGCATCACCTTGTTATATTTATTAGGATACATATTCCCCCTTTCTAACCCTTTTCAAAGTAGTATCATTAGTTTAGGTGATCCACCAAGAAGAATCTTGCCTTCTCTAGAGGTTCAACCACATTATAAGATACCCATAACCTAGGTTTATTCCTATACTATGACTGAGTATGAAGGAGCCTAAATAACTCCTTTACAAAGGTGAAATTCCATGTCATAACAAGGAATTAAATTTAGTAGTTGCTCCTAGATAACATAATCAAGTTATTTATTCACTGGCTGCTTTAACTACCAAATTGGCACCTCTACAAGAATCCAAGATACAAAGATTCTCCATTAAGATAGTACCTTATCAATGTTTTCCTAACAAAATGGAAAATTTATAATTATTTGATAATGAAAAAAATATCATATAGATCTTGAATAACTTAGGTAAATTTGAGTTTCAAATTATTGATGACAAGGAGATTAGTTATGCAAAGAGGAATTGGGGGAAGGAGTCATTCAACTAAAAGAAAACTACCACCCTCTAGGAATGATTTCCTTGGAAATGATGTTTGATTTGGATCCTCGAGTACAATATCAAATTCAAATAAAAGTAAATGAATCTAAATTAAAAAATGAGAATCTAGGAGATTAATATGACCCATGCTATATTAACATTGGTCTTAATTACACTCTAGAGAGGAAAGGCAAAGGGTGAAGAATCCACTCACCTAATATAAGGATGTGATCACATGGACATACAAATACTTGAAGGTTTTTAACTTGAGGGCCATCACTCACACAATCCAATTGAATTTGGACCATAAACCATTTAAGAAAAGACAAAGGTCAGTGAATTTTATCCTATAACCTCTTACTCAAAATAAAGTGGAAAAGTTGTTTAGTGTAAAAATAGTTTTCCCTATAAAAATTTATACTTGGGTGGCTAATTTAGTTCTAGTCAAGAAGAAGAGTGGGGAAATTAGAATCTATTTTGATTTCATAAACTTTAATAAAGATTATAATAAAGATAATTATCTATTGCCTTCCCTAGATGAGGTCATCTAGATAGTGAGTGGTTCAAGAATGATGTCCTTCTTAGATGGATTTTCAAGATATAACCAAGTGTTATTAGAGTTAGAGGATAGAATGAAGATATAATTCAACATAAAGTGGGGTAATTATACATATAATAGGATTTTATTTAGTATAATTAATGTAGGTTCCACCTTTTAGCAATCTATAGACCATGCATTCTATGGGATGATAGGTAAATGCATAATCATTTACATGGATGACCTTACAGTTTTCTCAAAATCAAGGACTAATCATGTGGGTCACCTATAGTCAATATTTGAAATACTAAGAATGTTTGGAATTTTTATAAACCTAAAAAGAGCATATTTGATGTCATAGAAGGCAAGCTCTTGGGTCACATAATCACTAAAGACAAAATTATTATTGAATTGGATAAAATTTAGGGGACATCAAAAATTACATCCCCAAATAGAAAGAATGAACTCAAATATTTTGTTGGGAAGATAAAAATCATGATAGAGTTTATATTAGGATTTGTATAAATCATTAAACTTCTTAACATAATGCTCAAATAAGATGATAAAGTAAAATGGACAACAGAGGCTCAAAAGTCTTTTCAAGACATTAAAATGTAATATCCTAGGCCCCTATACTAATAAGTCCAAATTTCACTAAAAACTACTTGTATTCATTTTCTTTAGAACATATTATTGTCTCCATGCTCATCTAGAATAAAGATAAAAGTGAGCATCCTATTAAATTCATGAGCATAAACTTAAAAGAGTCAAAACTCATGTATTCCATGATAGACAAGTGAATCTTTGCCCTTATCAAAGCAATAAAAAAATTTGTACATTACATCCTAAGGAAAAAAACCATTTCTATTGTATCAGACCTTGATGTTAAGATCACTTTGGGGAAAAAAAATTAGGAGAATTTAGAGGAAAATGGATGGCAAAACTGTAGAGTTTGACATAGAAATCAAGCCTACCAAGATTTTTAGAGGTCAAGGCATCATTAAGCTCATGATTAAGCCTGATTCATGCATCACCATTGAAGAGGTTTATGAAAACGAAGTATCTAAAGGAGAATGGTATACTTCCATTATTCAATACTTACTCATAGGTACTTGCTCCCTAGAATTCAAAAGACAATAAGGGATAGATTTAACACTCAAAGTGGCTTATTACATGATCAAAAAATGGATCATCTATAGAATAAATTATGAAGGCATATACCTTATATGTGTATCACAAGAATAATATCAATAAATTATGAAAAAATTATACCATAAGATAGGAAGTGGTCCTCCCTCCATAAATACCATGGCCCATAAAATATTTAGAATGGGTTATTACTGGCCAATAGTCTTCAAAGATACACATGTTCACATTAAAATATGCCATGAATTCCAAGTCTTGGAAAAAAGAGAAGTACATACAATAATGAATCTACATCTTTTTATTGAAGGAAAACCATTCATTCAGTGGGGTTTGGAATTTATTAGGGTCATTAACCCCAATTATTTAGTTGATCATACGCTCATAATCACTACCACATACTATTAAACATGATGGAATGAAGTGGTAGCTATAAAACATTTAAGAGCATAAGATGTAATAAACTTTATAGAAGAAAATATAAAAACTAGATTCATTACCCCCATTTCTCTAGTTTGTGACAATAAGCTAGCATTTCAGTCAGTTAAATTCACTGCATGGGTCCATGATAATAAAATCACCATTAGGTCATCATCCAACCATTACCCATAAGGAAATTGATTAACTGAATCAACAAACAAGAACCTGATTGACACTATTAAAAGTTCAACAATAAATAAACTTAGAGATTAGCACTATATACTAGAGTATGCACTATGGGCTGATCAGACAAGATACAAGCAAGACCTCAAGGCCTCACCTTACTTGCTAGTATATGGGTGATAACTAGTTTTCCCAATCATGCTTAAATTTCTAATGTATCAATTTATGAAAGAATACATGAAACCAAGTGAGGTGGATTCTCGATTATTGGATATAATAGAAATGGAAGAATCAATAATTTAGGCCTTATATAATTTTAGTAAACATGAGGACATAAATGAAAGGTGGTTTGATAGAAGAACAAAATTTAAAGCATTTAAAATATCTAATCTGGTGATTCTATGGGACAAAACCCATGGAAATAAAGGATAACATGACAAGTTTACCCCATTACGGATTGGACCTTATCATATTTTAGAGATCTTGGGTAACTATTCTTTCTGTTTGAGCAACCTCTGAGGAAATAAAATGACATATCATATGAATAGATAATTTTTGAAGCATTAATTCATAGATGTACCATCTAGGGATGTCACTCAATAATAATAGATATTATGGTAAGATTAGGATTATAATATATTTATTACTTTAGGAGAGTAGATTTATTACTTTCATATAATAGATTCCCTTCTTTCTAGGATAACATTTCCTATTTTTAGCATTTCATTTCATAATTTAGTTTTCTTCTTTCTATATTAGACAATTTTATTTATCCCATGGCAATTTGATTGACTTACCATGTATTCTCAAATAAGTGTCCAACCCATTAGAATTTCTATAATATGTTCAAAATCTAAAAGATCATCTTATGAAAAGTATACCAAGAAAATTGTTAGCAATTTGGCTTGTCAAGGCACAATTCCAACCCCTACATTAATTATTTATCATGTCTCAGTTATCTTGGGTCTTTTAGTCATGTATTTGACAATCTTGATGTATTTTACTGTCATATGAAGGGAGTGACTTTCAGTGTCTAGTCATGGTCTTGTCTCACTCTTAGCTTGTCATGAAATTATTTAGTATGTTTGGTATTTGGAAGGTATAAAAAATTCATGAGATTATAATGCATGATCAACATATATAAAGGTCTCATAAATAGCTCAACCGAAGGTGATAAAGTAAATTTTATGACATTTAATGGCAATTTCCCTTTGTAAAACTATGTTTATTTTACCTAAAAGGATAAATTTTTGTATTTAAATGTAAAATATGGTGTCAAAAGGATATAAAATTAGTCAAAATACCCTTTAACACATTCATATATATGAATTTTTATTATTCATAAAGTTTCATACTTGGAAAAAGTCATTTAATGAAAGTTTAATTGTGAAAAAGGTCTTTTTAGAGCACACACATGCCAATTTTTGCCCCAAAAGCATGTAAACGGAGATAAATATTATTTTAACATGAATTATGACTTGTTTTATTCCTCTCCTTGAATTAAAGTGGCAGTGATAAACTTTAGTTGTGAATAAACTACAAAGAAAAAACTTTTTCAATGTAATTTCATTCACAAGTACGAACTTGTATGACCCATTCCTTGAAAAAAAGGTCTAAATCATGAAGAGGATGGAATATTAGGTGTTATATAAGAATTTCAAGGCAATAGGACTTAAAACAAGCCCAAAACTGGTTCCCTTCCCTCTACTCATCTTACTACTTTGCACATAGTGAGAGCCCTTCAGCTTTGTAAGTGATATGCCCATGAGAGAGAAAATCAAAGTATAAAATTTTGATTAGAAAAATTAGTCCTAGAGATATTATATATAGATAAAGTGGTTCTCAAGTTTGTCATATATCCATCATGAACCATCCCTTTGAAGTCAAGGCACTTTTTTTGTCCCGTTCATCCAAGCACTCAATCAATTTTCTTGATTTTATCTTCATCAGGGCATCACAATAGAAAAATTATAGGTTATAAAGATTCTCAGGAGAAAAATTCACTTTTATATGGAATTCATAAATTCTATTCCACATGTGTGAGGGAAAAATATAGTTCAATAAGGCAAAAGAGTATAAATCTATAGTATACAAACATGTGAAGGAAAATTGTATGATTTAGGAGAGAGAAAGGGTTTCAATATTTCTCAGTTTCTTGTTTTAGGTGTTTCCTTCATGTTTTTATGTTTTCCAATCAATAATATAAAAAAAAAATTCATAAATATTCATATAAATATGCCATTAATAACTCTCAAAAGTCCTTAAGGAATCATAGCTTATCATTTATTAAGATTTTTTAGCATTTGTTAAGGTTTCTAACATACTAATAGGTTTCATTTTCACCTTCTTATCCTCCTTAAATGGCCTATAAATTGATATATGAGGTATAGGATAGGATCATGATTACATAATATTTTCATGGTGGTTTTGAGTTTCCCCTTTCATGTTCTTATCACTCCATCTTGGTTCATCTCCATTATCATTATCTCTCACTGCCATTCTCACTATGATCATGCTCTTTTCCACCATCCATTCATGATTTTCCATCTCTCTTTCCCATCATCCTCCTTCCAATCATATCCATATCATTAAGCCATCACAAATAGGATTCAATAACATTGAAGGGCATCATGGTCACTGAAAGAGGATATGCACACCAAGAGACTATTGCTTACCAATAGTCAAGAAGGTAAACTATAACCATGGCACCAACAATCAAGAGTTTGCATGAAAGAGTAAAATAAGCGAAAGATATAAGATGTCTTATTAAATATCTTGGCTCAAAACATCTCATAAATTTCTAGTAATGGAAATACAAGGATCATGTTCATGTTTGGTGACCTCTCTAAGGTCAAATTTATGTTTTGTCCATAAAAGATGACCTCATATAGTCACCTATAGTTGTACCACACAACCACTTTGAAGGATAGGTTATTATAAATGTATGAGTGAAGGTGCAAATTGTTGAGGGGTTATTAATCCATATCATCATTTCATTCATGGCATAATCATAAGGTGAATACCATAAATAAATATTCAATGGTATTAAGGGATACCTACAGGCCTATTCTTAAGGTCATAACCTTTGGTAGTCTTAAGGCCTCTTAAGGTGAAAAAGAGGCTACTTGGGATAAATAAGTGCACAATAAATATGAGATAGGTAAACTCAACAAGGTATATCAATAAAAATATATGTCTATGGTCAAGATTCTCAAAGGAAGGACCTACAGTCAACTTTTAAAGATAATCACTAGCTACAACCAAGATAAAGGATAAAGCAAGATCAAGTATGTAGACATGAGGTAAGTTTGAGATATTTGAAGGGAAAATTGGAATAAATAATAATTTCAAGTAATATTAGATTAGGTGAATTAATTTTAAGGTCTTCCTATGTGTTTGAAGGCCAAAATTTATTTTAGTCCATACAAGGGTCTGATGCTCACATACAATCAAGCCTAAAAAGAAGGAAAAATCCTATTTGCCAAAAAGTAGAGAAATGAGAATGAGGAAAAAGTGTGGTAATTTATGAATATCAAGGGGAGAACATAAATGAGATTCAAATTTAAACATTTCATATTTTCATGATATGATCACCTATAGCTGGGATTAAAGGATTCTTTCAAGCATGTATATATAGTCAAGCTACGACTGTGAGGTCTTATCATGTTTATTTTGGTTCATAAGGTTCTAATATATTAGAGAGTCTCATTGAAATTGTGTGATTAATTCCACTAAAACCTTGATTTCTAATGAAACATGAGCTTCCAATGACAAAAAGTCTCAGCCAAGGGCTCTTGAAACACTCACCTACAACCATAAGAATACATGCATATCTCTAAGTTCATGAAATTTAATGGCACAATGGTATATAAAGGAATTTTAAAGTTTAAAAGGATATATAAGATAACATTTAGATATTAACTCATTAATATATCATAAGGGGGTTCCAAACATTTCTTGGCAAGTCTAGGTCAACTATAAATTGCAACCTACAACCATACAAGTGCCAAGTTCCTCTCACACATTCACATATTATCAATTATAGTTAAATATAATTTAAAGTAAAATAATGGACATATATACATATTAATTCAAATTAAAGTGACCAATTTTCATTCCCAATACTTATAAAAACTACTAAATTACTCCCATGACATGAAGATGAAGGTACAATATGCTTATATAGAAATAAGACTGTGTAGTGTGTAATATCCTAAGAACTTTGTAAAAGGAGTATAGATAATAGAGAAAATGTTATTGAGTAAAGTTTTAGTTTTTTTTTTTTTTTTTACAAATCACCAAGATAGATAATATATTTCTAAATACCTTGATTGCTCATAAATCACATCTACAACAATGTCTAGTACATAGTCATAATGAGTTTCCTTTAGGAGGTAAAGCCTAAGAAAGGTTGAATAGGTATTAAAGTTGAAAAATTGAGAATGATAAAAATTTAATAGGAATATAAATGACATACAAAAATAATATTCACCATCTTCAATCCCAAACCAAGGTTAAAAAGAAGAAAACTTGGCCTTGAGACTAAAACAAACAGGCAATTCAAGATAAGTTTTGGGAAAATCCACTTAAAGGCCAATATAAGAACGATCAAAGCATGGGATTTTTTTGATATGGTCATCATGACCTGATATATCTATAAATAATATTTTTGATATAATTGGAAGAGTGGAAGTATCCACTATTTTTACACAGTCAACCTCCTATCTAATCATAGTCAAAATGCAAGTAGACATACCTCTTAAAGAGTTATAAGCTGTACCAGAGGGTTTAAAAATCATAAAAGTGTTTGAAAAGTATGAGAGGGTTTTTTTAAATCTTAAAAAACATTTTAATATGTGATCACAATCTATATCCTATGAAAACCATGCCCTTGAGAGCTAAAACTAGTAGACAAGCCTAAAACTGTACAAGCACACAATCATCATTTTTGAATCTTTCATGAACTTTATATTCATTATTTTTGCATGTATATATTGGATAGGATCAATTAAAAATTTAATAAGGTATTTGAGTGGATAAAATATAAAATTGTTGTTTTATTACACCCCTAAAGATCCATTTTTACACACACAGTCCTTGGTAGCCACTCGAAGCCCAATTTCATGACATAGAGATCATGATGTTAGTTTTGCATGGGATATCCTAATTTTAACTATTGATGAGGAGATAAATATAGTAAATTTTAGTGTCAATTGGTTTCTCATTAAATGTATTTACACAATGAATAATTTTTTAAGAATATTTGGACCTATAAAACCCTTGAAAAAACCTCACAACCACCTGATGGAGGAAATAAGAAAAAATATGCATCCAATTTATAAGTTTGAGTGAAGAAATAAACTTTAAAGTCTTATAAACTCCCATAATAACATCCATGATCAATTTATTAGCACATGTAGTATTTTCATTGTATGAACTAGGCCAAATAAGTCAATTTTGAGCTAGAAAGCAAAGGAAGAAAGGGTAATTAGACATTTAAATGGGTTGAGAAGAAATATGGGATCCTAAAATATCTCAAGAAAACTTATATGTCCATCATCAAATGTCATTTCGTTCATTTTCATAGGTAGATAGGTATTTAAGTCAAGGCAAGGAGCTATTTTCATGCAGGATGAAGAAGAATGGCTTGATCAATCCTAAATTATAACTCCAAATCATCATCTATAGGATATTAATGTTTTAAAAAGTACATAAGGGCCTATGAACTCATCATAAAGTCAAGATATTGAAGAAACTATGCAAGCACCTATGTTTGTTCTTGACATCACAAGACAACGCCATCAAAAGGGGGTTGAAAGAGATAAAGAAAGGTCATGAGGGCACTGCAAATCATCATGAACATCATAATCAGGTATTAAGAGACATTTATGCTAATTTTTAGTAGTAGGATAGAACTATCACTGATCATCTTGGCCAAAGAGCACCATATACTTTCTAAAGAGCCTATTTTGCACTCTGAGAGGAGATTTCACATGCTCACCCTGATACACACATTTTCATGGGAATATTAGTAATACAATAACATTATATGGTATTATTTTAAGAATTTAAGCCCTGGGCTTTATGAACAATCATTAAGAGCCTAGAGCACTCTTAAACCCTTGAAAAACACCACTAATAGACCTATTTATAAGGATTTGGATAAATATTCATCTAAATTCATTGAAACCTCTTATATATCACTTGAATCATTAATTAAACTCTTATATCTCTAAGGTTATGGCCATTTCTTGTATAGATGTTGTATAGACTTGGCAAAAAATTGGTTTTTGAAAAAAAAACACAAAAAGAGAGGTACAAGACAGTTTTAAAAATTCCAATAATTATTGATCAAAGCCTAACACTTTTTATTCATCCTTAAATCATTATATTATCTCAAATATACCTTCAAGTCCCCTTGTAAGCTCATCCAAAATATCTAGTCTACAAGAAATGAAGGAAAAGCTAACCTAGTCAACTAGTTTGACTAATTTACAGGCGTTGCTTACCAAGGAGGACCATTTTAATGATATCGTACATTGGTTAATGTATTTAAATAATAATATTTTGAGGTTTTAAAGGTTATATGTAGGTTTTAATTGCCACCAATCATAAAAGGTTAGGCTACCATGTCTATGTTGGCCTAGTAGGCCTATTTACTCAATCAAGTAAGGAGAATATGGCATAAAAAATTATATATAAAAGTTAATGTAGAGTTTTCATGATTTTAATTTGTTATAAATCATGAAAAATTTATCCTTGGTGTCAACTAAATGATTTATTGATCCTTTTAATGAGTTAACTAGCCTTGAACTACTTCAAACACATGCATAACTCATCTTGAATTTCAATCACGAGTCAACTCACTTCAACAATAGTTGTCTAAATAAATAATGACATAACATGATAAATGAGGATCTTTGATAATAAAAATAGGTCCCACCACCTTATTTTCAATGCCAAATAGGTTCATGCAATCATCTTGCAAGACACTATACATAGGGAGAAGTCTAAATGACTATTGTTTATAAATTGTAAGGGAAATTGGACTTGAGTTAATATTGATTTGACTTCTCCTTATCTCTTATAATCCACATTGGATAGATATTTTCTATTTTTATATATATTTAGGATTTTAGGCCTATTTTCAAGATCCCTCTCTTAGGCATGATTAAACTCTACCAAGATTGAGCTTTTTAAACCTCTTGAGATAATAAAATGATAGTTTTTAGATTCCATATATAGGTCTAGTGTGATTATGTTAGTTTTATTTGCACATGTGAAATTATTTTCTCCCTTGGCACATCCTAATTTCACCTATTTACTATTATGTCATCTTATGCATGTCATATACAGTGTTTGATGTTGAATGACTAAGCTAACAATTAGTATATTGATTGGTTAGTGACTTGAATTAGTCCTTCCATCATTGCCCTCATGTTTTTATTACTTGATGGAACCTTTATGTGAGATACTCTTGCATATGATTACTTTGGAGTTGTATATTTAGTGACTTACATTATTCATTAGTGTTATGGATATTAAATAGAGTGGATGAACCAAAAATATATGTATAACACTATCATAGAATAGATTTCCATTTCATTTATCCTTTTAAACCTTTTCATCCAAAAAATTAAAGTATATTTTAGGAAACTAAGCAAAGTAGATACATTAGAGGAGATAGCCTCACAATTTATAGGTTTGGTCTAAGATACAGGTATCCCACAACATTAGACCATTCTAATATTAGTCTAGGTGTGAAGGATATCTGATCAATTTTCCTTTAGTAGGGTTCTATCTGGGTTGTTAAGAATTATAGCACATCTAGTGGGACACATATTTAACCATTAGAGTACATATTTACAAAATCTTAATCTTCAAAAGTAGTTTCAATTACTCATATTGTCATCATTTTAGAGGTAAATGGAAGCTCTCATTCATAAATTTAGTTACTTTCATGTGTCTTCTAAGCTATGACATTAAATGGTAAATATTTCAATCACATGGTTACTTATCAATAACCCTATGATCCATCTTAATTCCAATATGATCCATATACATCTCATCCTCACCCCTATCATCCCTACCATGATCCATATCAACCTCATGATGAGACTCACCATCCATATGTAGAATATTATCATCAATATGGTGACTCATACAATTCTTATGATAACCCTTTTGAGCCTTGTTATATTCCTAATTAGCTCAATCAATTTCCAAGACAATCCATTTTAAGCTTCAAACAAACCTTGTTTGGATATGAGAAATAAATGGTGAGCATAGACACTCAAAAGAGATATGGTCAAAATATCCCCAAGCATGAAATTTAAAACATGGTAGCTTCCTTATAATAAGTTAAATAAGCATGTTCATATTTCATAAGATAAGGCCATTCAAAATTCAATTGTGATATTATTGATATAGATGGTCTAATTGTAGGTATTGAAGATAGGTTTGTGGTCCATGAGAAACACCAAGGTCACCATAATTAGTAACATATCCCCATAGAGCTCCCATTTTCTCTTTATTAACATCAAACAAATGTGTATCACAACTCTCAAGTTTCCATTTAGATCATAGCAAGATTTCCTACTTGGAAGTTTATCCAAGAAAGACCTCAGAAGAAGGAATAAGTGTGTTTTGAGGAGGCTAATTTTCATGTTTCACATCAGATCATATAAGATCTTTCATCTTATAATTAGTAGGGAGAGATCTCCATTGAGTTTAGTCATGAATTTTAGGCTCATTTTTCCAAACAAGTTGAGCTTGAAAAACATCATCTTCAATAATCAATATCAATTTCAAAGACAACATCATCATAGTAACAAGTTCCTTCTTTCACACCCATGGCTATAATAAGTGAAAAGGAAGAAAATCTTAAACTTAAGTTCATGACTTGGAAATAGATACAACAATTAAGTGAGAAATAATATCACTCAAACATAATCCCAAGTGTTATTATAAAAAGCAAGCAAGAGATTATTTAGCCTCCACTCCCCGCTCCTCAAAAGTCTAAAGCCTTTCTTTCATGTAAAGATATTCAAGATAAATTTTATCAGAGAGAGGAGGTGAAGATGATTCAAGTTGAGCAGCCCCATGATCAAAATCAATCATCTATGGAAATACCTTTGGACCTTTCTCATCTTCTTGAGTATTTTTAAGGGTCTACCATGCTAATTATTGAGAAGGATCCTCTCCTTGGTGAAGTGAATAAAGAAATTTCACCTGAGATGAATGAATATGAGAGAGAGTCTTGAGTGAATAATACAAAGAGGATATCACCATCGAGACACTTATTGACAAGGATAGGCATGACTTAGTCTTTCATAATGTCAAAGAAGATGAGTTGGAAGATGAGCTTTATATGTAAGATAAGATACATTAAAAAGAGTTTTTAGTTTAAAAAAAAGAGGTTATTTTTCAAGATATTTTTTATCACATAGCAACTATTCTCTGTCAATATGTTCCTCAAGAACTTGATGAAGTTACCATTGATAATTATAGACTAGACAAATAAGATAAGTCTCAAGGTAATGATGATGAATTTTGGCAAAAATATATGGATATTTTCAATGAATATCAAGATATTAAATGTCTCACACTTCATATTGAGGATTTTAAAGACCAATCAAGTACTAAAACTATCAAGCTTTTCCCACAAGAAGAGAAGGCACATGATGATGAAAAGAATGAAGTTCTAGTCAAAGTACTAGCTCAACTCATTTATCCTAAAGATAAACAAAATGAATAAATATTAACCTTTAGCATGCTTAAAGAGATACAAGAGGTAAATCATTAAGGTCTTGAAAAGTAATCATTCAATGTGGAGTACAGTGAAGGTATTAACCAAGACATATCAGATCATTGGTAACCCATGAATGAAGAAGAATTGGCATTACTGTTGCAAATTAGAATAATATGGGAAGATTATGACTAGGTCTTGGACTCACATGATCAATATATGAACCTAAGAAGGTAAGTATAAGGCCCAAATACATCACCAAGAGGCTAAGAATATGTTAATGATTCTATTTCCAAGAAGGAGCCATCAAGATATGGAAATCATGCTTCAAGATTCAATGGTCAACAAACCATCTTTCCATTTGACCCTAGAGGAGACTTTTTCATTTCAAGTTAGTTATTTTAGGTTGTTTGTCATGTTTCAATAAGTGAATGGAACAATAAGTAGTATGCTAATTTATTTTTGTCTTACCTTGTTTTCCTATTTATTTAGGTTAGTTGTGTTTGATTCTTAGTTTAGTTATTGTTCCTTCTGTTATTTTATTTATGTCATGATATTATTATAGTCAAAAGAGGTATATCAAAATTCAAGAGTCTATTTGGTAGTCAAAAGGGTCATAAATTCATGTTATTATTTTTTAGATTACCATTATCATGTGAAATTCAATGAGTTCTCTTGACCACCAGGATGGCCAACCCCTGTGAGTCATCAAAAATGTTATAAATTTGGCATATCAAGGCAAAATGCCAACTCATACATTAAATTTTATTTCATGTCTTAGTTGTCTTGGTTTTTTAGTCATGTATTTCACCATTTTGATGTATTTTACCATCACATGGAGTGAGTTTTAATGTCTAATCATGGTCTTGTCTCACTCTCAACTTGTCATGAAAATATTTAGTATGTTCGATATATGGAAGGTATTAAAAAAATAATGAGATTATACTGAATGATAAACATATATAAAGGTCTCATCAATATCTCAATTTAAGGTTTTAAATTACTTTCATGACATTTAATGGTAATTTACCTTTGTAAACTATGTTTATTTTGACTAGAAGGACAAATTTTGGTATTTAAATGTAAAATATGGTGTCAAAACGCCTTAAAATTAGTTAAAGACCCTTTAATAAATTCATATATATATATATATATATATATATATTAATTTTTATTATTCATAAAGTTTCATACTTAGAAAAAGTCATTTAATGCAAGTTTAAGTGTGAAAAAAGGTTTTAGAGCTCATATGTGATAATTTTTACCCCAAAAGAATGTAAAAGGAGATAATAATTTTTTTATAATTAATTATGACTCATGTTATTCCTATACATGCATTAAATTTGTGGTGATAAACTTTAGTTGTGAATAAATTATAAAGAAAAGGTTTTTTAATGTAATTTCATGCACAAGTACAGACTTGTACCACCCATTTTGTATAGTAGAGGTTTGAATCATGAGGAGGATGGAATATAAGGTGTTTAAAAATTATTTCAAGGAAAGAGGAATCAAAATATACCCAAAAATTATTCCCTCTATTCATCTTTCTAGTTTGCATATAGTCAGAACCCTTCAAGTTTTTAGGTGGTACGACCATGAGAGAGAAGATCAAGGCTTACAATTTTGGTAATAGAAAGTATTGTTATATAGATTCCATATATATGAAGTGGTTCTAAAATTGGTCATATATCCCTCATTAATTATCCCTTTAAAGTTAAGGCACTTATTTTTTCCCCTTCATCCAAGCATGCAGTCGATTTTCTTGATTTTCTCTTCATCAGGGCATCACAACAAAAACATTCTAGGTTATGGAGCTTCTCAGGAGAAAAATTCACCATTTTATGGCAATAATACGTTATATTACACACATGTGATGGAAAAATAGATCTCAAGAAGTTAAAAGAGTTCAAATCTACAATATACAAGAATGTGAAGGAGAATTGTACGATTTAGGTGAAAGAAAAGGTTTCAAGATTTCTTGGTTTCTTATTTACAGGTGTCTCCTTCATGTTATTATTTTTTCCAAGCAATATTTTCAAAAAAAATTCACAAATATTCATAGTAAGAGGCCATTAATATCTCTCAGAAGTCCTCAAGTAATCATAGTTTAGCATTTGTTAAGGTTTTTTAGCATTTTTAAAGGTTTCTAACATACTCCTAGGTTTCATTTTCACCTTCTTATCCTCCTTGAATGGCCTCCAAATTTATATGTGTTATAGGATAGGATAATGCTTGACTAAGACCTTTAAGGTGGTTTTGAGTTTCCCCTTTCATGCTCTTATAAATCCATCTTAGTTCATCTCCTTTATCACTGTCTCTCATTGCCATTCTTACTATGATCATGCTCCTTTCCACCTTCTATTCATGGTTTTCCATCATCCCTCCTTCCATTCATCTCCATCTCATCAAGACATCACAAACATAAGTTAAAAACACTAAAGGGCATTATGGTCACTCAAAGAGGATATTCACACCAAGAAACTATTGCTTACCAATAGTCAAGAAGGTAACCTATAGCCATGGCACCAACAACCAAGAGTTTGCATGAAAGAACAAAATAAGGGAAGGATAGAAGATGACTTATTCAAGATCATGGCTCAAATCATCTCATAAAGTTACATTAATGGAAGGAAAAGGAGAATGTTCATATTTTTTTACCTTTCCAAGCTCAAATTTAGGTTTTATCCATACAAGATGACCTCATACAATCATCTACAAATGTGTTACATAGCCACTTTGAAGGATAGGTTATGATCAATGTATGAGTGAAGGTGAAAAGAAGTGAGGGTTATTAATCCATATAATAACTTAATTCATGACATAATCCCAAGGAGACTACCATAAGTAAACATTCAAGGATATCAAGGGACATCTATAGGCCTATTCTTAAAGACATAACCTTCAGTAGTCTTAAGGTCTCTCAAGGTGAAAAAGAGTTTAGTTGGGCTAACTAAGTGCATAATCAATATGAAATAGGTAACCTTAATGAGGTAGATCAAGAAAAATATATGTCTAAGGTTAATATTTTCAAAGGAATAAGGACTTATAGTCAGCTTCCAAGGATAATCATTAGCTATAGGTAAGATAAAATATGGAGCAATATCAAGTATGTAGACATCAGGGAAGTTTGAGATCTTTGAATAGAAAAGTGGAATCAATAAGAATTTAAAGTAATATGAGACTGGGTGAATGAATTTTAAGGTATGAATGTGTTTTAGGTCATAAAAATATTCTAGTCTATACAAGGGCCTAATGTTCACATACAGTCAAGCCTATTTGTAAGAAAGTAGATCAATGAGTATGAGGACCAAGTGTGGTAAGTTATGAACATCAAGGGGAGAACCTAAGTGACATTCAAATTCAAAAATTCCATGTGTGGTAAGTGATGAAAATAAATGGGTTATTAATCCATCTCATCACTTCATTCATGGTATAATACCAAGGATACTTCCATACGAAAACATTTAAGCGTATCAAGGGACACTTACAAGCATATTATCAAGGTCATAACCTTTGGTAGTCTTAAGGTATCTCAACGTGAAAAAGAGGATACTTGGGATAAGTGCATAATCAATATAAGATAGGTAACCTCAATGAGTTATCTCAATAAAAATATATGTCTATGGTCAAGATTCTCAAAGTAAGAAGGACCTATAGTCAACTTTCAAGGACAATCATTAGTTACAACCAAGATAAAGGATAGATAAAGATTAAGTATGCAAACATGAGGAAGTTTGAGATATTTTAAGGGAAAATTAGAGTAAAAAATAATTTAAATTAATATGAGACTATGTAAATTACTTTGAAGTTCTAACTATGTGTTTCAAGGCCTAAAACTATTTCATTCTATACAAGGGTCTGATGCTCACATATAGTCAAGCCTATACAGAAGGAAAAAACCTATTTTCAAGAAAACAAAGCAATGAGTATGAGGAAAAAGTGTGGTAAGTGATGCACATAAATGGTATAACCTAAGTGAGAGTAAAATTTAAACATTTCATGTTTTCATGATATGATCACCTAAAATTTGTATTAAAGGGTTCTTTCAAGCATGTATATATAGTCAAGCTAGGACTATGAGATATTATCATGTTTATTTGGGTTCATAATGTTATAATATATTAGATAGTCTCATTTAAATGGTGTGATTATTTATAATAAACCTTTGAGTTCTAATGACACAAAGACTTAGCCAAGACCTCTTGAAACACTCACATATAGCCATAAGAATACAAACATATCTAAAAGTTCAATTAATTTTATGGAACAATGGTATATAAAGGAAGTTTCATGTTCAAAAGGATATATAATATAAAATTGAGATATGAAATAATTAAGAGATAATTATTGGGTTAGAAACATTGCTTGACAAGTTTTGATCAATTGTAAATTGTAACCTACAACCATACACGTGTTAAATTCCTCTCACACAATCACATATTAGCAAGTGTAGTTCAAGATAATTTCAAGTCAAAGTGTGGCCATATATAAAAATTAATGCACATTTAAGTGAAAAATTTTAATTTCCAAGACTTATCAAAACAACTAAAGTACTCCCATGACATGAAGATAAAGGTACAATAGGCTTGTATGGAAATATGACTATGTGTAGTGTGTAAGAGCTAATAAGAACTTTTTTTAGAGGAGTCTTGATTCTAGAGAAAATGTTATTGAGGGAAGTTTTAGTTTATTTATAATTATCCAAAGCACAAATATATATAATATAGTTCCAAATATCTCCATTTCTCATAAATCACCATCTATAACAATGTCTGGTACATAATCATAATGAGTTTCCTTAAGGAGATTAGGCCTGAGAAAGGTTGCATAGGTCTTCAAGTTGACCAATGAAGAATGATACCAATAAAATAGGAATTTTAATTACATATAAAAATAATATTCATAATTTTTAATCCCAAACCAAGGTGAAAAATTAGAAAACTCTTTCTTGAGAATATAAAAAGTAGGTAGCTCAAGCTAAGTTTTGGGAAAATCCACCTAAAGTCCACTATAGGCATGATCAAAGCATGAAACTTGGTGTATATGGTCATAATAAATTTATATATATAGCCATAATATTATTGATGTCATTATAAGAGTGTAAGTATCCATTATTTTTACATAGTCAACCTCCTGTCTAATCATAGTCAAAATGCAAGTAGGCATACCTATTGAAGAGTTATAAGGTGTCGCAAAGGGTTTCAACCTCATAAAAGTGTTTTAAAAGAATGAGAGGGTGTTTTTAAATATTAAAAAACATTTTTATATATGATAAAATTCTATATTCTATGAAAACTATGACCTTGAGGGCTAAAACTAACAAGCAGACCTAAAACCCTACAATCACATGGTCATCATTTTTGACTCTTTCATGAAATTTTTATTGATTATTTATGCATGGAGATAGTGGAGAGGATAAATTAAAATTTTAATAATGTCTTTGAGTGGATAAAATTCAAAATTATTGTTTGTTTAGACCCCTCAAATCCTTTTTTGCACACAGTCCTTGGTAAACACTTTAAGCTCAATTTCATCATGTAGAGATCTTGATGTGTCTTTTGCATAGGAGATCTTGATTTTCAATGTTGATAAGGGGGTAAATATAATAAATTTTCATGTAAATTATTTTATAATTAGATTTTTTTATGCTATGAATAATATTTAAGGAGATATGAACCTATAAAACCCTTTCAAAACCCTCATAACCACCCAATGGAGGAAAGTGTATGCAATCAAAAATGCATAATGTATATAAATCAATCTTGGATCGTAGAAGATAGAACATATGTAAAATTACTATTGGGAATACATTTTCAAGTAGGATTATGACCAATATGGGGATCCTCTAGACCTGATTATGGGATTAATTATCACAATACACCATGCTAAGAAGGGTTCTGAATCTTACAGTCAAACACAATCATATAATAAACCTAAACGCATCCTAGGTTTAATATTTCAATTATGTCTAATAAAAATAAAGTAAATATAATAAAGTGCTCACCAAATCTTATGGCATAAAAGTGGGGTTAAAAACAAAATAGACTAAACTAAATATGCATAGAAGACATATTCTCATGTCAATGTATACGAAATCTGAATGCATGGAAGAGAAGCACAACTACATTATCTATCTACTCTTACAAAGGAGAAATAAATTTAGGAATACTTACCTTTGAAGATGAACCCACCCAACCTCAATCTCTCCCTTAGACAAGGTGCCTTTCAATATATTGTTATGTTATGTAAGGATAACAAAGACAAATCAGCTCTAGGATACACAACTTATCTATGCATCCAAAATAATTTATAATAAGATAATATCCATATCTCCAAAGAAAGTATGGAACCCTAAGCTTTATTCATCAAGTAGAATGGTCAATAATCATATATTCATTCACACTTATTATTCTTCTCTTATCTTTACTCAAATGGTTGGAAATGAACTTGTATATATATATGGATCTTACCCTAAATCCTTTTAAATATGTCAGCTATATGGGGTTAACCTAGTCGACCTCATATGTTTTCAAGAGATAATTGACTAGGTCTTGAGCTATGTCGACCAAAGGGATAACAAAATCCAAAGTGAAAAATACCCAAAAATAGTATAGGGTTAACCTAGTTGACCCTATATAGTAATTAAAGGCTAAAAACTATATAGGGTTAATCCAGTCGACCTAGTACAACCAACTATCAAAAGGGGGATGAAGCAAGGAATAAGAGGATAAAGATGTGACAAATGTTTGGAATGGGTAAAACTAAGAAGAATAAGCTTATGGTAAATGGTTTTAGGAGATAGGTTAGTATATGTCAAGTGAAAAAAGGGATAATAATCTTGTCAAGAACCAAAGGTCTACCCACCCCTTTCCCGATGTACCCCTTAGGGTGTGCACTTAGATAGATTGAGTATTGATGTGTTCTTATAATGTGTAAAGCACCATTATTTTATAAAAGTTAAAAATATTATGTGTATATAGAAAGAAGCCAAAATATGAGTAAAATTGATAAGTTTGAGCTACAAAGGGAATTTGAAAGGTCTTTTCAACTCCCCTAAGCACCTCCATGACTAGTTGGTTGATATGTGCAGTACCTTCACTATATGGGCTAGGCTAAATAAATCAATTTTGAGATAGAAATAAAAATAATAAATGGTAATTTAATATTCAAAGGGTTTGAGAAGTAATATGTTTTCCTAAAACATCTTAAGAACATTTTTGTAGCCATCATTAAAGGTTATTTAGCTCATTTCCATAGGTAGATAGGTCTACAGGTCAAGGTAAATAGTTATTTGCATGTAGGGTGAAGAAGAATGGCTTGATCAAGCTAATATCATGACTCCAAATCATCATTTATAGGATATTAATTTTATAAATAGTACATAAGGGTCTCTGAGCTCATCATAAATTCAATATATTGAATAAACTATACATACACTTATGCTTGTTCTTGACATCACAAGACAAGGACATTAAAAGGGGGTAAAAGGAGCCAAAGCAAGTTTATGAGGGAACTCCAAATAATCATTAACATCATCATAAGGTAATAATAGACATGTATGCTAGGTTTGAGAAGCAAGAAATGTTGGACCCAAATTTTGGCCAAGTATTATCAATTTTGGCATGGGACAACCATGACATAGAAGGATCATAGCATGTAAAAAACTATGGTGCAAAACTTGATAGGTGAAGAATAAATATGGCATAAAATCTAAAGGGAATGAGAAGATAAAGGCATGGAAGCCCTAATGCGATAGGACCAAAACAAATAATAATTAATCACAAGGAACCTAAGGACATAGGACTTAAAACTAAAGCAATTAGTTATGAGGAACCCAAGAACACAGGAATCAAAACTAAATCCAAAGACTTGGGGAGCACATGGGAAGTGGGAGTGGTTAATGATTGATTCATATGAGACACATAGCCGTTATCAATCAAAAATTTTACACTATGAAAAGATGAACACATGTTAACAAAAATCTAGATAGTGTGAGTATATAGGGGGTATAAAGGCCTAGGTTCGTAGGAAAGGCTAGTTGATTAAGAGCCATGAATCTCGATCTATTGAGAGTCCATTGGTTAGTTATTTTTTCCATTTATGATGTAAACACCTGGTCAAGGATAAATAAGTATAAATACCCATATTATATTTGATGAATGTTGATTTATTTTTGGATGCTCTCACTTAATATATGAGTTATAGACATTACATAAATTTCTTGTGTTCATGAAAACTGAATGTGATGTGTTAAGTTGAGAGTAATAACTATAACTTAGTATGAAACCTAATTTACCTTTTATTTTTCTAAATTAATGACATTAACTAGTGATGCCAATAGTTTTTGAAATATTATGATCAAATTAATTTATTTGTGATTTTATGTAGTATATATTTAAATACATAAAAGGAAGAATATGATGAAGGTAATAACACTAAGAAAAAAAACCTACGATAATCATTCTCAAACTATAAACTTTAGGTGGACGTGAAAGACCATGGTCTTATGGGAAATGGCTAGTGCACTATCTCATTGGGCTAGATTCTAGAATTGAAGCTATAATAACTATAAGAACCCCAATATTTTTGTTCTATTACTAGGAACCAAAGTGCTTTTTTCTTAGTCATGGAAAATGTTTGAGCACATTACTCTTGAGAATATAAAATAATGGATTACTAGAGTTGAAGATAATTTTATAGTTCCTTACCTTGAACCAAGAGTTTTTGTATGGTAGTGGGTAGAGCAAAAACTCTATAGTGAATTGTATGAAACTTTCTTTACTAAGATCATAGTTCATTTACATGCTTGGCTATCTGCATATGCCCAAGGCTGGTCCCAAAACCTTGGGAGAATATAGTCTTGTACCCTAGAGAAATAATGAGCTTTAGAAAAACTTTGAACCCCATGGACTAGAGTTGTTAACATTTTTTGGAGAGGATTTTTCAATGGATACATTTTGGAGTATGCTATAACCACTTAGTCATGTCCTAAAGAAGCGAATTTCTTGTTTCTCCAAGAACTATGTAGCCATTACACTAGACATCTTGCTTTAAAAATCAAGAAGTTATTTGTTGATTTGGGACCTGAGACTATGCTAATAGAGAGATAAATCATTTTGTGTATGATTTGAAAATTTGGGAGGGGATTAGAGAAAATTTGGTAAAAGATTATGGATTTTGAATGGTAGCCAGTTAGTAGGCATTACAGAAGCAGAAGTATGATGAAGCTCAACAAAGGATTATAGGAGTTAGTGGTACAAAAAGGGACCATGAAAACATAGGAAGTGATGTTAGGATATATAGGGAAGAAAAGACACACAAAGAGGATCCTATCACTTTTGAGTCGTATCTTATGCCACTAATATCATACAAAGGAGAAACTAGCTAGATGGTAGGAACTAAAGAACCAAGTTTGAACTAAATAGGATCCCAAACCTTAGTGAACACTCATGCTATTAAATAAAATGAAGTACACATACATAATTGAATCACACATAATGTATATTTAGAGACTAAACTAGTAAGGGATACCGGATTTGAGCCATTTGACACACATATAGACTTAACACTTTCTTTCACTTAAGGGAATTTCATGGTATAATTTGGGATGCCTAGAGGGCCTATCCCTCAAAGTGGATAGAGTATAGGCCCAATTTTTTTAAAATCACTTATCTATCACACCCCATATCATGATCACTAATTTTGGAGGTGTTGGAAGTGGACTAGGTGGAGGTATAGGAGGAGGTAGTGGACTCCTCACTCAAGGGACAAGACCTAGAGGTTCTCAACAATGACCAATTTAGTTTCCTTAGCCAATAATGGTATATTATAAAATGACACTTCACTTACTAGAATACCAAGGTGTGGAGAATGTAGCTGAGCATGTCAATAAATGTGAACAACTTAAAACAACATTTTCTTTAGGAGTTTGACATTTTAGAAGTTGAAAAATAAAGCATAGTTTTACTGAAGGACATCAAACATGAAATTAATTAAAATGTGTGAGAGTATGATGTATTTTTTCATGGTAGTGGGTAGAGCAAAAACTCTATAGTGAATTGTATGAAACTTTCTTTACTAAGATCCAGTTCATTTACATGCTTGGCTATCTGCATATGCCCAAGGATGGTCCCAAAACCTTGGGAGAATATAGTCTTGTACCCTAGATAAATAATGAGCTTTAGAAAAACTTTGAACCCCATGGACTAGAGTTGTTAAAATTTTTTGGAAAGGATTTTTTAATGGATACATTTTGGAGTATGCTATAACCACCTAGTCATGTCCTAAAGAAGCCAATTTCTTGTTTCTTCAAGAACTATGTGGCCACTACACTAGACATATTGCTTTAAAAATCAAGAAGTTATTTGTTGATTTGGGATCTAAGACTATGCTAATAGAGAGATAAATCATTTTGTGTATGATTTACAAATTTGGGATGGGATTAGAGAAAATTTGGTAAAAGATTATGGATTTTGAATGGTAGCTAGTTAGTAGGCATTACAGAAGCAGAAGGATGATGAAGCTCAACAAAGGATTATAGGAGTTAGTGGTACAAGAAGGGACCATGAAAACTTAAGAAGTGATGTTAGGATATATAGGGAATAAAAGACACACAAAGAGGACTCTATCACTTTTGAGTCGTATCTTATGCCACTAATATCATACAAAGGAGATACTAGCTAGATGGTAGGAACCAAAGAACCAAGTTTGAACTAAATAGGATCCCAAACCTTAGTGAACACTCATGATCTTAAATAAAATGAAGTACATATACATAATTGGGACACACATAATGTATATTTAGAGACTAAACCAGTAAGGGATACTGGAATTGAGCCATTTGACACACATATAGACTTAACACTTTCTTTCACTCAAGGGAATTTCATGGTATAATTTGGGATGCCTAGAGGGCCTATCCCTCAAAGTGGATAGAGTACAGGCCCAATTTTTTTAAAATCACTTAGCTATCACACCCCATATCATGATCACTAATTTTGGAGGTGTTGGAAGTGGACTAGGTGGAGGTATAGGAGGAGGTAGTGGACTCCTCACTCAAGGGACAAGACCTAGAGGTTCTCAACAATGACCAATTTAGTTTCCTTAGCCAATAATGGTATATTATGAAATGACACTTCACTTACTAGAATACCAAGGTGTGGAGAATGTAGCTGATCATGTCAATAAATGTGAACAACTTAAAACAACATTTTATTCAGGAGTTTGACATTTTAGAAGCTGAAAAATAAAGCATAGTTTTACTGAAGGACATCAAACATGAAATTAATTAAAATGTGTGAGAGTATGATGCAAGGTTTAAAATTATTTTTTAAAATTTATTCTTTGAAATAAATTCTACACAACATTCGTAATGGTTTGTGGGAGTTTTCTTACTACCCTTCTGATGAGCATTGTCTTAGAGGACTTTTACTAGGTCATGTGAAGCCTTAAAAGATACCCTCCATTCTAAAGTAGTTATAAGTATTGAAACAAGGATCAGTCCATTAATGGAAGCTTAAATATCTTCAATGTCATAAAATCTTGAAAAATTAACTACAAATAATGCACTTGATACTTGTAGTGGTCTTTGGTGCATTGATTGTGAATCTGAAGGTCACACCAAAAGTAATTGCCTACAAAAGAACATCCACATTATATTGAAGCAATCATGTAAAATATATCATGAATAATATGATGTATGTTATTGATATATTTTATCACAAGAAACCCACTCAAATGTGTTTTAATATTGTAATAGATGTGATGCTTATACTCATGACACTAATGACTACCGACTAGTTAGTGACATCCATGAAACATGAGCGTGTAGTACATGTAATACTTTCATATCCAATAACCAAGATAATAATGGGTAATATGGTCAAGGATGAGAATGAGGATGAGGTGGTGGTCATTTCTTACCGATGAAATGTTACAAATGTAGATCCCTAGACCAATACCAAAGAAATTATCTAGACTACCCTACATGTGCTTTTAAAAAAAGGACCATCAGTTAGAAGAGTGTCATGACTTGTAAATAGCTATTACTAAGGAGTCAAATGAAAAGGGTGACATCATGATACAAGTGTAGAAAAAAATGGTGTGTGCATTAAAGCACCTTAACTATTCAATAAGTGAATATTACCACCCATTGTAGACAATCTCAATCTATCTCAAATTCTATTGAAAAAGTTTAGCATGAAGAACCATAAGAAAGAAAATACCCTAATGCCCAACATCATAAGGATGTCCTCCAAGATATGATGGAATTACTATGATAATTATAAGTATAAATTCAATTAGTTCAAGACAAAGAAGTAATGTAGCATACTACTATGCAAATGACAATTGAACCAAAAAATGTGGTGTATGATTACTTCCAAGAATTGTGTAAGTGCATGCTAGATGAGGACATTATCCCATAGATGATTATTTGGATTAGGAATAAAAAAAAATCACCATATTATGCTCAACCCCAAGTCAATTTATAGGCTTAGGATCATCACCTAAATAATGCTCAGAGGTAGGACACTCCTATTCCCTTTTCCCCTTGGAAGATAGAGAGATACTAGTCAATGTTGCTATTAATGGATGGGTAATCTAGGACATACTAGTTGACACTAGCACATAAGTGAATTTCCTCACCAAGGATACCTAGAGGAAAATGGATATTCTATCATTTTAACCATCACCTCATGTTTTTTTCATGGATAACAAGTCTCATGATTTATCAATAGGTGTCTTAAAAATGCCATGGTTGATATACTTGGAGTACCCTTCAAGGCATATTTTGAGATTCTTGAATTAGTTGAGGTAGATGAATTTCAAGATCTATTTGGATGGAACTAATGCTATGAAAATAATTCAAATATAATTTTTAAGAAGTGGTATATTATTTTTGAGAACACTGACCAACACATTGTAGTTCCCTTGGATCAAACATAGGGCCCTTCTTATTTAGAACCCATCAATGTGGAAGAAGACATTAAAATAAATATATAATTTAATTGATAGAGATGATTATAAAATTTATCTAACCTTAGACTATGTTATCAAAAGGTTAGAAACTCAGTCCCTCTTTGACACTACAAACAATGCCTATAATTATTGGGCACATAACAATTATGACCTCACTAGATGAGTGTGTAGTGAAATTAGAAGTTGAGAGACCATTATATGTTAGTTTCATAAATGTTATAGGTTTATGCACTTTGTCACCAATCAAGTCATGAGGGGACCAATATTAGAGACACCACTTGAAAGGCTTGATGAGGCTCCATGATTCCATGGACAAATGGAGGTACATGACTTCATATAGTGCCTTGAAGAATTATATAACACCAAAAGTAATCATATGATATCATTACTTAATATTACATGGTATAACTATAAGATGGTGGAAAATCCATCATGATTAACTCCTTCACTAGGACCAAGTATGCTCTACCTTGCACCACTAGTTCCATCATGATAACAAAGTTAGGGGAGAAATTAACTATAGTAGAGTACTACCACTAAAACCCAATATAGAATATTGAGAGTAAATGTGGAGAAATGAAGAGTCATACCTACCAGAGTATTTTTGGGTTCATGAATTTTATGTAAATTTACATACCTAGGCAAGGGCATGGTATGTTAATGAATAACAATACATGGGACCCTGATTTTGTCATGTCTTAAAGGAAAACATGAAATAGGTCCTATTTTATTCTTATTCAAGAATGGATTTATGCCTCACCATTCAAGCCATACATGAAGAAATTATTGGTGACCTAAGTCCCATTGAATATCATCTAAGGACTATCCATCATGTTCTTGAACAACCTTTGCATCTCTTCAATGAATCATCAACACAAGTTATCTCCACACTAGAACTAGTCCTTGATCAAGACTGGTGCAAAGAAATATGTCTATGTAAATAGAATATAGTGTTTCATGTGGAAGAAGGTGAAGGATCCAATCCACTTGACCCTTGGATAACCCATTTGGATGTACCTACAGACTATGTAACATGAGTTGTTTATGATATAGGTGCCAATCTAGACAATCCTTAAAATGGGCCCATTTAGACTATTCAACACAATATCAGAATGGAGAAAGAACCAAAGATGGAAAAAATAGGAAATTAGTAGACTAAAATATAGATTTAAAAAATATTTGAGTTGTTAAAGTAATATCATGATGTATTTCTAAGAAATTATAAATAAATGAAGGGATTCCATCCATCCTTAAGAAATATGCATATCAAGTTGATTGATGATGCTTGACTAGTCAAAAAGTGACCACATAGAATGAATCCCAATATATGAGTTCATGTCAAAGAGGAAATCAATAATATGTTGTGCACTACATTAATCACACTCATTGATTAATTTGAATGGGTTAGTCCCATAATGATTAGTATCATGAAATATGGACACATCTATATTTTCATGGACTATTGAGTGCTTAATGCATCTCATATCACTGACCCCTTCCCAACACCTTTCATAGAGTAAATACTTGAAGGTGTTGTTGTATGTGAGATATATACCTTCAAAGATGGCTTCTTGGGATACCATTAGGTACAAATAGCTGAAGAGGATCAACCAGAGATAACATTTTCCATCAAATAGTAATATTTTGTGTATACCATCATGCCCTTTAGGATAAAGAATGTCCTAGCTATATTATCACAAGTAGCTATTAAATACTTAAGGGATCTCATCCATAAGTTTCTTCAAGTTTACTTGGATAATTGGATAGTTTATGGTCTGGTCAAGGACCAATGTTCTAACCTGAGGCATATGCTTGAGCACTGTCATAACTTAAAAATAACATTTAACTTAAATAAGTGACTATTTGCTACAATGTTTGGTGTGTTATTAGGAAATATTATTTGTAAGGAAGGACTTATGGTAGACTTAATTAAGTTTTTTTATTATTATTCACCTCCTAACACCCAATACTCAATGTGAAGTCTACACCTTTCTGGGCCATACCAGTTACTATATAAAGTTCATCCATGGATATAAAAATATTTCCACACCCCTAAAGGAAATTTTAAAGCATAATGAGAAATTCATATGGAATTTCTCCTATAAATAAGCTTTTGAGACACTAAAGGACAAAATGGTTACTATTTCTATCCTCCAATTTCCTGATTAGATAAAACCATTTCAGTAAATTGGCCATGTTGATGCATCTAAGATGACCATTAGTGTAATCCTTACACAACTAGGTGAAGGTCACTTGGATCATCCAATCTAGTTTTCTAGTAGGAAACTCACTCCATATAAAAGGAATTACACCACTACATATCATGAAACATTATCAATGGTTTATGCTCTACATAAGTTTTGATAGTACATATTGGCCACTCGTTTTATCTTTTATATAGATCAGAGACCTTGAACTACCTTATCAATAAACTAGTGCTACATGGAAGGATCTAATAACATATCATGTTTTTCCAAGAAGTTAGATTTTTATATCATGGTTAAACCTATGAAATTAAATTGTGGACCTGACCACCTATACCAAATTGAATTTAGAGAACCATCATTTTTCATAGAGGATGAATTACCTGATGTTCAACTCTTCCATGCTACTCATGTACATAAAGAACTAGAGGACATTTATACCTTTTTCACCATTGTATTAACACCTGATTGTCTCACTCTTTACGCTAATATATAACTTGTGGTATGCACCACACTTTTTCAACTCATAAAAGGGGATATTTACAAACTTGGTCATGATGAGATTCTTCAATGGTATGTTATGTAAAATGAACATCCTAAGGTACTTAAATAAGCTAATGAAGGTATTTATAGAGGAAACTATACTAGAGAATCTACCACACAAAATTTTAATGATTGGATTATGGTGGCCCACTCTTTTCCAAGATTCTAAATCATACATTAGACAATGTGATATATTTCAGCATGTAGGAAAACCTAATCAAAGAGATACCATGCTTCTCTGACCAATTCATTCTCAAGAACCATTTAAGAAGTGGGCCATTAATTTTGTTGGCCACATTACTATAGATGGATGAATAATAGGTTTTTGGTATAGTATCACATCAATTGACTACCTCATGCATTATGCTAAAGTTGTGCCAACAAAAGACTATAGTAATACTACTGATATGTACTTCATTTGGGAGAATATCATAACTCAATTTGGATTCTAACTAGGTTTCACTAGTTATCATAATACCCATTTTGTAAATAAAATAATTTGTCTTACTAAATGAGTTCATGATTGCACACCAAATAACAACATCATACCACCCTCAAGCCAATGGTACTACCAAAGCCTTCAACAAAATACTAGGCACTACTTTGATGAATATTTAAAATATTAGATGAATAGACTAAGATGGTAGGGTATCTATGGTCTTGTGGGCTTACCAAATAAATTTCAAGTGCCTGAACAAAAACACTCTATTCAATTTGGTATATGGTAAAGAATCAGTCCTTCCAATTGAGTTTTTAGTACCATCTCTCTATATAGCGTGCATAGAATAATTGGATGAAGAGGCATCCTTGAAATCATGATTATATGCTTTATTATAAATTTATAAATCCCCTTTCCCCACTCATTAGAATTAGGATGTGGAAAAGTTCAAATAAAAGGTATGGCATGACTGCCACATAAAACATAAAACCTTTACTTCGGGCATGAAAGCCTTACTATATGACTCCAAGTTCATGTGCCATCTTAGAAAACTTCATATTTATTGGGATGGTCCTTTTGTTATTCAAAAAATTCAACCTACTATAGCATGTCAATTACAAAGGTTAGATGACCAGTTCCTTCTTAGGCATTATAATGGAAGTTAACTCCAACCGTATTTCACTTATAAATAGTTGAAGTATTGTAATAATAAGGTTTTTGCCATTAGTTTAGGATTTCATATTTTAAATAAAAGCACTACCTTTGTTTCATGTAAATGTTTATTATTATAATTATTTTTGATGTTTTGATTTTATTTTCATGAAGGACTATGACTCATTTTAGTGTTGGGTAAAAAGAGATTAAAAATATTATAAATCTTAGCTTAAATATTCATAGGCACATATATTACATAGGCACACAAATTATCTGGTCATGTAAGGTTCTTAGGGTGCAAGGAATCTAGGCACATAAAGTGTTAAGGGTGTGTAAGTCATTTAAGGCATGTGAACTATAAAGCCTAAGGATAGGGTATTCCTACCATTAGTTTGAACTTTGAAATATAGTTATCTTTTATAGCAAGGAAAGTGTGGGACATAGCTATCATCCACTTCAAAGGAAGGAATGAGATGAAATGTAACATTAATGTAGAAATAATAGCTATGGAAAGAAATGTGCCAATGATGTGACATGATGATACCATTAAAATAATTAAATGCCCAAATCAATGATTGAAGCATGATGACCATTAATGATCCATATTAATGACATGACATGATGGGTGATGGGAAAGTAGTAATGATGGTGAACCTTGCTTGAGCCTATAAATTGGTTAGTTAACATAAATTGACTCTTTACCTTTATGATTAATTACAATTAACAAAGTTTAAGAGTTGAGAACAAGTGAATACCAGAGCTAGAATATAGAGAAGTCACAATTTAATATAGATATTGAGGAAAATATCATGTCTCTCTAAGTGAAATACAATCGGAAATTTAAAACATGGCCAAGATAGAGAAATCTTATAGGTTATAGGTTGTATAAGTATACCATTAGAAGGTACTCAATCTTGAAAATATAAAATCACAACCACATATTCACTTAGAAATGTTAGATGGTTGCACATCAACCGTCAGGCTCCTTGAAGGGTGATGTGTCCTAAAAAAAAGGCCTTGAGAATTGAACCATTACCTACAATACCATAAGAAGAAGAGGTATGTGGGGAAGACATGAATTTAATTAGGTAAGAAAATCTATAAGAGTAAGTTTAATGCATGAAGAGAGAGGAATCAAGCATGATACAACAAACAAATAAGACTCAATCATCCTCATCCCCACCTCTACTAATTGAGTAAATACAATATCCAAAATTGGTGTTGTATGCAGACAATTGGGTCTCTAAGGTCTCCAATTGAACAATATTCAATTATAACCATTGTTAACTTGGGAATAAAGTTGAAATTCAAAATTATTATCGTGTTGAGCACCAGAAAACCAAGAATCAAGTGGTGTTTGATCTCAATATATTCAATACACTAGATGCTATAGGATTATTCCAAAATTTCAATATACCATACTTTTGAAAACACATAGAGGTGGTTCAGTTCCTTCTCTCATCATTCTATGAGGACTATATCTACTTTGTTGAACACAATATGAAGATCATGCTTGAATGGATAGCAAGGTCATGGGATTATAATGCTTAGGATTATATGTGGCTGATGATTTGGTAGACACTAAAGAGGTCTAAAATATGACTATGACACTCATGTATCAAAAATAGGGCCATGCCATGCACATCAAGAACTTATAAGATCCTACCTTCCAAGTTGTGGCACAAATCATTATGACTAAGATTAGGGGGAACAATCAGTGGAAATAAGTTGGCATGGCACACCTATACATCACCCACTAGGTTACCCAAGGCTTATAATATAATTGGTCCATGTATTTTAATCAAAATATTGTTTAAGATGCAAAGAAAACCCATCAAATCTCCAAACATAGGTTTTCATGGGGGGTATTTATTCTCTTAATGTTCTTTGATGAGGTTGTCATACTAGACTATAGCTTAGGATCACTAAAGTGGACATACCCACCCATGTATAGGTGCATTGCTAAGTGATACAAGGTATTCACATTACCTCACTACATCACCCCCTCCTATAAAATCAAGATGAGGTACTAGTTTGATGGCATGATGGATGTGTTCAAAAACAAGTGGCACATCCCAAAGGATTTACCCCCTTTGGCTACTCATCAAGACTAGTTTATTGTGAAGTAACACTTCTCTCTTGCATGCATAAAGATGATAATGTAATACTTCATGGTTTCCATGAATTGGATTTATGATGTGCAACCCATTACCTTGGAGGTTGAGAAGATAGACTTGGAGATTCACACTCTTCAAAAAATGTTTGTATATCTAGGTAAAAAGGCCTATTGGGAAAGGAATGAGATGAAATTGATGGTCATAAAGGTTAAACAGATAATGGTGGGAGAGAAATTACACAACTTATTTTATATTTTGTACCCTCAAAAGGATCTAAAGGGTGGATAACCTAAGGAAAAGCTCCCTCAGTGCCACCATTAAAGAATAAAAAGAGGGCTAAGCATGAGGTCAGTGTGAGTGGTCAATAGGCACCACCAAAGTAGTAAAATCCCACCCAAGCTCCATAATAAGGCCCCTCATCTCCACACCCATATATACCTCACCCATCTCCACCATGCCCATCTTCACCTCTCCCATCTCCACTTCACCCATCTCTACCTTGCCTATCTCTACCTCACCCTTATACATCATACCCATCTCTACCTTTCTCATCTCCACCTTACCCATCTCCACCTCATCCATCTACACCTTTCCCATATCCACCTAACCCTTCTCAACTACTCCCTTTACCTCCTTAATCATCTCTACCCAAATCACCACTACTGCAAGTCACTCCATGTCCACCTTCACCTTTACATGTTTCTCCAACTCTACCGTCACCCCATAAAACTTCAAAACCATCTCCCCTAAAATCATCATTAAGAGATACACAATAATAGATCACAAAACAAGCACCACAGGTACAAACATTTGGTTTTAAATACAATAAGAATCCCTCCCTAATTTGGGAGAAGAATGCTATTTTTTATGACTCACTATTTGATGTAGGGGAATTTTATGGAAAAGAGGGGGATGGTGAGGAAGAAAGGAGAGAAATGTTTAATGGTATCACTTCTATGGATACTAGCATAGGGGTCAAAGTATATCATGACCATAATAAAGGGAAGGGAATAGATGGGTCCATGGAAGATCATGGAAATGATGTAACTACTAATCCATGTGAATGGTATCATTTTGGCATCCCTAACAGGATGGTATATCTATGGCTGCACTCAGTGCCTAAGGATGCAACCTTGGAAATAAGGAAGTAGGTATCATTTCTTTTGGACATGTATAATGAGGAGTAATAAACTCCCCTAAGATAACCTCTCCTTGGGACTTGATGCTTTTACACTACCCAAGCCACTATGGGTGGATCCCCAAAAGATCCCCCTTTTCTAGCAAGCATTGCATTTTTGAAGCCGGCCATGGAAGCCATATGCCTAAACATTTTTTGTGATACATGCACTACCAAGAGTAAAAATGAAAAAATTATGGGTATGTATAATAAATAAGTCACTACTAAACATGTGCTCATTGAGGAAGTGGCTACTTTGAAGTAGTAGGTCAAAGAAGCTAAAGAGGCAAAGGTGAGAACATTAAACATCTACAAAATAATTATAGAATAGAAGACAATGCTAGCAGATGGCATACCTCTCACTGTTGATACCACAAACAAGTTAGAGACCTTGGTGAACCTCCTATTGAAGCGATGCAAGGAGAAATCCATGCTGAAAGACAAGGATTAGGTCTAGTAGAGTAGTTTATCAAGATAATAGAGGTCTACAAGCATACCCTAGAAAGTGTTGGGAAAGTCATCCCCATTTTGGATGGAATTTTTGAGCAACTGACATGCCCAAATAAAATATTATAGGCTCATCTCCAAGATGAATAATCCTAGGGGAAATAACTAGCTAATGTTGCACTCTTAATAAGGGATCATAAAAAGTGTGCTAAGGTATTCAAATATATAGTGATGAAAAAAACCATCAATACTCATCATAAAAAACTAAATGTGAGTTTTTATTCCCTCTAAGGATAAGTTTTTAATAAATTCTCAACACTTGAAGACATTTAGAAGGACACCACCATATCCCTAGATGAACTGGTTAATAAGGCAAATGAGACCTCTAACCAACCTAAGGAGATGAAGAAATCAAAAGAAGCCATAGAAGAATTAACTGCCAAATTACTCGAGGCATTGTCATATTGGGACAATGTGAGAAAGGAGATTGAAAAGGAAGGACCTATATTTTTGATAGAGGCTGCTAGTATTACATAGTCTAGGATAGACTAAGATCTTAGTGTGGGGTAATGCTGCACCCAAATTTTGGATAAGAATTGTTTATTTTGGTGTAGGTCCAACATGGTGTGATATGACCATATCACAAAAAAAAAACTATGGTGTAGAACTTGATAAGAATAGAAACACCATGGTGCATAACTTACAAGGCATGAGAGGATATAAGAATGAAAGCCCCAATGTGAGAAGACCCTATCAAAGAAGAATTAGTCATGAGGAACTTGATGACATAGGACTTATAACTAAATAAATTAGTCATGAGGAACTTAAGACCATAGAAATCAGACTGAATCATAAGAATTGGGGAGTGTGTGGGAAGTAGGAGTGGTTAAGGAGCAATTCATATGTGACACCTAGCCCTTATCGATCATAAGTTTTGCACCAGCTATGAGAAGATGAAAACATGGAAAAAATAATCCACTATATTGTGAGTATATAGGGGGTACAAAGGCCTAGATCCTTAGGCAAGCCTATCTAATTAAAAAATGACTCTCAATTTGTTGAGAGTCTGTTGGTTAGTTATTCTTATCATTAATGATGTAAACACTTGGTCAGGGATAAAAAGTATAAATACCCATATTGTATTGTATAGATGTTTATTGATTTTTGGATTCTCTCACTTAATATATGAGATATAGATATTACATAAATTTCTTGTGTGTGTGATAGCTAAATGTGATGGTTTAAGTTGAAAGGAATAACTAGAACTTAGTATGGAACCTAATTTACCTTTTCTTTTTCTAAATTAATAATGTTAAATAGTGATGGTAGTCATTTATGAAATATTAGGATCAAATTAGTTTATTTTTGCTTTTATGTAGTATATTTTTAAATACATAAAAGGAAGAATATGACTAAGGTAATAACGCTAAATAACAAAACCTATGGGAACCGGTCTTTAGTTGCACACTTTGGGTGAGCATGTAAGACCATGGTCTTACATGAAGGGCCAACATGATAGCTCATTAGGAGAGATTCCAATGCCAAATTTATAGTAACTATAAGAACCCCAACATGAAATAACTATCATTGATCATCTTGGCTAAGGAGTACTAGACACTTTCTAAAGAGCCTATTTTTTACTCTAAGAGGAGATTTCACATGCTTACCTTGATACACACATATTTCATGGGAAGCCTAGGATTTTTTTTTTGGAGCAGGGGGGGTGGTTAAAGGGACTAGTACACTAACATTTTTTTATTTTTTTTAGGAATTCAAGGCTTAGGCTTTATGAACAATCATCTAGAGCCTAAAACACACTTAAACCGTTTCAAAACCCCACTAACAAACATGTTTGTGAAGGTTTAAATAAATATGCATCCAAAATAATTGAAGCCTCTTTAATATCACTTTAATAATCAATTAAAATCTTATGGATCTATGTCCATGTCCATTGGTTGTACGGATGTTAAATGGACTTGGCAAAAAATAGGTTTTTGAAAGAAAAAATCACAAAAGGAGAGGTAGAAAGAATTTTAAAGAAATTATATTAATTGTTGATCAAATCCTACCACTTTTTATTCATCTAAAATCATTATATTATCATAAATCTACCTTCATGTCCCCTTGTGAGTTCATCTAGAGCAACCAATCTATAGGAAATGAAGGAAAAACTAACCTAGTCAACTAGTTTAACTACTTTACAAGTGTTACTTTCTAAGGAGGAATATTTTCATGATATAAGACATTGGTTCATGCCTTGAAATAATTATATTTGTAGGTTTTCAAGGTTATAATGGACACTAAACATAAAATATTAGGATATTAAGACTATTTTGGCCTAGTAGGCCTATTTACTTAATCAAGTAAGGCGAATATGGTATATAAAATTGTATATAAGATATAAGTTGAGCTTTCATACCTTTCATTTAATAAAATTCATGCAAAATTGATCCTTGGTGTCAACTACAAGATTCACTGATCCTTGTGATGACTAAACTAGCCTTCAGCTTCTTCAAACACATGTAAAACTCATTTTGAGTTCCAATCATGAGTCAACTCACTTTAATAAAAGTTGTATAAACAAATAATAGTGTAAAATGCTAAATGAGGAGTGTAGATAAGACAAAGAGGGCCCACCACCTTTTGTTTAATGCCAAATAGGTTCATGCAATCATCATGTAAGACACTCGACATGAAGAAGTCTAAATGACTATTGTTTGTAAATTATAAGGGAAATTGGACTTGAGTTAATATTGAGTTGACTTCTCCTTCTATACTCTATGCCATATTAGCTATAACTTCTCTATTTTCCTATATATTTAGGATTTTAGGCCTATTTTAAGATCCATCTCTTGGGAATGATTAAACTCTATAAAGATTGAGATTTATAAACCTCTTAAGATAATAAAATGAATATTTTCATATTCCATATATAGGTTTAGTGTGATTATTTTATTTTGATTTGCACATGTGGAAGTATTTTATTCCTTGTCAGGTTTTAATCTCACCTAATTGCTAGTATGTCATCTTATGTAGGTCATATATAATGTTTGATATTGAATGGCTAAGTTAACAATGGATATATTAATTGGTTAGTACCTTAAATTAGGCATTCCATCATTGCCCTCATTCTTTGATCACTTGATGGAACCTTTTAAGTGAAATATTGTTGCATAGGAGTACTTTGGAGTTGTAGATTTAGTGATTTACATTATTAATTAGTGTTGTGGAGCTCAAATAGAGTGGATGAACCAATAATATAGGTGTATCACCATCATAAAATAGATTTCCCTTTTAGTTATCATTCTAACACTTTTCATTTGAAAAAGTAAAGTAGATTTTAAGAAACTAGGAAAAGCAGATACATCATAGGAATTAGCCTTACAATTTAGAGGTCTAGTCTAAGATATAGGTGTCCCACATCATTAGACCATTCCAATGTTATTATATATGTAAAGGAGATCCAAACAATATGCCTTCAACAGGGTACTATCTAAATTACTATCATAAAGGTACACCAATTTGTTTAATTGTGGGATTTATACCCTTATGTTCAATATATATAAAATTTAGGTATGCAACAAGTAAATTGATCATGATCAAGATACCAATGAATGCTTCAATTAGGAAGGTAAAGGATACTCTCATTACTACATAAATTTTTTATAAATTTTTCTCACTTTCACTAGATCAAATGCACCTATCATATTAATACCTTTGTAAGTACATAACCATTAATATGGGTGTAACTAGTAGGGAAAATTGGGTAAAAAGTATGCTTTCATATATATAAGATCATTGTGTTTTTTGTTCTTCCTCTTTTAGAAATATTCTAAAAAATAAAAGATATTTGGTAGATTGATTCATGATATATAAGGTATATAAGGTTCTTGAAGTTTGGAATTTTTTAGAGGTAATATATATTCAATAACCCAAGGGGTATCAAGAAGTGGATAATTAATTAGAGGTACATGACCTTCATGTTCTAACTAAATATCTTTTGAAATGACAAGAACATCATAGTTGAAATCATGTATTTTGGCTAAGGTTTGATGAAAGTGTTGAATGTGTAAGTCTCATGATTGAGAATGAGCCATGATGTATCTATCATCATAGGTGTGAGAGATATCACATGTTTGTGTCTCTACAAGATAATCAAAATAATATACACCTAAATCACTAAATTTTCAAGGTGACATGGTTAAAGGTTCTTGAAATAACTTGGCCACTCCATATTCATTACATGTGAAGTCATCTTATGTGTAAGATGTTTCATGTGCATTACACAAAAGAGGAAGTTTAGTGATCTCATATATGAGAGAGATGTCATGATCATGGGGTAACAAAGGAAGAAGCCACTCTAAAATATAAGGAGGTAACTTAATAGTATTTCAAGTTTTTTTAATTCATATATATTTTAATCATCATAATTAACAAGAGTGACTTGTAAATATGGATTCATGTTAACAAATTCAGGTAGATGTACACAATTGATTTTGGGAATGTTTAGAATCTAATACTGAGATTTGGGATTAGGTAGTTGAATACTCCAAGGATTAGGATTAGCCTCATGTTTATAACATTTTCCATTATGGATAAATTTGGTACACTGGATACCTAAGGAGGAAATATCCTTCATGCAATGTGTCCATGGGAAACCTAGGAGTATATTATAGGATAATGGTAAGTCAAGAACTATGAGCCTAGTGTGTATGGTCTTGGGTCTAATAGTGAGAGGGATCCAAATACAACAATTTTTTTTGATTAATCTTGTCAAATTCTTTGATTTTTCTTGAGTTGATATTTTTTATACCCAAGTTATTAAATTAACTAAAGAGATGTAACATTAATTCCTAATCCTTTATCTATTAAGACTTTTCAAATAAGGGTGGTGTTAATTATGTTTTCAATGAAATGAGGTGGCTCACAGCTCAAAATAATAATTTCATCATTGGTCATATATTCTTCCAATGATTCTATTGAAGGTTTAGAAGAAGGACAAATAGTTTCAATAGTATATACTTCTGTCAGTATAGGATCCTGAAGAGGTTGTTCTATTTTAAGGGAAAGAGGTTATTAAATTTATTGTAACTATTACATTAAGAATTTATGGTGATATGGAGAAGTGCAAAGTAACTCCATAAGAGGTATTTTAAAAGGCATATAGTTTAGTTCCTCTAAGAAATGCAAATGAGATTTTGAATATAAAGAACTATCATGCAGCTTAGAGGGAAAAATATTTTTAGTAGGAAAAGAAGTAATTTGAGGTTTGGATTGTGGAAGTGTTTCCTCATTCATGTTAGAAGGTATGTTAGTGGTAGTAGTGTCTTTGATAATTTGTTCTTTGAGTGATGGTTTATTTGGATTTGTGATGAGATCTTTATGGGAAGGTTTACATTGATAACTAACTTTAGTTGCATTTACATATTGAGAATTGGTATAATATTCGTCATAGTCAATCTCAATTGAACATATATCCTTGTTTGAATCTTATGAGTTGGAGATAACAAAAATATTTGGGTTGTTAGAGGAAGAAGGCTTGTAAGCTTGTTTATTTTGAGAGGTGTTAACATAATTGATCATATAATCATGATTAAATGTATATCCTAACATAAAATAAATGTAAAATTTGGTAAGCCCAAGCCATGTTTCTTGGGAATGACTGACATCAACATGAAACCAAAAAAAATTGTTATAATCATATGATATAGGTGGATTATTAATATAAATGAATGGTTTTGAAGGTGCTAAAATTTGTTTCATTTGTTTAATAGTTAGGGGTGCATGTAAAGCTTGGGAATTGTCCATTTTGGTTACTCCTAGTTTTATTTGAGGAGGATTACTAGTGATTACATTAGTGGAGTTTTAGAAATATCCCTTGATGGTTTTAATGTTGGGCTCAAACTATTTCCTAAAAAAGTATTGTTGCTTATCTTAATAGATAACATCATTTAGAGTTTAGGAAGAAAAATTTCAAACTTTGTATTGAAGGGGAAGGTGTTAAGGTAGTTATGAAGAGTTTGAATAAGTTATCATCAGTCATATTGTGATAGGATTTGTGAGCCAAAGTTTTCCAATGTTTAATGAAATCATGAGTATATTTACAATGGGATTACTTAACATTAATTAAATGGCTAAGATAATTTTTAGGAAGATCATTGTGTTAAAATTCCTTGACTAAAGGATTAACTAAATCCTTAAGTTGCCATATAGAATTATGGGGGAGTTGATTATACCATTCTAATACATCACATGTGAATGTTTTGACTAAAATTTTGGTGGTGGTGAGGATATTAGTTTGAATCCACTCTTTATAAATATTACCAAATGCTTTCAGGAAAGATGCAAATTCTTTAGTCCCATCAATAGAAATAATAAAGGGGCTAAATGTTCATTTTGAATGTTTTGGAGCATCTTTTTATGCATAATAGGTTGGGAATAATATTTCCCATGGAATATTTAAGATGTGGAGGGATGAATTTTTGGGAAAAAAATAGGAGGTTAATTAGCCATGTTTAACAAATGATGTTACTTTTGAATCAGTTAATAAGTATTAGATGTTTGCATGATGTTCATTTGTTGCACTATTTATGGAAGAATTTGAGTGGTATCAACTGGTGGATTGGTATTAGGGGTGGATTATTAGGATTGGTAGGAAGAACATTCCTCAAATTGGTATTAGGGGGAGGGTTATTAGGTTGATAATTTCTAAGAGGTAGGTTGTTGGTGTTTATAAGGTTTCCTATGGGTTTGTTGGTTAGGCTTGTGTCAATTTCCCCCATAGCATAAGAGGGTGGTTTAAATAAAGAATTATCTTGAGAATTATAAAATTTGTAATACCCTTCTCAATATATAAAGTGTTTTCTTAATTATGTTACATCATGTGGACTATTGATGTGTCGAGTGTGTCCTTGTGCATGAATTGTGAGTGAGATGTCTTGTGTTTGGTTACTAGTCTTATTTTTTATTTCCTTGTTGTAGTGATAGGGTACCAAGTTAGTTTCAACTCATGTAGGATTACATTAGGGTGTGTGTGTGATCTTATGCTATAAATTATTTATATTATCACTTAATGAGACACTTATGTCTTACTAGGGGTTTTTGTGTTGACGAGTCAATTTTCTCAGGTTATCCATTAGACTAGATTTGTATTAATTTAAACACGTTGCTTGAACCTATCAACTAGACATGTTATGTTAATTTGGTTATGATTATTTGACTTCTATATTTTTTGGTATTTGACAACAAAATCTACTTTTAAAATATGAATAATAACATAATTATGATTGTGACAGAGCCAAAGTAATATTTAATAATGGGCATAAATAAGATTTTATATAGATATATATTTATATAAATATATATCTATATAAAATCTTATTTATGCCCATTATTAAATATTACTTTGGGTTGGTCACAATCATAATTTTGTTATTATTCATATTTTAAAAGTAGATTTTGTTGTCGAATACCAAAAAATATAGAAGTCAAAAACTCATCTTTTTTGGTATTCGACAACAAAATCTACTTTTAAAATATGAATAATAACACAATTATGATTGTGACTGAGCCAAAGTAATATTTAATAATGGGCATAAATAAGATTTTATATAGATATATATTTATATAAATATATGCATATTAAAATGGTATTATGTAGATAAGTAAATTATATGAAAAATATACATGTTTATTCATAATATGGATAAATAAATAATTTTGAATAAAATATTGCTATGTCGGTATCTATATGTATTTGTAGAAACAAAATTATATATTAGTTAAAATATTTTTAGTTAAATGAGCATAATAATAATTACATGTATTTATATCTAGCTATATATGTGTATTTTCTCTTTGCATTTTAAGTGCATAATAATAGATTTTTGGGTTTCAATATATGTGTGTGTACATAGCCTATATATACAAGTCATTTTTATTATTGTCATTAAATGCATATTTAATGACATTAATAAAAATGACTGGTATATACAGGTTGTGTGTACACACACACACACTATGGTTTACTTTAAGAGGCCATGATGGAAACCCCCTAGGTTTAGGTAGGTGAATTAGGATTCATGTCAATGGTGAACTAGGCAACATAGAGTAGACATAAAATTGCCTTATCTTTATGTCATGTGATAGCATTATGTCACGTGATAGCATTGTGTCACATGATAAAATTATGCCACATGATAGCATTGTAGACCCCAAAATTATGTCACACACATGTGCATAACTCTCTATATCAAAACCCACCTAAACCCATTTTAATAATAACAATTAATCTCTCTAACCCATACTTTTACCCCTCACACATTTAATTAATTAAAAAATCCTATTTCCACCTTACTTGGCCACCTTTCCCTATGACTAATTCTCCCCTAATGAGTAATCTCAAGACTTGGTCCCCTCAAAAAAACTACCCAAGACTTATTCCCACTTTCAAACTTAATTCCTTCCTAACCTCCTATTTTTACCATTTCATAATGGGTGTCATACTTGGTACACACAACAATAGAAAACAAGCCAAAAATAGAAAGGTTTACCTATTCTAGGGCCACCAGCATCGGTCAACCCACAACCAACATCGATGGGATACCTACCGACATCAATGGGATCACTGACATCAGAAATATAAGCCAAACTCCAACCTATAATTCAAATCAGTAGAAATTAAGAAAATCAATTTTTACTCTCATTCAGGCTCTCAACATTCTATTTTTTGACATCCAAGCTTATAATCACTCTACTTAAGTCAATCACCATCAGTAATTGAGCTCTTAAGGACAAATATCATTTGCTTGTTCTCTCTGTTTAGGCATTTAGGTTTTGACTCCCAACTAGAAACCATTAACCTGACACTTATCATTTATCAACCACCACAATTAAGTATATCACTAATATTATAGGTCATTTAAATATTTATTCTTCCATTTATTTATATCTACCCTACACTACTTTACGCATCTCTGACCATACCCCCATGAGGGAGTTACAAAGTTTCCTTGATTTTTTTCCCTTACATGCATACCAAACCTCTGACCAGACTTAACCAAGCCATAAACTCCCTCTCCTAACTCTCTCCACCTCTCTAACCTGATCTAAACCATTTTCTAGACCCAGAAAAGCCTTTTGTAACCTCTTGGATAATTATTTTCCCTACCAACCTCGATAACCTAACCAACATTAGTCACCTCCGTAATGACCTTCATAGAATAACTAACATAGATCACGCACTTACCAAAGTCAATGACTGCCAATTCCCTAACCTCTTCAAAACCTACCCAAACAACTTTTAAAACACAACTAAAGACCTTCACGTACACCCTGCCACTCTCCACTATGAACATGTTAAAAATGGTAATTTTATCTCTCTTTTACTCTCTATTTACCTCTATTTTAGTTATTTATTATTCTTTTGTCTCTCAAAAGTAGATTGTCATCTCTAGGGAAGTTTCACACTTCCTAGAACAAGTGCGTAGCTTAGCAGCCCACTCATTTATCTGCTAAAAAACATCTTATGGTGGTGTTTTCTTATCTATAGGTAGTCCTCCCTAGCTAAAGAAGAATGCTCACAACATCTGGATATATCATGAAAACCAAATTTAGGTTCATTTAGTCACTTATCCCCATCCTTCTCTCTATTTTACTTTAAATTTAAAATAGACAAAATTTAGTTAAACATTTTTGGCATGCCCAATGGGACCCTAGAGTTTTCTTTGGGTTCATTTATTGTTTTAAACATTCATATAGGTGCATTATAGTGAAATTTCATTTCTTACACTTCTTCCTTCTATTTTCTTTAAAAATGGAAAATTCCATATCTTATTTCTCTGTTTAAAAGTCATTAAAATTGAAATCTTCTTTCTTTTCTCCTTGCCTCTAAAATAATTTGTCATTTTATTTTACAAAAAAAAAATCCCTTCTTTACTTCCTCTTGCATGCACATTAGGATAGTGAAATTCATATTCATATTCTATTCCTATTTCCTCTTTGTTTTCATTTGAATCTTAACATTTCAGATTTGGGTTTAAAACTTACTGCATTTCATAGTTTTTTGGTTGCATATTAACTCATCAAGTTAATTACAAGTATTTTGAATAAATCATAGTACACCTATGTTACACAACCAAATCACATTCACATAAACAAGCATCAAAACTCACCTAAGAAAAGGCCCATTAGGATTTCATCACTTGATGGATCACTTTACCCTACCCAACTATCCTACTTGGATTTCACCAACAAGGGGAAAACCCACTCCATTCTAAGGTAGAGTATAATCTCTAGATAGAAGGTATATTTTGGCTAAGCAGCCTGGCTTAGCTCTAGGCTCATGAAGTGTGGAGAGCAAGCTCCTATAACAAGCCACATACCTAGTCTAACATAGATTCCCTCTTGAGTACCAAAAGAAACCTAAAACTATATCTAGATTACCTTCTAGTACCTTCGATAACCAAATTCTCTTCTCACTATCTAATTAAGGCATAAGCCAACATGAGACTAAAATTAATCTATGGCACTGAATAGTTGTTGGTTGCATGCTCTTTTCTTCCTTTTCAATTACCTTATGTATTTTTATTTTGGTAAGGATGCTTTTCTATTAATTCACAAAATCAATACTATTTCTAAAACTCAGTTTGTATAACCTATTATCTCAGGTTTTATGAGTGTTATTCCCTCTTACATAGACCTTTTACATTCATTATTTTACCTATTTTCAGCCTCTTATATCTTGAAACATTATATTTTCCATTTCCTAGGATTTTATAGTGACTGACATCAGTTAGCACTACTAGTATCGATAGACTTTAGCTACCGACATTGGTTATTCTATCGATGTCAGTGAACTATTCCTACCAACATTAGTCATATCTACCAACATTGATGACTGTGTAGTTTTATTTACTCAAAATAACAAGCTAAAATAACCCATTTTATTACACTCAAGCCTCATTTTTTTGTTTTGTTTCAAAAATAGAGTAGTAAGACTATTTAAACCATCTCTTGCATGGTATTGACATAAGCTCAAACTAAAATTCTTGCTAATTACACAAACTAACAACCAATTCCACCTTCCCCTCTTACTTTTGATTCTATCATAGAGCATACTTTAAATACATAACATACTCCCAAACCTAACCAAATTCCCATTGTGCCTGAGGGAAATCAAGATTTTGCTAAATTTCTTGATCACAATGTGGTAGCCCTTTAACATTACCTTGCTATGAGCCAAACCTATAATTCTATGGGTGACCCAATCTATGGTATGCCAATGTCTTTGATGGAGACAACCTCAATTTTAGTTGCATCCACTATTTTTCCCATGGTTACCCAAACCACCACTTTGACAAGTAACCCAACTATAAACAATGTCCAAAATGTGGCATCTCCAATTGGCCAATCCCTCCTAAACACTAGTGTAAATTCCCTACTTTCATAACCATAACCACTTCAACCATTTCACACCCCATTCCAAAATTTAGTGGTACCTATTCCATCAACCCTTGCACTTATAATTACCCAAGTTATGACTCACCCTTCATTTAGTCTAACCATGCTAATAATTCAACCTGCAATAACCACAACCAACTAAGGCATAATCTCCAACCTAATGAGATAACTCCCTTTTTTCTGGCACCTCAATCTAGAACTCATTAGCTTTATGTTTCCCCAACACAACCTTAACAAGCTATGTCATATGCTCCCTTTGCTTCCTATCAACTTCCTTATAACTAAGGAGGAATCCCCAAACTAATCCCCCTTTAGACCTCATTAAGATGCTAAAGGACAAGATGTCTAACTTAGAGACATCCATTTCTGGTTCAAAGAATGTACTATCTTATGATCAAATATGCAATGAATCAATCTATCCTTTTGTGCCTAATCTCCCTTAACCAAGCCAATGGGAACTCCCTAAGTTTACTCATTTTCAAAATAAAGAGGACCCATAACTAAACTTGTGAACATTTAGACATGTTTGTTATTTAATAGGACATGATGATGCATTACTAATTTGCACTTTCCCTATGCCTATTTTAGGTGTTGCCTTGGATTGGTATAGCTCAATACCTCATCACTCTCTTTTCTCATTTACCCATCTTGTACAAATATTCCTACACCATTTCTCTATTAGCATTTCAAAGAAGGTTTCTATAACAGACATTTATTCTATCAGACAATTTGATGATGAGTCTATTGCTAATTTTGTCGCTCATTGGAGAAGATTGATCAATAAAATCTCCTTCTCCTTATCCCAACCTGAGATTATTAAGATTTTATCAAGGGCATGTGCTAAGCACATCTCATCCACAATCTGTGTACAAAATTTTCACACATTTGATGAAGCTTTTACCATGGCACAAAAACTTGAGCTTTGTACTATTGATGAAGGCAAAGTCAATTTATGTAGTAAGAATCCAAATACCAAGACAAATGAATCCTTATCCCATAAAACCTCTCCCTCTACCCAAAAGGCTAAAGGATCCACTAACATGGTGGTCATTAAGTCAGCCTCTTCCACAACCACAAACCAATCAAATAATTTGACTTCTCAAAATTTGACCAAGCAATTCCAACAATGGTATAAATAAAGACAATATACTCCCATTAGGGAATCATGTACATATAGTTTGGAAAAACTATTATAGTAAGGTGTCATAACCCTTCCTCAAATTAAACCTCCTATATAGTTCAACCCTTCCCATCCTATCCCAACTTGGTACAAGGAGGATGAGTTTTGCAATTACCATCAAGCTAAAGGTCACAAATCTAATAATCAAAAGATGCTCAAGAACATTATTCAAGATATGCTTGATAGAGGTGAGCTTGTCTTGGATATTCCTAATGCACCTCCCAATAAAAGTATGGATGTGTTTAAAGACCCTTTTCCCAACCATTCACCAAATCAAAATATTTTCTAATCCATAACTAACTCAGGAGATCATAATATCCATATGGTTAATGTGGTCTTTCCTTTATCTTCAGTTCAATTGGCCCCTCAACAACAGACACCTATTTCATTGAATCCTCCCCCACATTTAGTGGAACCTATTTTACCCATTCTTCCTCCTCAAGTAGAAGAGCCTCCTTTTCCACTCCTTTTTCCACTTGAGGAGCATGTAATCCCAATTCTATTTACACCAATATTACCTATCCTCTTACTGCTTGAATACCACACTCTACTAGTTCCTCAACCACATGTTGAAGGGAACATCATTCCTATATTATACCTTATTAATTAACCTTCTTTGCCTGCTTTTACTCCACCTATAGAGAGTGTTAACGCACCCATTTCACCTTTGCACCTAGAAGAGTCCATATCATCTACTTCCATAATAGATGAGAGACATATTTTGCCTACTCCAATTGCACCACTATTACCCCTTATTTTACCTATAGAGGATCATACTTGACCCATGCCTCACCCACATGTTGAGGGAGCCATAATACCTATTCTTTACCCTCTTGAGGAACCCACTTCACCTACCTCCCCTCCACCCATGGCAGATCGAGTCTCTTCTCTTGTCTCTATTGAAGAAGACCCCATTATGGTTCTTTCTCATATGTGTCCTGAAGTAGTAGAAACCAACAATTTCCCTCTTTCCCAAACACTACAAATTTATAAATATGCAATCATAAGGCCTACATCAACTTCATCAAAACTCTTCTCATAGTTAGTAAAAAGTCTAGAATTTCTTGAGTCCATGAAACTTGACCATGCAGCATTTTGGGACCAGCTTAAAACTCCATATCCAACACAATGAATGTCAAACTTTATATCTAATCCCCTTACTATGCTTTAACCTAAGGTATTTGACAAAGCTAGAGTTTCATCACCAAAATCATAGGAATTTCATCCATCTATGTCAGAACCCTCATCCTTGTAAGAATTTGTTACATTAAAGTACATAAGGCCTTTATGTGTATGCCTTGTTTCTAATTTAATTCATCCATAGGTGAAATTAGATTTGACTCCTTAACCACAAGTTGTATTTTCTCAACCTAAAACATAAAATAATGTTAATCCTTCTAGACCTTACCAATCCCTTCTTTAACCCTCAAATTTATCATCCATTTTGGGTCCTCATCCTTCTACTTTAGTTGGAATATCATCTAGCCAAGCCAAACAAAAGGTTAAGATACCTCCACTCTTGCCTTTGCCACTTGATAGACCTCTCACATCTAACACTAAGAAAGTAACAAAAAAACATGTAACTCCACCATCTATAAACAAGACACCACATAAAATTACCTTTCCAACACCAAAATAGAAGAAGGTGTCCACTCCTACTAGTATAAAAATCATGAGCCCACTTGCAAGATCTCAAACATTTTTCTTATGTTAGTTATTGAAAGCTTCAGTAATAACTCTTCCTCCCATTAAGCCTTATATTCCTCTTGGATTGAATCCATCTTAGTTTGATGATACACAAGTTTGTTTATATCATCATTCACCTAGACATGATACTAAAAAATGTAAAGCCCTCATAGCAGTCAGTTATTCAACAACACTTCGATATTGTTACCCTTTTTGATGACACTACCATTAACCTTCCTATTATTCCACCTTTAGCATCTACAGTACCTCCTACTATTCCACCAAAATTTAAACCTAAATATGTGATTATAACTCCTTTAATACCTCCTTTACCAACTTTTCAAATCAACATAGTTAATGTGGCCACAAGGTCACAAAACCAAAAGGATAAATCTAAGGAAAAGGTCACTACACCTTAGACCCATCCCTTCACCAAAGACACTCCCCCTACTAACCCTAAGATTTCCATCTTGGGTATTCCTAAAATAACATCTTCAAATGTTATTTAAATCTTAATGGTGAAGCAACTTCACCAAACTCCTATATGAGTTAATTTAAAGCTCATCCCAACACTGTCAAGATTTGACTAGTACTTTGTAAGCAATTGAGGTACAATCGGATGATCCCCAACCTCTTATAGCTTTGGTTATCTCAATTAATTCTATCTCCTTGATTTCTTTTAATAATTTAAAAATTCCACTTCAACATCCTAAAGATTAGGATTCCACCCTTTTCATTACCACTTATATAGATGAAACTCATATCAAGAGAGTTATGATCGATGGGGGATCTAGTATTAATATTATTTCCACCCATTCCTACAAATAACTATCCCTTTTCAACAATTACATCTCTCAAATTGATGTAGTACTCTATTCCTTTAATGACACTACAACTACTATGATGGGCACTATTATCTTACATATTCATGTAGGTCCCTGCACAATTCTTGAACTCTTCTATGTTATGGAAGGAGAGTTATAATTTAACATACTACTTGAATGCCTTAGATATGTGTTATGGCATGTGTATCCTTGACTTTGCACCACTGTGTCAAGTTTGAGCATGATGGATGAGTACATGTCATACCTATTGACCCACCTCCATTTAAAACATGTAATATGACCTATAGTCCCAATGGTGTTATCATCCCATTGAAAAAATCATATTCCTCACATGATGATTTTGAAGCTTCTAAAAGCTCTACTCCTATGGTTACATAGATACCAGAAACACAAATTCCTAACAAAGACCCCATGGAGGAGACCTTTCTACATTTGTCACTTGGTGAATATCATTTTTTGATACTCGACATGTTCTATAATCCACAAGAATATAGAAGGATTCACATGCACCCAAATTATGATCCCCATATTGGGATGGTCATCCCTTATGGCCCCGTAACATTTTAACCAATTTCAAATATGGTGGAATTGATCAAGCTCCCACTATCAACAATCCATCTTCTTCACCACAACCATTTACCTATGACTTCTCTTTCCTGAGTAACCCTATATTTTCTCACACTTACCTATATAGGTGTGCCTAGAAAGAATTTGGTTTGGGTCATTATGAATAAGGTGTCTACATGCCTATTGAATATCTTACTAGCAACACCATTGAAAATGCCAAAAAGAGGCATGGGGTGGGATATGATGAACCAAATAAACTCCCTAAAAACTCCCACGAACCAATTGTCGAAGAACTAGTCTCTCCTTCTCCACCTTCTTCTCTACCATCACCTACAAAATCAGAGGTATCTATACCTCCTATTTTTTTCAATAAATGCCATCCATTTGGGGCCTCTCACATATCATCATGGTAAGGAAATAAGGTCCCTTCCTCTCATTCATCCTAAATTAATTGATGAAGATTATCCTACTATTAACATTGTCTAATGTTAATATGATGACATAATTCTCACCTACATGGGTGAAGATTCTCATATCCAATAATCACTCCCATCTAAAACCTTAGCTGTGTTAAATGAATCAACTATTGACATCAACCTACCCTCCTATGATAACCCTCACATCCTAAATATTAGCCAATCTTTAGATTCCTCTAAACAAGATGATTATACCATGTTTCTTAATGACCATAGCAAATCCTTCACTTGGTCTTAAAATGACATGCCTGGTATTAACCCTTATTTCATCACCAATCAAGAAGTTAAACTTATTAAGCATAAGCTTCATAAAATACATCCTCATATTACTCTCCTTGTTAAATAAGAGCTCCAACACCTCCTTTCTTTTAACTTTATCCAACCCATCGACTACCCGTAATGGATTTGCAATATTGTTCCTATCACAAAAGTGATTGGGGGAATTTGTATTTGCACTGACTATCATGATTTAAACCTCTCTTATCTAAAAGATGATTTCCCATTGCCTAGTATAGACCAATTTGTTGATCTAATGGCTAGCCGTGAGATGCTATCACTTATGGATAGATTATTTGAATATAATCAAAACTTGGTTCCTCCTAAATATCAACACAACACCACCTTTATTACCCCATGGGAGAATTTTTTTTAATCAAGTCATGCATTTTAGCCTAAAAAATGCTAGTGTAACTTACCAATGTGCCATGACCTACATTTTCCATGATCTCCTACACAAACCTATGGAAAATTGCATGGATGACTTACTCAAAAAGTCTAAACTTCACCAAGAACACTTGAAAATTCTCAAAAACATATTCACTCATCTTTTCCAATATAACATTCAACTAAACCCAAAGAAATGTTTCTTTGGTGTTCTTTTTGGTAAACTCTTAGGTTTTATCATTTCTCTTTGTGGTATCAAGGTCGATCTTGCTAAAATTAGAGCAACCCTAGATATGTCTCCACCTACTAATATCAAACAACTCCACATCCTACAAGGAAAAATTAAGTAAATTCAATGCTTCATTTCTTAGTTGTCATATCATTATCAACCCTTTCACTATCTCTCCAAAAATGATGTCTCCTTCCAATCAAATACAAACTGCCAGGAAGTTTTTGATGCACTTAAACAATACCTCCTTTCCCCACCGGTTCTTATTCCACCTAAGTAAAATCAACCTTTTTACCTATACATCTCCACTACAGACCATTCTCTAGGTTTTATGATTTCACATCAAGATGACCAACATTGAGAGTAGGTAGTTTATTACATAATCCACACACTTATCAATTATGAGGCTCGATATACCCACACTAAAAAAATTTCCCTTGCATTGGTCTTTTATACCTCTAAGCTTCACCATTATCTCCTAAATCACAAAACTTATGTGGTCACCCATACTAATCCTCTCAAATACATGCATTCCAAACCTTATCACAACCAATGTGTAGCTTGGTGGCTCATGCTTATTACTAAATTTGACTTAGAGTTTATTCAACAAAAATTTGTTAAAGGGAAAACAATCACTCACCAGTTAGTTGTTGGCCCTTTACCTAAAAAACATCCTTCAAACCTTGAATTACTTGATGAATATATTACAACACTCTCCACTGATGACATCTCCTATCAAATGATGATGTTATTTGATGGATATAAATGTCAACATGGTGGGGGTGCAAGGGTCATACTTATTCCTCTAGACAATGAGCCTATGCCTTTGTCATTTAAACTAGATTTTGAATCCACTAACAATACGGCCAAATATGAGGCTTTGATTCTAGGACTTCAAATAGCTCTCTTCTTGGGTATCAAATTCATCACAATTTTCTTATGATTCTCAGCTAGTGGTTAACCAAGTTAATGGTTCCTACTAATGGGAAAACAAAATTCTATAGTGATATAAACAAGTTGTTCCCTGATCTACAAATAAGTTTACTGACATGATGGCTTTACTTGCTTCAAATATACCCTCTTCATCCTCCTTTTCAAGAATCTATCATTGTGCATCACTTAACATTACCCTCTTATGTCTCAATTAACATCCTCTTTGTCAGAAATATAACAACTAACCCACAAGACTTATGGTACAAATAACTCATGGATTATATTTCCTTCTCTATTACCCCTCTTGATCTTTCTAATAATGGAAAATAGGCCTTCATAAAATGTGTTGTTGATTACACTATGCTAGGGGGGATTCTCTACAAGCGAAATATTGATGGTCTTCTCTTTAGATGCCTAACTAGTACTGAGACTCCCTTTGTTATTAAGGAATCTATGATGAGATTTGTGGTGGGCATTTCAATGGTCACACAGTTACTAAATGTATTCTTTGGCTTGGCTATTATTAGCCCACACTTCATCAAGATTGTGCTGATTATGTTTGGCAATGTGTCTTAGGGGGAATTCTCTACAAGCGAAGTATTGATGGTCTTCTCCTTAGATGCCTAAATAGTACTGAGACTCACTTTGTTATTAAGGAATATATGGTGGGATTTGTGGTGGGAATTTCAATGGTCACACAGTTACTAAATGTATTCTTTGGCTTGGCTATTATTGGCCCACACTTCATCAAGATTGTGCTGATTATGTTTGGCATTGCGTCAAGTGTCAACAACATGATAACCTCCTTCACATTCCTAGTCATGCATTTCAATTTGCCAAATAATTTTGGCCCTACTCTCAATGGGGCTTAGATCTAATCAGAGAGATTAATCCTCATTCATTGCTCCATCATCACTATATCATTATTGCCATTGAATACTTCACCAAGTGGGTCAAGGCTATCCCTCTCATTTCCATAAAAGCTGACAAAATTATTGACTTCATTAACCATCACATCATCTATTGTTTTGGTGTACCTCATAAGATTATAATTTATAATGGTAAGTCTTTCAAAAACAAGACTGTTTAATGTCTTTGTGATGAATTTGGAATCAAATTAAGCTTCTCATCACCATACTATCCCTAAGCTAATGGATAGGTAGAAGCTTCTAACAAGAATTTAACCAAGATTCTCATGAAGGTAGTAATTGATATGGGCAAATATTGACACACACACATTCCTTTTGCTTTATAGGCTTACCGCACTAACATTCAAACCCCTATGAGTGCTATGCTTTTTTCATTGGTATATGGGATGGAGGTTGTTTTGCCTCTTAAGGTCTAGATTCCTTCTCTTTGCATTTATCTACATGACATACTTGCTAATGATGAATTTCACCAAGAATGTTTGGACCAACTTGATTTTGTTGATGAGCACCATCTCATAACCTTCAACCACCTCCAAATCTATCAAGAGCATATCAAATGCAATTATAACAAAAACCTTAAAGAGAGAGATTTCAATATAGGATATCTTGTCTTAAAATAAAATAAACATGTGATGAACATGGAGAAAAGCAAATAGGGTAATTTTTCTCCTAATTGGCTTAAACCTTATATCATAAATAAAAATTATGGTTTAGGAACTTATCACTTATCTTCTCTTGAAGGAAGGCTAGAATTAGAGCCTTTAAATGCATTGAATCTATGACCATTATTTTTTTAAACCATCATCACTTTACTTCATGTTTAACTTGATCTCATCCCTTGAGCATCCCTATTACATTCATTTCCCTTCCTCTTCACCCTTACTCCTATACACTTAGATAATTTACACAGTGGTATGGTTTTATCCTCATAGTAGAAAACTCCTAAGTATCTATAGTCTTGTCCATGACTAAAAATAAAATTAAAAAAAATGGGATATTTGAAAAAGTACTAAAATCTTAGGTCATGTTTTTCAAGGTAGACTACTCCCTTGAATGACAACTATGTAATCTCCCTCTGCTATTATAAATAGACTACTCCCTTGAAGGACACCTATTTAAAATTCAAATAAATGCTTAGACCATTCCCTTAAAGGATGGCTAAGCCAAGATTTGTTCTCAAAGGGAAAAAAACAAATACAAAGGGCTCTTCACCTCTTTACATGGCATTAACCTATACAAAATCCCATTGTAGGCTTCCTACATTGATCATCTTATAAAAAAACTTCAAGTCATGAACCTACTTACATTAGCTCTCAGGTCACCCACAAAAGGGACATATCATTTCTACTTGGTAGGTTATGATATCTAAACATTTTCCATCATTCTACCCATTTTCCCTTCATACTCTTTCAAGGGACTATGAAGCTCACTTAACATTAGGTAAATATGATGCTTCTCTAACAAACACAATGGTTCAAAGATATAATGCATGAAAGAGACTCATTTTCTTGAGCCTATTTATATGCTAAATTATGGTTTTTGTCAATGCATGAGCATTCTACCTTTTACTTTTCTATCCACATCACATGTTGATATCTCTATTTGAGATATAGAGATAATGTCATACTAACATTTACCTAATAAACCTATTTATTTTATGCATACACCAACACAAATAAGGAAAAATACTAAAATAAACTAACATAACAAACATATTTATTTTATGCATATACCATCATAAATATGGAAAAATGCTAAGATGAAATTACCCAATCAGTTATGCATATACCATCACATAAATGGTAAAGGCTAGTCTAACATCAAATAACATGATCAACATTAACATCTAAATTAATATAACAATAAGTGAACATCATCTATATCAACATTATAATCATAAACAACACATCTCAAATAAACACATGGAAATAAATAAACATCTCATATATAAATATGTGATGAAATACATGTTTATCATATACATTATCAAAACATCATAAATCTCTCTCAAAATGTACATCTCACATCTTCGGCTCACATGGCAATATGCATATAACATATATAAACAAAAACTAGTATAACTCTAATACTCAAGGTCCTCGAGACTCTGCCTGAGGTCATGAAGATGTAGTATCATCACCACTCTTTGTCTACCTACCTCTACATGAGCTAAAATCTATCACACATGACATCAATCTATCCTACTCTCTAAACTCTAAATATCTCTATATTTATGAGAATTCTCTAATCACCCTCTCATAATAGGAAATCTCATCTAGGGTAGTCAAATACCTTGCCATTAATACAGTCTAAGGAGCACCTATGACACCTGATGATGGCCTAGCTTATACTAGTCTCTATGGTGATGGTGGTGGAGGAGGAGTAGCTAGCCTATTACTACTCTCAGCATATCTCTCTCTACCATCACTATAATCATCTAACCCTATAAAATAGTCATCTAGTCTTATAGTGATACAAACTAACCCTATAGAGCCCTAATTTGACCCTACAACATCACCACCTACCCTTATAAGGCTAAAACCTCTACTTGGGCTATCTCTCACACCTATACCACTACATCTCAAGCCTAAATTGATGTATCTCACACTTATACCATTGTATCTCTATCCTTAACTAACCCTTGTAAGTCTACTAGTGGCCTCCTAACCTTTACCACTAGATGTAGCCCTACCCACCAAGCTATATAAGTAGCTATACACCCTGGGTCCCCAATACCTAGCCCTATTGGTAGCTCCTCAAAATCTAGCCCATCAGTCTCCTCAGGTAATGGTAAAGATGCCTTTATGTCATCCCTCATGTATCAAAGGAAGGTTGGTGGAATATCCTATAAAAGCCCAAACTATCTCCTAACCCATGTGATGGGTACCATCTCTAGCTCACTGGCCTATCTCCCCTTGACCCATAATGAGCTTTGTAACCCAACAAGTTTTTATACCTACCCTCTAAAAAATATATATGTAAGATACAATCTCCACATGATATTTTCAAGGATTTGGCCCTCGATCATCTGCTTATAGTAGGTGATGTTTCACATGACACCATCCACATAGGTCTATGCCTTCCCATCTCTCCACCATCTAAATCCAACCCTGAAGCTAGCTAGAATAATGGTAGGTAGCCCTAGTGGTCATGTCACCATGATCTCTTCATATGCCTAATAGTGTAAGAGATGGTCGACACATAAACTATATCATTGACATAGCCTCAAACCCCATATCTCTCTATATAACTATGCCAAAAATATTAGACCCAAAGAAAAAATGGTCTACTACTCAATCATTTGCATAAGCACACATGTTAGAGTAGTCAAAAATCTCCCTCTATCTTCATCAAGTAGGGCATAAAACATGATCTTGATCATCATCAAGATGCTAAGATGATGCTGCTCCTCATCAACCATGTAGAGTGGCTCATATGAAAAACTCTTATAATGGTAAGTCACCTCACTAATATGATCCCCATATAAATTGTCCATATGTATATAATGCTCCTCTCTTGAGCATGGAAAAATATCCTCACCCTAGATTGGTAGCCACATAATCTTGAAGACATCCTCCTGTGTGGTTGTCAACTCTCCATTCGATAGATGGAAGGTATTGGTGGTATGATCCCACCTCTCAATCAACACTATCATTAGTAATATATCTCATGTGACATGATAGTATCATCACACTCCTCTTAAACCAATGGCCACCATATAATCCCACTCATCTAGAGTAACATCTCTCCTCATACATGTCAATAACCTCGATAGATGGTCTCATAGTGTAAGATCCATCCTCACCTATATCCATACACAAATGAACCAAGTCACATCCTTTTTAATTCACTCCTTCACCACATTTTTCCCTTCTCATTTGGAGAACAACATTGGTCTGAGGCCCTAAACTAGGCTATGTAAGTAGCACTCAATTGACATGGGGTCTTATGAGGTTAGCTCGACCATAAACCCACCTTACTAACTAACCTAGGCTTTACTACCTCTCTCTCTCTCTCTCTACCCTAGGCTTACCCACCTATTCCAACTATAGGCTTCACTACCTCTCTCTCTCTACCCTAGGCCTACCCTCTTATTCCAACTCTAGGCCTCACTGCCTATACTCTTAACTCTTGACACTATAACCTAACTTTTAAAACTTATACCTCTCATCTTATTTTACCTTTTCCCCTATAACCAACCTTTTATATCTTTTTCCTAAGTTTTGGGAGAACTACATTGGTTTGAGGCCCTAAATTAGGCTATGTATGTAGCACTCAATCGACATGGGGTTTTCTGAGGTTAGCTTAGCCATAAACCCACCTTACTAACTACCCTAGGCTTCACTACCTCTCTCTCTCTCTACCTTAGGCTTAACCTCTTATTCAAAATCTTGGATTCAATACCTCTCTCTCTCTACCATAGGCCTACCCACCTATTCTAACTCTAGGGCTCACTACCTATATTCTTGAATCTTGACACTATAACTTGAGTTTTAAATCCTAGACCTCTCAATTATCTTGTTTTACCTTTTTTCCCTACAACTAAACTTTTATATCTTTTTTCCTAAGTTTTGGGAGAACTATATTGGCTTAAGGCCTTAAACTAGGCTATGTAGGCAACACTCAAATGACACAAGGTCTTCTGAGGTTAACTTAACCATTAGGCTAGTTAACTACTCCCACTAGAGATAAAAAACTTACCCTTTCTCTTAACTATTTCTTTTCAATAGTAGTTAATGTCAGTTTTAATGCCAACATTGATGCTTTATCAACCTATGTAATGGTTGACATCAACAACACACTACCAACCTTGGTGCTATGTTGGCTGATGTCATTCAACCTTAGTGTCATGTCAGGGGATGTTGATTGACTGTTGGCTAACATCGGTGACTAGTTCAGCCCTAAAGCCAAACAACCCAAACCTAACCTACCCATTTACCGTAAAAAACTACCCCCAAATTACCCTAACTTATCTGACACCTACCCTAAACTATTTTCTACCCCTAATCATATTTTATACACATCCACCTCTCATTTAACCTAAAACTTTCTAAAATAAAATCAAAGTAGTTTGGACTCTTAACTCATCTCACTATCTCCTCCTAGCTAGCACTACTGGCACCTATGGTCCTACACCTCCTATTGGGTATCCTCCTTACATTTCCATCTCAAATCACTCTAAAATCCCTATTTTTTCTCTCAAATCACAAAGTTACAAATGAGTTTGATCAGCCAAACCCCCTTTTGTCAGGTTTGGTCAGCCACCTACATCAATAACCTTGACCTAACGTGCCAATGTCAGTGATTATGTTTACTAACATTAGAAATGTTGCCCTAGTTATGTCAATGTTGGCACTTTATCTTATTGATATTAGCATATCGATGTTAGCACCTTCCCAACCATGTTTTCAAACACAAAAACACCCAACTTTGTACAACCTTACCCCTACATTGGGGTAACTAGAGATCACATATATCTTCAACAACCATGACAAAATGACATTGAAGATCACTCAAATATTCACCCTTGATGACTATGCTTGGATATCATGAATATTTCCTCACTCATTGACCCTTTTACACTAGAAGTACATTATTTATGCTGACTGTAGTTGGCTATTATGCACACATATTTATTTTAGGTGTTATTAATGGAAACCAAGCCCATCCTATCACCTTTAACCCTGTTGTGTTTCTGAGGGGCACTTCCTACCTCAAATACCTAAGACACATTGACTATTGACACTACAACTTTGATTTATTTGACCTATCATCTATCACTTACAAGCTGTGCTTTGGTTACTTCTATTGGAGTCCTCCTTAACCTTGCATGTTCTTAATGTTGTAAAGTATATCTTGTTGTATGAAGTAATTCTCAATTCTCCACCAATCTCCCAATTACCTTTCTATCAAAAGGGTACCTAATTCAAGTTTTTCCTCCATCGATTCCCATTTTGAGGAGGGATACCTCATCCAATACTTGGAACATCTAACTCCTATTTTTGTATTACAAAATGTTGGTACAAATTACAAGACAAAAAGGGGAAAATGTAGACACTAAAATTATGTCACACACACATGTGTAACTCCCTATGTCAAAACCCCCTAAACCTATTTTAATAATAATAATAATTAATCTCCCTAACCCATACTTTTACCCCTCACACATTTAATCAATTTAAAATACTTAATTAAGTTAATTAAAAACTCCTATTGCTACCTTACGTATCCACCTCACCCTATGACTAATTCTCCCCTGATGAGTCACCTCAAGACCTTATTACCTCATCCTAACTACCTAAGACTTATTCCCACTTCCAAACTAAATTCCTAAATAACTACTTCCTTCCTAACCTCATATTTTTACTATTTTATAATGGTTGTCATACTTGGCACACATAATAATAGAAAGTAGGCTAAAATTAAAAATGTTTACCTATTCGAGGGCTACCAACATCAATCAACCCATGACCAACGTTAGTGGGATACCTGCCAACATCGGTGGTATCACTAATGTCGACAATATAAGCCAAACTCCAACCTATAATTCAAGTTAGCAAAAATTAATAAAATCAATATTACTCTCATTCATGCTCTCAACATTTTATTTTTTGACATCCAAGCTTACAATCACTCTACGTAAGTCAATCACCATCAAAAATTGAGCTCTTGAGGACCAAAAACATCCACTTGTTCTCTTGATTTAGGTATTTTGGTTTGGACTCCCAAACAAAAACCATTAACCTGGCACTTATCATTCAATGACCACCATAGCTAAGTATATCATTGATAATATAGGTTATTTAAATATTTATTCTTCCATTTTTTTATATCTACTCTACACTACTTTACACATCTCTGACTATAACCCCCATGAGGGAGTTACAAAGTTTCCTTGCTTATTTCCCCTTATATGCATACCAAACCTCTAACCAAACTTAACCAAGCCATAAACTCCCTCTCCTAACTCTCTCAACCTCTTTGACCTGATCTAAACCATTTCCTAGACCAAAAAAATCCTTCTGCAACCTCTAAGAAAATTATTTCCCCTACCAACCTTGGTAGCCTAACCAACATCAGTCACCTCCCTACTAACCTCAATAGAATAACTAACATCAATCAAATACCTACTGACATCATTGACTGTCAATTCCTTAACTTCTTCAAAACCTACCCAAATAACTTCTAAAACACTAATAAAGAACCTCACCTACATCATGTCACTCTCTGCTATGAAGAGGTTGTTAAAAATGGTAATTTTATCTCTCTTTTACTCTTTATTTACCTCTATTTTATTATTTATTATTGTTTTACCTCTCAAAAGTGGGTTGTCATCTCTAGGGAAGTTTCACACTTCTTAAAAAAAGTGCATAGCTTGGAAACCCACTCATTTGTCTACTAACAAGCATGTGGTAGTGTTTTGTTATCTATAGGTAGTCCTCCCTAGCCAAAGAAGATTGATCACAACATCTGGATATGGTACACAAACTAAATATGGGTTCATTTAATCACTTATCCCCATCCTTCTCTCCATTTTCCTTTAAATTTAAAATAGACAAAATTTAGTGAAATAAACACTACATCACACAATAGCATTATGTCATGTGATAGCATTATGTCATGCAATAGCATTACAACACACCACAACACTACCATGTGACCTAATGCTATCACATGACATAACAATACCATGTGACACAACACTATCACACAACATAATGCTATCATGTGACACGACATTATCACATGACATAGCATTGCTATGTGACACAGTATTATCATGTGACATAATGCTATCATATGACATAACAATATTGCATGACATAATGTTATCATGTGACAACATTGTGTTGCATGACAACTATATGTTAGGTGTTAACAATGTATCAGGTGACAATAATGTGTTAGGTGTTATCTTGGTGTCACTTGGTAGTGTTGGACCCCATGGTTGTATTTTTCTACCACATGGCATGTTCTTGGCATCCAACACTTTACTACTGCATGGCATGTTACCATTATACAGTACTTCAATACCACATAAAAATGATAAAGTGGTCATGGGTCATGCCAAGTAGCTACTTTGATTCCCCTCCTTGCTTATAAATACCTCTACAGTTAACTCATTTTCACACTTTGCTTACAACATCTTCTCATCCTACCTAGTCAAGTTTTTCCAACTTTACCTAACTACTTCCAACTTTACCTAAATACATCTACATGGTTACAATGACTTCCACATCTATGAAAACATAGATTCAATCACTGGGGTTATATAATTGTGTTTTCATTAATCTTATGTGTCTAGATTTCTTATGGATGTTGGAGTAGCTAGAATCCTTTGTTGAATGGATCGATCAATGTTGGATTAGATTACTTGCATAGATGCCTCAATATGATTTAGTTATCAATAATAACCTTCTAAAATCTCTTGGTGGTTGTTTTAACCATAATGACTACCATTTCTCTATCTAATTTATCAATAATACAACATCCTTTGACACATCTCCATTGGATATCCATAATTTAATGGCTCTTCCACATTGAAATGCAAATCTTGTGAGCATGAAGGTTATCTTGTTTGAAGATGATAAGATTTATTTTGATTCATTCTATAAAGTTTCCTTTGACCCATTGGGTGAGTGTTAAATTTATTAATTCATTTCCTAAATATAATTGAATCATTTCTTATATATAGTTTGGTATCGTAATTCAATTACATGTTTAATTTTTTATTTTTCTTTACAGATTCTTGAAATTAAAGGGGGATCCCTATGGAAAAAATTAGCAATCCATTTCTTAAATATATTGTCCATTTATTTCAAGTGAGAATTGTTTTACAAGGAAGACCATAAAACATTCCCTTTTGGGTTGTTTATTATATTCGTCATCCTCTCTTGAGTGTTAGATGTGACTAGTGCATAGTAATATCTAACAAGATTAGGTTTGAGTTAAATTTGGCATTCTTGAAGGATAGTTACACCATTTCATCTTCCAACTGCATTCTAGATTTGTACTTCAAGGTCTTGTATGAAATCAAGAATACTCCAATTCCCACTACCCTTCATCAAGAAATGAAGGTTAATGGTTTGTCAATAAAAAAATAGGAGGTAAGTTTGCTTTCACCGAGTCTCATTTTTTTTTATATTTTCTTAATTTTTATGTTTTTTAGCCTATTTTTTGTTATAGGTGAAGGTGCATCTCTATGGCACAAGAAAACATGCATCAAATAGAGCTTAACATGATCCAAAGAGCTTTGGTGATACTCAGTCCATAGAGTCTTCATTTAAGTCATTTTGAATTACAAAATGCCCAATAATTGATTCTATTTCATCTCTGCTTCTAGGTTCTCCCAAAATTCCTATAATTTATTTTTCTTGTATTTCAATGGAAAAATATAATATTCATATTGGTTTGTTTTTGTTTGTAGTTGACTCTCAAAATGTTGACATCAATGATTCTTCCACTTAACATGATCAATGTTTGCCATTACAACTTTTTTTTATTTCAAGTTTGTTAAGAGTCTCCTAGTTAAATAATTGGATCATTTACACATTTTTTAGGTCAAATAAGCAATATCTCTTCACCACCTACAAGCAAAATGAGAGGGCAAGCACCAACTCCCCCAAATACCAGAGGGGAAGAGACAAATCTAGTAAGGAAAATTAGAGTGGATGAAGTAGTCACGCCACCAGGTAATAACATTAAATTTTTTAATTTGAACGTGCATTAGTTTTATGTTTTTGAATTTACCATTTTTGAATTTTTATTGTAGTGCACCCAACATCTTTTAGGAAACTGAGAAGTATACCACCTCCCCCACCACTAAACCATATTTAGAGAAGAGGAAATAACATTAGCCTCCCTGCATGAAGTAGGGAAACTCTTGAAATTTTTGATTTCCCAACTTTCTCTATTGGTGGTATTTTAGGTGGATAGGGTCTTACCTATTTTGTAGTAGATTGATCTTGATGAAGAGTTTTTTGGATTTGAAAGAAGGCCCCTAGCTATTGGTGGATTCAATCTACATGAATTTATTCAAATTGATAATATTCCTTCACAAGTGCCTCCTATAGTTGGCCTCTTCTCCAGCTACCTCCTCCCTACCCCACACTAATAATTTAAATGTTTTTGATAATGCCCTTACCAATTTTTGTTTTTGATAATCTAGTTTCATAAAATCTACTTGCTAATCTAACAAATGGTGTGATTGATGGATATAATTATTTTAAACAATGAGAGATAAGGGCAAAGGGCCTTATCAAAGAAATAAATGCTCGTTATCATAACCATGACCAAAGAATGAATTTATTCTTTCTTGTTCAAAATGAGACATCAAAGATTGATGCTTTGTTCCAACAAGCTCAATCTTGAGTGATCTCTATTGAGAATGTTTACAATGATATAATTTTAGAGATTATGGCAAACAAGTTGGAAAATTTAAATGGAAAAGCCCAAGCATATTTCAATAAATGGGCTAAAGATATCAACATGGTTACCATTGTGTAAGCAGAGAGGGATAAGGTTGTGGTAAGTTTTAAATTTATGTATCTATAATGTGTATTTTGATTATTACAATACTTTGGTATGTGTTTGATCCACATTAAATATTGATGGCAAGAAAAATATAAAAATTTAAAGCAAGAAATAAATCTTCTTAATGTGTATTTGAAAAATTCATGAAGAAGTATCTCCAATGCGATTCAGTTGAAGGAAAAGATGGTTTTGTTAAATAAATAGAACAACACTTTGAATAAAATCATTAAGGAGCATGGTATGGATCCAAGTGTTTTATTGAATCATAAAATAGATGCATATCCTACAATTCTTTCACCAAGAGATGTAGCGAATGAGGAGAGGGTGATTCTTGCTCAAATAAATGCTACTACAAAGGATCTTTAGAAGGAAGGAGTGGTACTAGAGAATGCACAAGAAAGTCAAGACAACTTGGTTTCGATGGGTGGTGATGGAAAGAACCAAGGTGGTAGAGATTCTCAAGAAAAAAAATGTTGATTTATATGACATAATATTATTTAAAATGACAATTTCAAAGTTTATATTGTTTAAAATAGTTTATACCATGTTGGTTTGAAAAACACTAGTTTTATTAATATATATTTTATAGTTGTTCGAATTACTCTTAGTTGTATAATTTATATCTTGTATGGTGTAAAAACAAAGTCACTATTAAACTATGATAGTGTTGAATGCATTTATTATATAGTTATAGTGTTATATGCATTTTTTATAATGATATAGTGATTAATGCATATGTTATATTATTATAGTTTTATATTTGTTATTTCAATACATGGTTATGGTGTTATATTGTTTTCAACACATTGTTATATTATTCTATTAGTTATAACATTTGAATGCATGGCTATATTTATAATGTTCTAAAAGTTGTAGATTTAAAACCAAATGTAGGAAAACATTTATAGTACTAGTAGTATTTGAATATTGTAGTAGTTATAGAAGTTGTAGGAAAAATAGCCTATTATAAAGTAAATATTCTATCAAATTATACTATTCTAGGATTTGTAATATTGAGTGCATGGTTATAATGTTTTATTATTCTAGTAGTTGTAGATTTGAACACATTATTATACAGCTCTAGTATTTGTAGCATTTGTCATTTTAATGCTTGGCTATGATGTTTTAGAAGTTGTATATTGTTCTCTACTTCTCCTAGTTGTATTGATTGTGGTGATATTTGGAAATATGTGAACCAAATTTCTAATTACAGGAAAAATATTTCCTAGATATTTGTGTAATGCTACTAATGTAAATGTGCAATAGAATAATTATTGTTACATTATTATGAATGTGTTATATCTATATATATGCTCTTGAAATTACTATTTTAGATAATTAAGAAAATGAAAAAACAATAAATCTTGTATGGTGTCATGGGGTGCACTGTGCCTTTCTAAACATGAAACTTGTATGCTTAACATTTTCTATTAAAGCAATAAGGAAATGTTCTATAGAATGTTAATGATAATTATGATTGCTACTTGTTATCTCCAAAGCTTGTACCCTAAAAGAGGGTTGTTTAGGCCTCCTCCATATTTGGGTAATGTTGGGACATTTCCAGGCATGTGGGTATGGCTATAAGTGGAAATGAACCTCTAGGTTGAAAGGGATAACTCCCTATATTAGATTTTGTTCAATAAAATTGTTGAACCAATTTGTATGAGTGAAAAGAGGCATAAGTTTTCATAAATAAAAAGCCTAGTCTAAGATGGTGATACACCAAGAATTAGTATCCACAGGTATGCCCTATACTACACAATACATCAAAATATATTCTAGAACTCAAGATATATAAGATTCCAACATAAGTATTTCAATGTAGAGACAAAATGAATGAAATCACACAAGGTAAATGATTGGAAAAGACAACTTGTATAGTCCAAAAAAATGGTTACACATGTGTAAAATCTCATACAACTAGAATGCACTCTCCATGACCTATTGGATCAACTCTTTACTCAAAAACATGAAGGATAGAGAAGAAAAGGATAAAACATCACTTTCTATCACTCTATGTCTCTTGCATGGACAGGAAAATGTCTATAACTTAGAAATAAAATAGACTTATGCTTCTTTTCTCAAAGGCAAGAAAATGGCAAAACATTCTAGCAAGGCTTCACCGTACTATCTATGGATGATAAAAAAAGAGTCCAAGGGTCATATTTATAGCAAAAGAGGGAGAGAAGAGAGAGCTCTTGGGAACCAAAAAAGAATCCTCCAAAATGGTTTGCAGTCACCATCCTAGTGAAACTGATTCCAACTATTCTCTCATTCAGTTGGAGTTTGTCTTTCTCTTTGATTCGCCCTCTTGAAATGACCAGGATCACTAAAAAATCAATGGTGAGATGACCCTCCACAAGAAATGGATTAGATCACTACAAAATGAATGGATTCTTCTTGAGATCTCCCACATTTTTCACTATAGACCCAATCAATTTTTCCAAGTGACTTTACTTCAACTTACTTCTTTGATTGCTTTTACTTGTAAAAGTCATAAGCAAAGCTCTTTGGGAAACCCAATTTACACTATCTCTTCCTTTTTGGGATTTTTGATTGTTTTTACTTGTAAAAGTCATAAGCAAAGCTCTTTGTGAAACCTAATTTGCACTATCCTTGATTAAGACCTTGTCAAGTTCTCTAAATGATATTACTTCCTCCTTGAAGACTTTAGGAATGAATTTGACGTCCTACAACATGTCATCTTTGAATCTCAATGGCTAGTTGGCCACCCTAAATTTGACGTCTTACGACACATCATGCCTTTGAATCCTAATAGATAGTTTGCTATATTAAATTTGACATCCTACAACATGTCATGGGAACCCATTAAGTTTATGTTTCAAGCAATTTTCCTGAAGTAATTCCTTTAGACAATTTGTCCAAAGGAATTCTTTCTAGGAAATTGCTTGAAACAATAACTAGTTCCTTCAAGAAATTTTTGTGAAAGACACTTAATGAAGGCACAGGGTCCCTTCCAAAAATTTAGAAGTGCATTTCCAAAGGAATAACCCTTCAAAACTTTTTTGAAGGGCATTTCTAAAGGAAATGTGCCCTTCGAAAAAGTTTGAAGGGTCACTTGGGAAGAAAAGTTCCCTTCAATTTTTTTTGAAGGGTTCTACATATACCTAAAAAAAGATATGGGGATCTGGCAGGTTTATGTTTCAGGCAATTTTCTTAAAGTAATTCCTTCAAACAATTTTTCCAAAGGAATTCTTTCAGGGAAATTGCCTGAAACAATGACTAGTTCCTTTAGGAACTTTTCTTGAAGGACACTTGGGGAAGGCATAGGGTCCCTTCAAAAAAAATTGAAGGGCATTTACAAAGGAAATGGCCCTTCAAAACTTTTCTAAAGGGCATTTCCAAAGGAAATGTTCCCTTCAAAAAAGTCTGAAGGGTCACTTGGGAAGAAAAATTCCCTTCAAAACTTTTTTGAAGGGACACTTGGGCTAAAAAGTGCCCTTCGAAACTTTTTGAAAGGGTCACTTGGAATAAAAGTGCCATTCAAAAAATTCCTAAGGGACACTCAGGCTAAAAAGTACCCTTTGAAACTTTTTTGAAGGGTCACTTAGAAAGAAAAGTTCCCTTTGAAAAAGTCTGAAGGGACACTTGTGAAAATAAAGTGCCCTTCAAAAAATTCTAAAGGGACACTTCAGGGGAACATTATCAAGACCATTTTAGGTTTTATAAATTATTTTTATTATAAAATTCATAAGACTTTCTCCTTGGAAAACCTGAAGTCATGCATCATTAAAAACCTACAAAGCATTGGAAGGAGTAATTTAGGTTCGTAAACCCAGATTACTTCTACTCTTGAAAATTTTATAAGTCAAGTCATTTAGAGAACCTGACTTGGTCTTGATAATGTAATTTGGGTTTACAAGGGGATAAGACATGATTTGTGGATAACTTGTCATACACTATAATGGAGCCACAATGCCTTAACCTCTTTGACTTGTAATGTTGGACCTCTAAAATGACCTGTTCTTGTAACTACTATTCGACTCTCCATGATAATGGTTGAATAAATTGTACTAAGGTGAAATTTGGTCAACACTACTTAATTAATGAAATGCATTGTAAATAAATTACTATTTGAAATCACAAAATTTTAATAGGAGCAAAAAAATATTAATTCTAATGTAATGAATAAGATTCATGCTTGTAACATCCATGATCCATGAAATAGATTATAGAATTTAATGTATTTGAAGATGAAATAATGATAAATATTTTTTAAAAAAAGTAATTTTTATACTTATCAAATTAAAATTTGGGTAACTAAAACAATCTTCGATAAACTTTCTCATCATTAGTGTGATTTGCATCTACCATGCCAAAGCCATATTTAGTCTCAGTATTCTCATCCTTTGCATTGGTAGTAGTATTAGTCACACCTCTTCTTTCCACTAGAGAACTCCATTTTCCACTACTATACATATGGAAACTTGTCCACAAAATAATGTGAAACATATAGTCTCAAGCATGTCTCTAGATTTTTATCCAATTTGTTTATAAGTTTTGACTTCATGAAGGATAATGCACTAAACACTGACTCATCTTCCACAAAACCCAAAATCATTTTTTGAACAAGTTCATATAATCTAAAATATTCACCAATACTTTCTTGTAATACACTCCTTGAATAAAGTTTTTTCCATAGATGAGTAATTACACCATTTTTTGTTGGGTCACTTAAACACTGAAACTGATCCATCATTGTAATCTCAAATTATGTTGAATGAGACATTAGTAATTGTTTATTTAAAATACCATTAATATGAACTCCATTCAAATATATAGATTTACAAAAATGTATTACAATTGTACCCATGTATTTGTGAAATAATGTGCTAATCTATTCTTTATTGTTAACACTATTCCAAAAAATAGGATTCAGCACTCCCATGCCCTCCGAAAACTCATCCCTTTGAAAACATTCTCTAATCTTCATAGATAAATTTTATGAGATTTTTTTCAAATTAATTCATTTTTTAGATAAAATAGTATCATATAGTAAACATGCCATAGGTACATCTTTAGGCTCAGCTCCCACAACATCAAGTCTTCTATAACTTATGTACATTAGGATCTGAATGTCATTTAGTATGACATAAAGATGATCATGGATATTGAATTTCAAATAACTCTCTAGATTCTAAATATTTGTCAAAATTTTCTAGGTTCTAATAATAGGGCCATGAAAGATTTTATTTGATTTGTATAATATATCTAAACATTGACATACACATTTTCTCAAACTTATGAAGTCAACAATATAGATAGATCTCTCTTGGGAATGTTTCATTAAATAGTTGATTTCCTTCAACATTATAAAAATACTGCATAATGTGAGTAATGTTTATAAATCTATTAAATGACATAGCAAATATTTTGCTTTGTCGACTTCCATATGATAGTGTCTTCTATTGACATGCATAGAGTTGTGTCTTCTAGGGGTGGTATTTCATTATTAAAATCTTGAGGAGGTGAGAAGTTATTGGGATTAATTCTTTATATGGAAATAATGTCAATATCCATGTCGATTTCTGCATTGAAATTGTTTTATAATTATTTTATAGTGAAAAAACTAACTGATATTTTAAAAAAAAGTTTAAGAATTCCCTGTATTCAAAGCACCTATTATTTTGGCCCTCTTTACTATATTTCTAAAATAAGACATGATGTTGTGTTTTTTTGGTATTTGTTGTGGTGCTTTACCCTTGTTGTAACCACCTGAGGCCACAACTTTGTTTTTAGGTGGGTGAATGCTATCACATAGCAGGTTTCTTTCACATAGAACATTGACATCAAGTGACAAGTTAGTTTCCTACAACACATCAATACTAGGAAACAAGTTTCCTTCATCTGAAAGAGTGCCATTGGGTACCTAGTTACCACCACCTAGCATGGTAGTAATGAGTGCCATGCTACCACCATGTGTTATGGCACCACTATGTGATAGAATGCCATCATATGGCACTATGCCATTGTGCAACACTATTCCATCATGAAACACTTTATGTAAATAGAAATCAAGATTGGATTACATCCACAAATAAGGACATGTTCAAATTTCCACATACATAATCAATAAGCACACATAAGGTCATGAGTACATTTCCAAATCATACAGACAATGAAAGGAATTTGGATTAGAGCCATAAAACAATAACTATTCAAATAACCTTGAGTAGATATATAATCAAAGAGACAATAAAATTTAAACTAGTAAATATAGAAATGAAAGTATACATAAGTATGTGGTACAAATCCATATAAAATAAAAAATGCACATACATAGAGTCTATAATAGTATTTGTCAACAAAAAAATAGTGTAGTATGGGATAATCAATATCAAGATATAATCAATATTGAATTTATCATATGGAGTATAGAAATATATAACTTGAAAAACTAGAAGCTATGTGTATGATGCCCCCAATGGGCTAATGTGTCAATGTTGAATCTATGTATATGTGTATGCACCCCCAATGGGTAGATAGTGATAAATATGGATCTATGTAGAGGACCTAAGTCTTTTAGTAATCTACGAACACTAAAAAAAAAAAGTGAAGCATGTATGTATGATAAAACCAATTATAATATCATAGATATCATAAGTAGTACTTGTAAAATAGAAGGAATGAAAACATACAAATGCATACAATGTAAAATTTGTATTTTCTTAGCAATATTTGAATGTTTTTGTATTTTTGAACATATTATTTTTTTTCCAAGTATAATCTATGTATAATAAATATGAAAAAAAAACTATATATAAGGAGTAAGGTAAGATAAACTCTGTACAAGTAAACTATGAGAACATACTAACTGAGGAGTCTCATGAAAGACTCACTATCAAGGTGACCTATATCAATTAAATGAAAAATGAACATATGTGGTGTGTGATGAAGTATCTAAAATCTAGAAACTATATGTACTAAATAATTTGTAGCTAAATATGACTGTGAAGTGTGGTCATGAATCTATGGATCTGACTAAATTGTCCTATGAATTGTGGGGCTCTTGAGGCCCATATGGTGGAAGAAGTTGTAACTAGAGTATATGTTCTATGTGGAGTATTGTGGGGACTCAATAATGCTAATTTGGGTGTGAAAGGGGTAGAGAGAGTCTCTTTAGAATATATAACATTTCTATGACACATGGGTATCTCTAATAAATGTCTCTCTGGGAGAGTATGTATACATCTTAATGCTATAGAAGTAGACCTCAACTACATTGGTAGATCAACTAATATTTGAGATGTGGTAATGGATGGAACTATTACTAATGACTACTATGTAGTTGGATATGGATTAGGTAAAAGATAGTCATATTAAAATTCCCCAATTGTAATAACCTAATTAGCATGTATATACTTAAGACATCTATATAGAGTGGAGGCGATGGCTTAAAGATGATATATCCAAGGCCTACCCAATAACATATCAAATATGCTAGCACTAGGTACCACTATTAATTTAGTGGCCACATGTGTGAGATTAACCTTTAATGGAATTATGATCTCCATATTGGAACTTTGGACATGGACATTAACACCATAAATAACTATATCTATCAGATAAATATCCTGATCTAAATAGCCCAAGTGATGTAGAATTGTAGTAGTACACATATTAATGTTTGACCAATTGTCAACCATGACACTCTAAATAAAATTGTGATCAATTTAAGATCGTACAAAAATTAAATATAAATCTTAGTAAGTATTTACGAGCTCTTGTTATGATGAATTGATAAGAGTCCTAGTTGGTACTATAATATGATACATGAAAATGATATTATGTAGAGGGTGTGTGTCCACTATATGAGTATGATATGATGTTGGTGTTATATATGCATAATAAGTATAGTGAACACTTGACATGTCTACTATCTCATTATCCATATGATTTTGAAATGGATTAGAAAATGTTTTCATTATTTTTGTTCCAATTGGATGTGCTTTAGTTGTTTTTATAGGAGTGCTCACATCAATGATATTATCCTCTATCAAATCTTGGATCTTATGTCATAAGCTAATGCATTTATTTTTAGTATGGTTGGGGGACCTTATGATATTCACAAAATTAATTGGAATCATAATTATTTAGAAGAGGCTTAATCATATCAATGTATTTGATAGGAGGGAGAGATATGACATTGCATTAAAATATTACTATAGTATGTGATTTGGAGGTTTAGGAATATTTGTAAAAGGTTTAATTGAAGGAAATAATAAAACTAGACGAGGAGTTAGCTTTAATTCTACGTTAATTTATGTATTTTTATCATTCTTGTATTCATTGGGCCTCACCTTGTATGTGGGATTATTTGAACTCTTATTAGTGGAATCTGACCTGATTATGTGCTTTAACTTGCCCACGGAGATAATTTTGACTTCCCATTCCTTCATTGTATGTCATAAATATGTAAATGATGTAAAATTTTTGAATAATATATATCCATGTAATGTTGGTATTAAAATTTGCTTAAATATGTCCTAGAATTATCTATCTGGTATGTGGATAGTCATCTTTGCTAATATGGTTTTATATTACAAGACATATTAATCTATTCACTCATTATTATTATTTAGCTAGATAACTTGAGCATACAAAAATTTATCATTGATGTTGATTACAAAGTGTACCATAAACATATTTGTAAGTGGTTAAATGTTGTAATGGACCAATTAGGGAGATCATAAAACCATTGTAATGCATAGTCCTTTAAACTACAAGGTAAAAACTTATATAGGAGCCAATCATTGGATATGTAATGCAAACATGCTACATCAAAGACATGTATATGATGCTCTAGGTCACCCTTACAATGATACAAAAAAATTATGGTTACCATAAATGTAGATGGAAAAGGAGTTATTACTATATGTTATGCCAAAGGTGCATGTAGGATCCATGAGATAAAATACATAAGATGGTCTAGTGGCACCCAACTAAAGATGTAAAACCTTGGCCTATAGAGAATAAATCTATTGCTTAAGGGATTATACATATATATAAGAGGGATGTGTACTATTCATAAGAGGTGTTTCCACTAGTGAGAGTTGGCTAGCGATAATAGGTTGTTGCAAAATTTGAGTTGCCCCCATAATAGGTGTAACAATATTAGCATCTGGGGGGTTGGAGGATTGACCTAGTGATGTGTTCTTTATTTTCATTATAGCTTCTAATTTTTTTCATGATCATGGGGTTATTACCAAATTATATCTTTAAAACTTTGTAAGATTCCATCCTTATTGATTATAATATTGTCATCATGAAGGGGGGGGAGTGTATATTGAATCCTCTCTTGTGTATCATCAAGATCTTGATTGTATTATTCATGTTACAATGTATTATCATTAAATTCCACATAATCATGATGTGAAGAATAAATTAGTGGGGTTGTAATTGGTCCTTTATCTTTGGTATAATCTAGAATAAAAGGAATCTGGTTATGCTCAATAGGATTATGATTAAGCCTAGCACTTCTTATTAAAGGAAAAGATATAACTTTTTGAGATGAAATATAGTAAACAAAACAAAAAAGTTCTACTGAAAAAATATATGAAATATAAAAATCCTAACACAATAAATTTAAATAGGAAAAATAAGGACACAAATCCTATGAGCATATAGGGCTAGGGTTTGGATTCTATTTAAAGTAAGTTTGGTTCACCAAATGATTTAAATATTTTGGGAATTATGGAAAGTAAAAACCTTAGTTGATAAAAAAATAAGTAATAAATGAGGGAATAGATATGGTAATATCAACATTCACTAATTTATACAATAATTTATTTGTTTGCTTAGCCTATAAATAGTAACAACTTAGAAGAGATGTCTTTATCTTAAAAAATGACTAAGATAGATAACTGAAAGGCTATAAACTAGTGGAATAGTGCAAGGTGTTGTCAATAGGAAACATGTTTCAAAGTCCTATTCAAATAGTAACATGATCCCTTTTCCAATAACACATTGTGCTAGTTTCCTCTTCAAGCAGTAGCATGATCCCTTTTATAATAACACACTATGTTAGTATCATGTTTTTATATGCTAATGAACTTAAGGAGATGTAACAATGAGTTTCTAAGAGGATGTTCACCTTATTATAAGAATCTTATGTCTATATGACCGAGTCTTGAGTCATTATCTATTCTATGTTTTTGATTGATATTGATGTGAAACCCTAAACCTCCATGATTACTAAGGTTTTAAGGAAAATAAATAGAAGTAGAGTCACATTAGTAGGGAAGGCTAGATGTGACCTCAACACCCCATGTGTTAAACATTGCCTACATACCAATACCTAGAAAGGGAATCAAACTTTATGTTATTCTCCCAATCTAAGTGTTGGTGCAAGTGCAAGTTAATGCTAATATGAATTATAGTTTGAATGATTTGAGTGTGTATTGATATTACAAACCTAAGTAATCTAATCTCTTGGACACTATAGATGGGTATATACATAAGTAGGGAAGAATAAGGATCAATGAACTTGATTTTCACAACTATTTATAAGTTTGCTCATGAGAATTGACATTTATTTTCCATCTAGTGGATAAATGAATGAGAGTGGTCTTTATATAGTGTTCTAGTACTTGTCGAGACATGAAATGAGACTAGGTTGACCCTAATTTTATTTGGGAAGTGGAAATATATTTTTTATGGGTACATAAAGCTAAGGGTTAATAACATTTCCCCTTTACCAATAACATAGTGTTTTATAGACCAAAGGGTTATGTTATTGTCCAGGTGGCTAGAATCATAAAAAGGGTTCATAAATGCCTACATGATGACTTAATTCTACTTTTAATAGATCTAGGCATGATATAGACAAACATAAAAGTCTTAAAATGATCAAAATAGGCCTTAAGATATGTCTAGGGATAAGTATAGGTTGGTCCCAAGTGACACTCATTTCATTTAAATGACATTTTAGATGACTACATTAAACATATAATTTTCAACATACCATCTTTAATTATTTATTTTTAGATGCTAAATATTTATCTTTGAAATATAGTGTGCCTATACTATATGAGTTAGCCCACCACCACCCTAAAAGTTCACCTATTTACTAAAAACTAGTAGCCATAAAATCTTCCAAAGACCCTCTAATATCATAGTGATCTCTCTTGTAAGGAGACAAAATATGATTTTTTTGAAATCCCAATGCTTAAAAAATGTTTTAATCATTTTCATGTAATAGGCAATCAAAAAAAATTTCCCAACATGGTCAATCTCATTTGAATAAGTGTATCCCTCTCAGTGCTACTCAATAGTAATGCATATGCAACCTCATCTAAACTTTCAAGACCACATATTAAAATAAAATAATGAATACACAAAATTAAAGTTAGTAATACAATGAAAATATGGCTAAAAATAAATTCATAATAGTTTATAATGTATTAATTTCCCTATGGATAGGTCCATATTAGATAGGATAGGGTCATGACCATCCTAGATAGGTCCATGTAGGGTTTGGATAGGACCTCTGTGGACTAAAGGAAATTTGAAAAGATAAAAAATACAACTAATATAAATAAAAGTTGAGAAAGTTTTAAAAAGTACATATGAAAAAAGGGTTTTGGCATACCAATGGTGAAGCAACCTTAGATAAAATAAATTACTCCACCTAATCAAATCTCATAAGTGCAAGATCTTTCTTATATGGTATTTTCTCTCACTCAAAGATAAAAAATTGAAAATTATCAATTCAAAAATGAATTAAAATTTTATTTTCAATCAACCTATTTATATGGGTTGAATTTTATTTTCAAAAATAAAAATTTTTAACTAATTTTTATAAAAATTACACATGAGATCTATCTCAAGTGATATATATTAAAATCACTCACCATGAGTTAAGTTGGAACACACATAATTTTCTATTATACATGGTAACATTTACATCATGCAAATAAACCTTTTTGAAAGTGATAAATTTAATGATTGCTTATCTATACACAAAGTTTCCCACACATTTTTGTTATCTCTAAGTTATTTTTCTCTACTTATTTAATTTATAAATATTTTGTCAAAAACTCATCAAAATATAATGATTGGATTTAAAATGGTCACACTTTTAGTATGTCAAAAGAATTAAAAAGTCAAAAGCTATCTAATCAAAAAATTAAAATTTCTCTCAAATTTATTTCAAAATTTACACATCATTCTTTGATACGATGCATTCTATACTTTCATATCTCACATCGAAAGGGGGCATACATTGGTCTAATTATATAAAATTAGTTGGTACACTTAATACTTCATCATAATATACAAAATGGATCAAATCACCCTCACCCACACACTATAGCTTTCTATTATGGGTCTTATAGTTTTTAATGGATTATACATACATGTATAAATGTTTAGGAAACATGCCAAGAATGTGCACCAAATAAAATTAAAAAATAAAATACATGGTTCAAAGGTTCAAATTAATGCAAAACTAGATTCTGCATTATAGTACAAGTTTTCAAATATTCAGAGTAATCTATAAATAAAACACATGACATATATTTTCACATCAAATAAATTAAAGGACATATATGATGCATATTAACTCAATTTTCAAAGACTCATGTATATATTCATACACTTGAATGCATATGCATGTGCATATACAAAAGAATTATAGGTTTCAAAATATAATTATAAATGAGAATATAAATGCATGGTGTATTATATAATTTTTCATAGATTAAAGGGGGAATGATACTTTTTCATGCACAATTTTAAAATTTCAAATGACTCTCTCTCTCTCTCTCTCTCTCTCTCTCTCTCTCTCACACACACACACACACACACACACACACACACACACACTCTCTCTCTCTCTCTCTCTCTCTCTCTCACACACACACACACACACACGCACGCACGCACGCACGCACACACACACACACACACACACACACACACACACACACACACACACACACACACACACACACACACACACACACACACACACACACACACACACACACACACGTGCACACACACGCACACACACACACACAGTCATAGTTTTAAATTTTCAAAATGCATGATACTTATTTGTGCCCATTTTCAAAGATAAAATTTATAGTTCAAAATGCATGATGTTTTTACATGCACATTTTAAAATTTTAAAGTTATAATTTTAAAGGCAAACTAGTTATTATTTCAATCCAATTCTAAGGGAAATGTGGTCATGATTGAGGAACTAATATTCTTAATTCTCTTTTTATCATGAAAATAGAATCTAAATCCATTTGTAATAGTGTGATTCAATCTATTATGAGTAATGTAAATTCAAGTTTAGAAACACTCAACGGTATTGGAATTACTTATATAAAACCTATTGTGTGGTTCCATCTTCTGTAATAGATGATGTACATTCAAGTCTAGTGACACTCAATGGCCTTGACATCACTTCTATTGAACCCATAATGGTTCTACCTTCTTTGGGATTAATACATTAGGTACTTTTCCTCATTCTTGAGAGTTACAATAAAACCTTTCCATCTCATAGGTTTTATTAAGTATTCAAAAATTAAGACTTCCCCACTCTCAATTCTTCAATGATTTAAAATGAGAAACTATTTTTCTCAATGTGATTCAATAAGGGGGCACATTTTCTCCAACATATTCTCTTAGGATTCAAGATCAAAGATATATTAGTTACTTAAGATAATATGATCATGATTATAATGAAACCTATTAACATATTTATATCATTTCACCATATAAGATATTTATTGTTCATTTCCATATATGGGAAATGAGTATTACTAAAAGCATTCTTTTCTCCACTTTGTATATCGAAAAAAAATTCCATGGGAAAAATAATAATGCATTCATACACATATACTCTTTCCTCATTTTTCAAACTTTCAATCTAACAATTCACACTTTCAAATTTCATATATAAACATTGAGTACAACATGTGTTTTTTAGGTTTCACCATTAAATATCATGCATTGTTAAAATTTCAAGTCAAAAGACAAAGTGTGTCATACATAATTATTTATCCTTTAATCTAGTGATTTTATTATTATAATAAGGGGGTGGGGAAAATTCTAAAAACCCTAAATTGGTAGAATCCGATCTTTGATGTCATTTATTGTAACTTCACACATATCGACTATATATAAAACAAGGTTTCCATTGGCTCATTTTTTTGGGTCTTTATCTATTTTAGTTCATATATTTTCCATTATTTTCATCATTCTAATTTGTCATGAGGATCACCACTTCTAATCTCTTGTATTTTTGACAAGTCCACTATTTATGGATAAGATGGGCCTACAAGTCTATCCAAAAGGAATAAACTTGTCAAATCATAATTTGTAGAATTTCTTTTGGGTCACATTTCATTTGAATCCTATTTTCATCCATTAGGTCTCCTTTAATTCAAAATAAAAACCTCTATTAAGTACAGGGCTACTCTTAGGCGTTAAGGATGGCTTTCCTCACTTCAAAAAATATTTAAATATTTTTCATGTTCTATATATAGAATTTTAAAACTAGATTAAAATTTTTCAAAGGATAAATCCACATTTTCATGCTTATTACAAAGATAAAAGATGAAAAGAGAATTTAGGATTACATTCACAATGCCATACATACATATAAGTGGGATAACTACATTTGAGTTTGAGCCCTTTTCAAATTACTAGTAATATAGTGAAACACTTGGTCACTCAATAAGGATTGACCAAGGTCAATCCAACTCAATTCATTTTGTCTAACACCCATCCCCACAAAATTAAATATCCATTTGGTTTAGGTGCATGAAATTAGAGTTTCAAAATGTAATTATTTTGCATAGTATTTTAGATCTAAAAGTTCATTAAAAACCCTAGTTAATATAGTCACAGGTGATGAAATAGTCATATTTATGTCAAAATAAACATAAAAAACCATAATTAATGGACTCAAATGGTTTACATTATTGTCCTCATAGAGTGGTCTTATCTAGGAATACTTTCATATTCTACTTCTGATTTGACACTATTATAATTCTATTTTCTCTATCTTTTCCTACTATTCACTATTTACAATCAAATGGGAAAAGTCTATGATAAAAAAACATGAATGAACTATGATGTTTTCAAGATAGTGACATCATGTCCAGAAATAGTTTCATATTTTATTCCTAATCTCGAGCAAGCATAGTTATATCTTTTGTTGATTCTCAATTTCAAACATTTGAAATAGTAAAAAAAAATTGATCTAAGCTAATTTGGTTTCTTCTTAGTAGTCTCCAAAATTTGAAAATTTACATATTTAAAAATTTTCAAAATTAGAATTGTTAATTTTTTACATCTTTAGCATTTTTATATCTTTCAAGTTTTACACTTGATAGTGAAACATATTATTTTTTAAATTTAAGAATAGGATAAATTAATATTTTGCATTCATGTTATCTATCTTTTTATTAATTTTATTAACATTTTAGTTACTTATAGATCTTAATTCAAAACCTTTATCTTAGATAATTATTTATTATATTATAGTAACACTCTAGATATATTAAGTTCCTTATCCTTATATATCATTATAGGTTATGCATATATTATTATTATTATTATAGATCACTAAAGAAACCTAATTTTGTTTTGGATGGAGTTTTTTAATTTCATTTTACATTTAGTGCAATTTTGTGTTTATTGATTATTTATTCATATTTGGCTATTATTGGAACATTTTTATTATATTATAGGCTACATTTATTTCCATTTAATATATTTTTCCTCACCTAGTTATTTACCCATTTCCCCTAGCATTCTATAGGTTTCTTGATATTTTTATAGGAACATACTCATATGCTCCTATTCTAACCAAAATCATATCAAAATAATAATATAACCAAAAGCATACTCATATGCTCATAGTCCCTTGATTTTTGTTATAAATTTTGACCGTTCCCTCCACTTTTTTGGTTTTTATGTTTTATTTTTTATCATCCCAACCTTTGTGTGTTTGAATACATGCCAATATGGTATTTATTTAAGTTTGATAAGTAAGAATATACAAATATGTATTAGTGTGTATATGATAATAACTAAATAAATAGATTTAAGACCAATAGTTGTATATAAATCTCAAGAGTGACAATAAAAATTATATCATTTGATATTAAAAAGTACAATTCCCCTTATATTCTTTATATTAAATCATTTTATTTGTTCATGTAGTAAAGTATACTATAAAATTTACGTCTTACATCACTATAATTTATTATTTAAAAACATAGATTGTTAATTTATTTACACACTAGTATTTGGTATAAGACATTTGGAGATGTCAATTTTGATAAGGACTTAGTATACATGAATTGTTTTTACATAATTTAATCTTTCTCACACTCTCTCCTTTGTATTATATATGGTCAAACCTTACCAAATTTAAATTATTGATACACAAGATTCTCTAGTATCTACTTAAATATATTATTATATTAATTAGACAACATCTTGATCTCAACTCATTATTTCCTACTTTCTAGACACATCTGATCAAATTCAACAAAATCTAGTTACTAGATGTGTCTACCTTGGTCTTAATTTTATGTAATCCATTTAATAGCTATGTTTTAAGATTAAAAACCATATTATTGTTTTGAACATACATTTCATATTTCAATTTAGAGGTAAATTACCTAGATATTCAACTATATAAGCATGCCGATCCCAAGCTTATTCATATATAATAGGTATCTAGCATGTATCAAGATCATATTTATTATTAATTTTCACATTGAAAGGAATTAACTTAAACCTTATAAATTTTAAATACGTAAATGGATTAGGACATATAAAAAGTTTGTATACCATTACAAGGTCAAATTCATATGTTTTCATGTGTTTAAAGATATACATAGGATTTCAAAATATGATACTATTACACTAGTTTCACACACATAGCTAGGTCTAGAAACTATAAGTTGTCTAATAGATCTTTTAGTATTAGATAATATTTAGTTCTTATCCCCTTAGTATGGTTTGGTTGGGGTCATATCAGCCCATCCCTTATAACCCATTTATCTAGGTCACATTGGCCTCAAAAGTGAATGATATGGTTTTGATTAAACTATAATGAAACAAAATAATTATTGTACATATAAATAATTTTAAACTCATATGATCCAATTTTAGACACATGCTTAATATTCCAAACTATCAAAAACTTGCACAACTCTCTTATATGAATTTGAAGGAGTGTAGATGAATTCAACTACCACATGCATCAAAGAATCATCAGACTTATCTTAATAGGTTTCTTAATATGATTCCTAATTTAAGTCAACATAGATACTTGTAGAGCCTTTTTATGTCTTCACATTATCATAGACCTTAATAGAGCCTAAAAATTCCAAGGACCCTATCTTCTAGGTTGTTTTCACAAATAGTAAATTTTAATAAATTAATTATACTCTACTGTTACATTCATATTTTCTTAATTTATACATACATTATACACTCTTAAGTAGACTTAATATTTTAGATTATTTAGGTCATTAGATAAAAATTAGTTAAAACTTATTGGTGAACTCATTATATATCCTAAACACAAAAAATACTATGTTTCCTTAGGGTTTCATCCTTCTATATAGTGGTTTTAGATTTATAAGTTTACATCTCATTTATAGATATGAATTTTTATTTTCCCCCATAGGTAGTATTTTATCTATTTTTTTCAATCTTTAAACTATACATTTCTTTGTTATTCCTCTTAGCATGGAAAAACCTAGGTTACCTTAGGGTTTCTTTCTACTTCTGGTTTTAATATTTTGGCATTAGGTTTTGAGATCAATTTTTTTATTTCCCCTTACTCCCATAAACACATCATGGTTATAATGGGTATACATAATTTATTTTTCATAATTGAAGCTATGATACTTATAATTATATGTTGATTTATTGAAATTAATAATGAAATGGGTCAAATTTATGTATAATAAAAATAAGTTTGAAAATAATAATGAAAAATCCTTATGTCTCTTAAATACCATGAATTGTATAAATTTTTAATTTAAAGGGATTCCCTATATTTAATGAGGTATCCTCTAACATTTTAAGATGTCAATGGAGGTAAAATCCACTATATGGCATGAGTTTTAGGTATGGGTTAAACAACCTGGGGGTAGAATAACAAGTTGAGCATGCAAGTTGTTAACCAAGTGTGCTTGTAGTGAAATGAAACCTAATAAAGAAATTAAAACCTAGTTGAGTTGAATAGATGGATGGAAACTATTCTAAAGTGGGTAGATATCAATTAAATAAACTTCAAAAGGAGGGAAGGGTAGATAAAAAAAGAAGGCTCTATGGTTTTAATGGGTCACTTCCTAGGTTACTTTCTTTATGGATAAGTGTTTCTAGAACTAATGAATATTGCTTATAGCTATTGCACTCTAATAGACAAAAATAGTTAGGAAGTCTAGGAAGAATCGGTACATGAAACTTAAGGATCTCAATTTAAAGTTGATCCATTTCGATTAGTTGTTTCACACCCTTACTTATGAGGCTATAACTCAAACTAGAAAGGTATCTAGGGTAGTTGTGGATTACACCTAGAATACTATATTAGATGGAAACTATATACACATTATATTTTCAAAATTTATCAATTACAAATAATTTATATCTTATAGGAACCTATCGAATCTCAATCTCTCTGAGTGCATGCCCTAAGGGGTGTATTAGGAAAGGGGTGGGTATATCATTAGTGATTTTTAGGATTGTTATCCCTTATTACCACTTATTACCAATCCAACCAACTCATAAAAATCATTTATCTAGGATTTGCCTCCTATTTTTCACCCTCTTCTAGTCATTTACCACCTTCATTATCCCTTTCCATAACCTAAACCCCCTTTTATCAATTTACATGACTATGTTGTCTACATCTACCTTGTATTGGTATTTACAAATCTTACTAATAACTAAGTTATCCATGGCCAACATAGTTCATTACCTAGTTAGTTTTTTGTCAATTTTAATACTAAGTCAACCAGGTCAACCTTGTTGGCAAAATTTTTTAGAAGGGTTTAGGGTTAGATATGACCTTAGAAAACACATCCATTTATCCATTTTTAGAGAGACAATAAGAGTTAGTTATTCATTTGTGCTTCTTTACAATATGCTTTTCCACCATTCTACTTGAGGAGTCTTATATTAGGGTTTTTACTTGGAGAATAATCTTGTATTGTGGAGAAGTCTTGGATGATTTGAACTTTTTTAGTGATACTTACAAACCACAACCTATTTTGAAGCATCTTTGGTGAAGGGAGAGATTGAGTCTTGATGGGTTCATCTTCTAGGTAAGTATCTCTAACTTTTCTCCTCTTTTTAGTAGATAGATGTATCATAAGTAATAGCTTTTAAATAATATTTCTCTCTCCATGCATTAGGATTTTACCTATACATATCTTAATTAGGATTCCATTATGAATGTTTAATTTTATTTTTTACTAACCCCTATATTATGCCATAAGCTTTGGTGAGTACTATATTAGATTTTGATTTATTTTCTATTAATTTAGTGAATATGAAAACATAGGACATAGTTAGGGTTATTGCATAGTTTTACTTGACTAGAGGATTTAAAACTCTTCCTAGTTATATTATTATGGTAAGAGATCCCTTGGATAGGTCTAGTGGATCCATATTGGTCATGACCCCGGTTATCTAGTGTATTCCTAATTTGAAGTGTAAGTAGGAATATCTTCTCTGATCTAAGATTGATTTATAGATATGTTACATTTATCATTACATACATTCTATTGAAACCAATGTGAATCTAACCATTTAATGTTTATTTTCATGATTTCATTTCTACCATTCTATTATTTCTCTAAATTTGTATTACTATGTTGATTAGGTTGTTATAGTTCTGACTTTTGTGTGTAGGTTTAACACATAGTCATATCAAAATGACTCTATTATTTCTATGTAGGTTTTCATCAAATATAGGTTAATAGATCAAATAGATTGAAATAATATTCTTCTTCAGTCCCAAATAACAAACTAAGTCAAAAAGGTTGATTTAATATTTCAATCAACATCTAGATAAAAACCTAATTCAAATAGGTTGACTTAGTCTTCTAGTCAGCATCTAGAATAATTAACTAAGTCATGTAGGTCAACTTAGTCATCTTATTAGGCTTCAGTAAATAGGGATTCATAAAAATAGGTTGAATTATTCAACTTAGTTTGCATAACTTACAAGAAGTGTTCAAGGCACTATAATAAAAAATTTACAATCTTAATTATCCTTGAACCCACCAAGGTTCCTCTCTTTCTCTTTGTCAATTCAGTACTTCATTATAGTTTATTTTGCATAAGTTTATAGTCTCCAAAACTTTGATCCTATAGAAAACTAAGTTGAACTGGTCAACTTAGTTCTATAGCCTATATTCTATCTAAAATACTAAGTTGACCTAATGGACTTAGTTCTTAAAAACTCTTGCTTCTACAGAATAATAATGACCCAATCGAATCTATTTGATAATGTTTGCATATTTATTAATTTGGGAATTAAAAACTATATGATAGTAATTAATTCACACTTTCATTTTCAATTTTTTGCATGCTTAGAGTATCTCACAAAGTCTAATTAGGTGTTTTTTCAAATTTCTATTTAGTTACACTATTTTCCTCTTTTTGTACACACTGCCAAATCACACAATACTCAAAATGCATTTAACATTTATCTTCCCAAGGCCTACCTACTTGGAATTCATCACCAAGGGGGAAGCTGACTTGGTTTCCTAGCCAAGTATAAACACATGGTTAATGGTATAAATTGGAAAAACACCCAATACCCTTATCACTGTGGGATTGTGAAGTGAGGGGGTGTGTCCCAATACCAAGATATTATCATTGCTAACAGAGATCCCTTTCAACCTAAACATCTTAAAACTATCCATAGATTGATTTCTAGTTCCTTATTTTTAACCAACTCTCATATCATACTTAAAATAATACTATATAATAATCTAACACTTATGATGACCACTTAGTTTGTATTTACTTTTTAGTTGATTACTTGCTCTCTAATCATTATGTGTTGTATTGTAAGAACTTGCATTTTCTAACACTAGTGAAAGATTTTATGTTATGTGTCTTAATTGAATCACTCACATCGATCTAATTATTTGTGTGTTTGCTTCTATTTATTTCTTCAAATTAGATTACAAAAAAATTCTCTATTTTTAGTACACTATCATTTTATTCGACACAGTCTCTTGTAGATTATCTTTTTTCCTACCTACAATACTAAATTGACCTAGTCAACCATGTACTCTTTTTTATTAGTCAAGTTTTAGTACTAAATTGACCTAGTCAACTCTGTGTCCTTATCAAACTATGTTTTTCCCTATGCATAGTATTAAGTTGACCTATTTGACCCTATACTCTTTTTTACTAATTAGGTTAAAATACTAAAATAACCTAGTCAACCCTCTACTCTTTTTTTCCATTCAAGTTATAGTAAAAAGTTGACATAGTCAACTCTGTATCCTTATCATATTGTGTTTTTCCCTATTTATGATACTAAGTCAACCTAGTTGACCTTATACTCTTTTCTATCAATCAAGTTATGGTATTAAGTCAACTTGGTCAACTTTGTATCCCTTTTTAAAAATCAAGTTATAGTATGAAGTTGACCTGGTCAACCCTATATCCTTATCAAGCTTAGTTTCATACCCTATTTTTAGTTCTAAGTCAGCCTACTTGATCCTATACTCTTATCTATCTCTTAGATTGAATAACACAATCAACCTGATCGAATCTGTATGCTTACTATCTCTTTATTTTTACATCAGACTTAACTTCCCTAATATTTTTTCTTCATCACATGCTTCTTATTTTAATACCACTGAGTTGAATTAAATAAATATGATGAGTTTTACCAAACCTAATAGGTTCTCTTATAAGCATCTTGTGGCTCCTAACATAAATTAAAGTAATGTGCATGTAGCCACTTCAACTACAAACTATGGGATCCATTCTAATTCCTCTTCACTTCATATTATTATCTTTTTTTAGAAATGGAAAATCATGTGAAGCTTGTATTCATGCTTTTGATCTCCTTGATGATCACCATCTTTCTACTTTGAAACACAATAACCAATATAAGGCTCGTATTACCAAACAACACAACAAATGAGTTAAAGTTCACATGTTTAATATTGGTGATCTTATCCTTAAATTAAACTATACTCATGAAAAATAAGGTAAATACACCCAAAAATGATGGGGCCCATATTTAGTCAATTATATTCTTAGTCCAAGTACCTATTGCCTTCAAACCAATGAAGGTCATATTTTAAAAGAACCCACCAATGCATAATCCATCAAGAATTATTTTGCCAAAATACTTCCCTTCTTTTTCATACTTTCTATATGCTTTCTATCAAACACATTTTTTAGGATACTTACATGGGTCTCACCCTCTATAGAAATTCTCTCTTTTCAAAAACCTTAGTCCTTATTTTTGGTCTTTTAGTTTCACTTTTTCTTATGAGTTGCATTGTAAAACCATATATAGGATCTGATCTTGCTTATGATGTACTTTTATCCTCTTTATTTTCTCACTTTCCAAATACTTTTTGACACCCCTTAGGTCTCTCTTTGTGAGTTTCAGTGTAATACCATGGATATGACCTAGCCTTCCTCAAAAATACCAACCTTTTCTTATCTAATTTATTATCCACATTCTATATACATCACCCTGGGTTTCTCTTTTATGATTTATAGTGTAAGACCATGGACAGGACCTATCCTTCCTCATCAAATCACCATATTTTTAGTATTCCTTTTATAGAATGTGTTTTGTAATGGTTATGAGTTTTCAATCCTTTGTTCTCAACTTTAGCCTTTGATTATTTTGGTAGATGAAGTTTGCACAAAAATATATGTTAGTATGTTTTCCTCCATTTCCCTCATTCTTATGATAATGAATCAAAATTTTATGTCATTATATCCCTTTTTCACCCTTTTTCACTTTCTTTATGATTTGAAGTAATTAAAATTATTTCATGTTTCATTCCTCTTGATTTCCTTTCCTTTCATTCCACATTGGATAAAACAAGGTTGAAGTTAAGATAAAACTTTTATTTCACCTGAATTTACAAGACTCTTAGACATCATGCTCTTTGAGTTCTTTCTCTTAGTAACCACATCCCAAGTATTCAAATGAAATTCATCTTTAACACCCATGTTTGGTTTTCTAAATCTTGATAAAATCCAAATCATTTAAAACAAAAGTCAATGATATACAAAAGGCAACATACAAATCTTAAAATTCAAAATCACATCAAAAATATGTGACTACAAGCACATCTCATATCTCCAATCGAATCTCAAACTCCATAGTTGGCCTCACAATAGAGCCAAGGTCCATTGGGGTGAGTTAGGCTAGTAGATTGGAATAGGATAATTCAATAAAATATATGGTGCTACTACTTTCTCACACAAGTACCTAATATTCATAGTAGAAAAATGAATCTATAATGGGTCCTGAGGAATGGGGAAAACATTTTGGGAATGTAGGACCATTTTACTTTTTATGCATATAGCCTTCATGGTATGATCTACATACTTCATTTGTTTACCTAAGACTTGTGTTTCTAAGAGAATTTTTTAAGAGTCCTTAAGGTTAAAAGTCCTCTTGTTTTGACAAGCTTAATTTGAGTGTCTTAACTTTGATAAAGAGTTATTCTACCTTGGTTTTCTATCATTCTCCCCTCCACCCATTTTATTTCCCCCCTTAATAATCAAAATGTTATTCTAAATTTATTTTCCCTTCTTTTTCACATATTAAAAATATGTTAGCACTACTTTGTTTCAAATTTATCTATCCTTAGAACACATGTTTGAGTGACTAGGATTACTTTATTTACACCATGTCTCTACATTTCTAAATATGCCTTGATTTATTTTACCATTTGTCATTGTTTTACCACTCCTTTTTGTAGACACATGAGTCCATTTCTACTTTCATATATTTTTTCCATTATTAAATTAGGTTGTCTTGTTACTTATCACTCACCAATGTTATTTTCCCCTTTATACAAATTTTTCCATTGATGATTGAGTAATGATTGTTATTGCTCCCTCATAAATGTTATTTTACCATTTTTTATTGCCCATCTTTGTTTAAGTAAGGATTGTTATTGATTTTACATTGATTTTTTATTAACATCATTTTTGACATGTATCCTTGGTTTGACTTGGTGAATTTTCCTTTTTTACTTAAGGTCTACCTATTTGAGTTTTTAGGTCTTTAATAGCCTCAATTTTTTGATTACCTAATTTACTCTAAAATTTGACTTGGTCATTTGGCCTAACATAACACTTATCACCCCAGATTGCCAAATTTCTAAATACATCCCATCGACATAACACCAATTATCTTGTCTTTCATACATTTTTTTTTGTTTTTTCTCTTTAGTTTTATATCCTTGGGTTTGTCAAAATTAGTTTCTATTCCCTCCATGATCAAAACTACAAGCATAACATACAACCATCTAGTGATAAAGGTAAGTCAAGGTATGAATTAAATTTACTTTCCATTTATTTCTTTCTCCATCATTTACTTTCAATTATTTTATGATTTAAAATACTGTAACTTTGTTTTAGATTCAACATTATGTGTTACTATGTTCTTTCTCAAAACATCATCCCCTATTACACTTGAGTGACATGTGATGAGATTTGAGTGGGGCATATGTATACACATAATATTTTAAAATTTTATCAATTTCTAATGCTTTATATCTTATAGTAACCCATCAAGTCTTAATCTATTTGAGTACACACCCTAAGGGGTTCACTAGGAAAGGGGTGGGTAGACGATTGGTGCTTCATAGGATTGTTGTCCCTTATTGCCATTTATTACTAATCCAACCAACTCCTAAAAACATTTCCCTAAGCTTTGCCTCCTATTTTTCACCTTCCTTTGGTTATTTAGCACCTTCATTAGCCATTTACCTAACTTGAACCCCTTTATTGTAGTTTACATGACTATGTTGGCCACATTGACCTTGTATTGTTATTGACATAAATTACTATCAACTAAGTCGACCATGGCTAACATAGTTCAATACTTAGGTTTTTATTAATTTCAATACTAAGTTGACTAGGTTGACCTTGTCAACCAAAATTTTTAGAAAGGTGTATGGTTAGATCTGCCTATATAAACACATCCATTTCACCATTCTTAGAGAGACAATAAGAGTTAATTATTTATTTGTGCTTCTTTACAATCTGCTCTTCTGCCATTCTACTTGAGGAATCTTTACTTATGGTTTTTAATTGGAGAAGAATATTATATTTTGGAAAGTGTTGGATGCTTTATAATTTCTTAGTGATCCTTAAAAACCATAACAACCTCTTATGAATCACCTTTGGCCAAGGGAGATGTTGAGTCTTGATGGGTTCATCTTCCAAGTAAGTATTTCTAACTTTACTCCTCTCTTTAGTATATAAGTAGCACAAGTAATGGATTTTATATAATATTTCTCTCTCCATGCATTAGGGTTTTAATTATACATATATTAGTTAGGATTATCTTATGTATATTTAATTTTATTGTTTACTAACCCCCATATTATGCCATAAGCTTTGGTGAGCACTAGATTAGATTTTTCTTTACTTGCTATTAGTTTATTGAATATGAAAACATAGGACCTAGTTAGGGTCATTCCATAGTTTTTCTTGAATGGAGGATTTGGAACCCTCCTAAGTGATATTATTGTGGTAAGATATCCATTTTTTAGCTCTAGTAGATCCATATTGTCATGACCTTGATTATCTAGTGTATTCCCAATCAAAAGTGTAAGTAGGATCTATCTTCTCTAAGTTAGGATTGAGTTGTAGATCTATTACATTTCCCATTGCATACCAAAAACACTCCTACACACATAGAAAATTAAGATAATCTACTAATTAATTGAAATAAACAATACTTTTTAACTATTCAATAGATTTTACGCATCTAAAATTAGAAGAGATTAATGATAATAAAAGGAATTCTCTATATCTTTTGCACACTTCAAATTACTACCAACCAAAGTAAATACAAACCTTAATTACATAAAAATGGAAGGAAAATACATCTACATAGTTGCATGAAAATCAAAATGATTTCTTCCTGTATTGATGAATTTTTGACCCTTTGAAATGAAGGATTACATGTATAAATAGACTTGGGGATGGGTCACCTCATACTCCAAGTTCATGCAAAATAAAAGTTACATATAGTAATCATAACTTTAGTTCTAATTTTAATGCCAAAACTACATGTATAATTATAGTTAATTACCATTGTCTCAAAAATAATTTTGCATGCTAATTACCCAAGCTAACAATTACATGTTTATGTTAAGTGTAAATTAACTATGATTACATTGATTAATCTTATATGGAAGATTACATAAAAAAATTATCCTTCAATAACTAGGTCTTATTTACACTTGGTGATTGTATGGATATACTCATAATTGTAGGAGGCACTGAAGTGGTTGATGGTATTGATCTGGTGGCTATAACTCAAGTGGTATCTAGAGTTTTAGATTTCTTCTTGGCCTCTAATTCCTAAAAATACTTAAACTTGACATCATTTTTTGGCATCTTATGATGTCCTTGTTCAAAAGTGGGGCTATATGTACCCTAATTGTCTTCTCCATTAGGCATGCATGTTCTATTTTAGTGCTTATAAAGTTTATATAGAAGATATCCACTTATGTGACTTTATTTAGTGAAAAATTCAAATCAACTTCAATCTCCTCTAATTCTAATCCTAGGAGATTCTACTTGAAGTTGGTTGAGGCTTGTTAGAGAAGTTGGTTAAAACTAGTTCTACTATTAGTTTACATATAGAGTCCCTTGCATATGAAATCTTCAACTCCTATATAATTTTAAAAATATAGTTTTTATGCTATGTATATTTAGGCATTATTTCCTATATAAATGTCACCCATTCCCTCACTTCTTATGTATGAATGATAACTAGGTTGAGGGAATTCGAAGCCTCCAACAGTGTCATAAAATTAAGATGGATATATGCCTTATTCATTATGTAGAGAATAAGGGATTTTAGTTTATTATCATATTTATTTAAATAATTAAAAATATTATCCACTTCAATGATTTGAGGGGATAATTTATCCCTCAATGAAGTAATGGCATGTAAAATTTTTTAGTCTTGAAGTTGCACTTTGCACATCTTTTTTAATTTACTCATGAACATGGATGGTTTATTATTGTTCCCTAACTTGCTCTAACTCTTGTTATAACTCTTTCCTTTCTTATTTTGTTCCTTCATAAAGCTCAAGAGAAACATCCTTTTGTATATCAAAATATGATATAAAATCATCATTATAGGGAGACTTCCCCAATCTCATATTCTTCCTCTTTGATAAGGAGAAAACATATTATCTTTCTTCAAGGATCATCCCCTTTCCAAAATTTTCTTCAATCTTTATTTTCTTCATCCTCTAGATACTCCATGTTGAATTGTCAAAAATTGAGCTCACTATGGGCAGCTTTGTGATTGCAAGGTTTGTCCTTTGAGAAGCTTGAGATTATAAATATTTTGACCACTGTGGGATTACCAATTGAGTTGTGTTAGTTGGTTGAGTATCTTGGGTTATAATCTCAACTAAAAAATACCTTGAAGACTATTACAAGGCCTCTACATGTAATGGGTCTAGAAGGGAAGGAAAAATTATCTTGGACCAATCCACACCACAATATTTGGGTTGTGGGTGGACTATATATACTTGATTATTATTCCCATCCTTATTTGATGATACTATAGTGGTAGTTTGGGAAGAACTAGAAGAAAGCATTAGTAAGCCTAATTGAGTATATGACACATGTAGCTATAAACTTGATAATGCTCCCTTAGATTTATTAAATGATACTTTTTTAGTTTTAGGGGATACTGAGGTAGTTGTGGAGGTAACCATAATGGAAGTGGGGGGAATGGAGGTTAAGGATACAATTAGAATAGTATAGACTATTAAGGATGTAGATACAGTAAGAGTAGAGGAAACATATTATACTTTTAGAACAAATAAGGATGGTTGGATACTAGGATTAGAGGAAATAAATTATACCTTATGCACAACTAGGGAAGGGGAAACACTAATACTAAGAGAAATAGGATTAAAAAAACAAACAAAAATAGGGGATAAAAATGATACAACTAGATTTTTATAAACAAAAGGAACTATAGATATAGATGGGATTACACCCTCACCTGATTGGTCTCTTTGGAATGGTGTCTTTCCTTTATTTTATTGGAGGCTTAAGCCTTTGGCTCTTTATAACTCTTTTTCATCAGTAAAATCACCCCACATATATTTTTTCTCCTACCTTGATGGTATTTTTGTAGATGATGCTTCAATAATTAGATTTACAGTGGGACCCTGGGATCTTGGTTTCCTCTTATAATAAATATTCACCTTTTTTGCTATGGGGGAAGCCTCCCGAGTGGGGGAAGTTGAGACATACACACTTACAATATATTGAGCTAAATTAGCAACATGATGAGCATGGAATTATAAAATTTAAGAGTTAATAAAAATGGGGTCATATTCAGCTCTCCTAAGTGAAGTTAAAATGTTGGGAGATTTAGTCACCCTAGGCTCTTGCTTTAAAATTTTCATTTCCATAGGTAATGTATGGGAAAGTCCCCCTATTATATTGATGATTAGGAAGGACTATTTATACAAAAATATATTTTAACCCATCAATCTAATGGTGAGATCCTTATATGTGCATTCACAATTGAAATTAAGGTATCCCCTTGGATGAATTTTAAGAGTTCCTCACCTAATCCAGTTGTATGTGCCCTCTCTAAGATGTGGTAAAGTATGTGCATCCACATGATGAATTACATCCCATTACACTAAGTAATTAGGATACAAATTATTGAATAATACTAGATAAAATATGATGTATTTATATTCAGTTGAGTCCTTTATTGAGAATGTGGATGGTGGCAGAGCTCCTTTAAATGTCTTAGATGAAGATACCATGGCTAATTTACTGAGATAACATAGTTTTAGTTCTTCAATTTAGTGTTTTAACTCTAATGTATTAACTTCATGATTTAAACATAGGTAACTAGGGCTTGTTCTCAAGGAGGCAAGTGAGCTTAAATTTTGTTTGTGATCATCAAACATGACATGTGTTTTCAATTCATTGATATAGCTTTTTGCATTTTATTCCAAATCATGTGCCATTAATATCCAATGCTTCTAAACTTGAATCACTTATTTAATTCAAGCTTTTCCATTTCATTTTGGTAGGTATGCCACATAGACACTATAGAAATTCAAAATAATGCCATGTCATTATCCTTTTCCAAGTTTAATTCTCTCACTCTTTTCACTTAAATTTAGCTAACATAGAGGCTTTTAGAAATCAAGAGTTGGATGTATCATTGAAATAGAGTTAACCTAAATTATTAATAAGTGAAAAAATATTTTGAATTAAAATTTATAAACACTTTTGTTAGAATTTTTTTTGAAGATCAAATTCTTAACATTTTCTCTAAATACTTTTCCAGACACTTTTACCGAATACCAAGTTCTAAATATTTTCTCTAAACAAATTTAACAAACACTTTTTCCAAACACAAAATTTCTAAAGACCAGGTTCTGAATATATAAAATTCATAATGTAAATATATGCCAAATAATAAAATTCAAAAATAAATTTCAAACCAAACCTCTGAATAAAACTTGTGAACAAAAGTTATAAATATCTATTTCTTGTGTATGAAGGGTCAAAGAATGTTGAAGATCAAATTATGAGCAAAAGTTTTGAAGACCTATTTAAATGAAGCCCAAGACTTTTATAAATTATGTATATTCTAAAAAATTTCATATATGAAAAAAATTCCAAAGAGTATTAATGGGTTAGTTCGAATAAGCAACCATTTGTATTTACTAAATAACAAAGGTAGGTGAAACATATAAAGCTCTTGTGAAAGAATATTTCAAAAATAGGCATGGATATTTTAGAATATAGTGTAACCCTATTTGAAAAAAATAAATGGGGGTATGTTGAGTATAAAAATGATGAATTATAGGGGGAATACTCCTAAGTGATCGAGAACCAAGAACCTTTGGTTATCAATTTCAAATTAAATTTGAACCATTTCACAAAATAAATTAAAGACATAAAAGAGACTCATAAAAAACATAAAACATTATTAATACGCGTATCCTATATTTGTGTGTGAGGAAGTTATTTCCTTTTACCCTTATTTTGAGGATTTTGGCAAAGACTTGGGATAACCATAGGTTTCATTCTAGTTTCTTTGAAAACATATTTAAAACTAGGGAAGATTAGGTATTGCTTTGTTGTCAACTAAGCATCCATAACCCTAATAGAGATACATTTGGTTCCTTTTATTTACTCCTTTGTATTATTTCATGATACATGATACATTGATATTATTTCATCATTTGATCCTTTGATCACCTTTAGATTTTATTTATGTTTTATGGATCACTCTTTTTAGGATGCATTGATCCCTATTTTACTACTTTTTATTTGAGAATATGGCTAGAAGAGGGAGAGTAGAAACCATAGTGAGTTGGTAAATATGAGGACATAATTTTAATATATTTTACCTACCAGGTACATTCATATCAATGGTTATTTCCCTAAAAATTATTATCATGATTGGTGCATTGGATCCAATGAATATGAGAAAATTTTATGAATTTGTATGTAGTAATGAGAGTGGCCTTTATATGCTTGATAGAATAATTAAATGGTGTCATGTTCATGATAAATTTTATATTACATACCTAAATTTTTAAAATATTAAATAGAAGGATTTAAAACCAACAATCAAACTGATTTTTTTTCTTTGCTTGAGGTCCTTCCCACATTAGTTTTTCCTTTTGGGAGCTTTTCCATAGATTAAAATTTTAGCTTTTGAACATGTAGATCAAGTCCAATGGATTGAATTATTTATTGAGCATACTATGGGAAGTAAATAAAATTGCATTATAATAATAAACATATAATCTAGAAAGTAGGGAACTAAACTAAGGAAAGTGAAATGCTAAAAATGGGAAACATTAACTTAAGAAGCAGGGGAACTAACTATGAAAGTAATAAAGCTAAATATGAAAGGAGTAACTATATTGTACTCCTACCTATACCATAACACTTATTGTTACTAAAGAACATCGCAATATGGTATAACCATGAATTAGTGCTTTAAAACTATCCATTGACCAGATATGTCAACTCAATACCTTAGAGGTCCAAAGCATTATTACCTAGCATCTTTGAAATATGATAAAGTCCAATCCATAGTGGGGTAAACCTATCATGTTATCTTTTATTTTTATGGGATTTATCCCATAGAATAATGAGTTTAGATATTCTGACTATTTTTATATTTTCTCTTATGTCAAACCACTTTTTAATTATGTATTGATGTTTGCTAAAATTTAGTAAGGATTTAGTCCTTGAATCTTCCATCTCTATCATGTCTAATAATTGAGACTATAATTTTTCATTGAGTTCCATGTACTCCTAAATAAATTGACATGTTTTCAATTTAACCATGATTATAAAAATTGGTTATCATCCATATGCCAATAAGTAAGGTAAAGCCTTGAGATCCTGATTATATTTGGTTTGATCAACCCATAATACATATTTTAGTAGATTATAACAATCTCTAAATTTATCTATTATTGATTTTTTAATGGAATCAATTATGTTTCTTTTTTATTCAACTAATTCATTTCCTTGTGAGTAATGGTTGGAAGATGGCCCAATGGTGATTTGATTATCATAGGCCCATTCATTGAATTAAAGTGATTGGAATGCTAGCATGTTGTCACAAACTAAAGAAATGAGGGTACCAAATCTATTTGTGATGTTCTCTCCCGTAAATCTAATTACATTTTTTATTTTAGAATGCCTTGTAGCTAATACTTAGGTCCATAGTGTGAAATAATCTATGGTAGTGAGTAAAAATTTATGGCCATCTAAATTATTCAGGTGAGCGACACCAATGAAGTCTAAGCCCCATTGAGTGAATAGACTTCTTTCAATGACATGATAAAATCACATTGCTACATGTAACTCTCTTTTTGACAAGACTTCGAATTCATGGTATGTTATTACATGAACATGTGCATCTTTAAAGACTATAGGCCAATAATAAGCCATTATGAGGATTTTATGGGTTATGGTGATTCCAGTGGGATGATCACTACCTATCTTTTGGTGTAAGTTTTCTATAATTTCTTGAGCCTCTTATCATGATATGCATCTCAAGTAGATGCCTTCATAATTTTTCTATAGAGAATCCCCTTTCTACTCATATAATGAGTATCTTTGAGCCTCAAATCTCTCCTCTATTCTCTATTGAGTTCTAAAGAATAATTACCTTTGATCAAATATTGAATAATATAAATATACCAATAACCTTTAGATACTTGGGTTTCACAAACCTATTCAATGGTGATGCATGGGTTAGTCTCAATCATGAGCTAAATTAAGCCCTGACCTATAGAAATATTGGTAGACTTTATTTATATGTCAAACTCCTACAACTTTTCTATCCATTTTACTCTATGTTCCAATTTATTTTTCCCTAAAGTGAGGTTGACAACTTGATCCAACACAATGATGATTGTCTTATTCCTCAAGATACAACACTAAAATTTATTTACCATTTTGATAAAGGAAAATATTTGATTATTTATCATGAAATATCTAATCTCTACTTCTTTCAAGTTTATGCTCATTAATGCAATAGGATGTTCACTTTCATTTGTATTCTAGGTAAGCACAATGAAAAGGGGATGTTTTAAAGTGAATGAATACAAGAATAAATCTTTGGTGAATTTAGGACTTATTAGCATATGAACCTTAAATATTGCATATTTAATGTCTTGAAAAGACTTTCGAGCCTCTACTATTTAGTCCACTTTAGCATCTTGCTTGAGCATTACATTTAGAGTTCTAATGATTTATGAAAATATTGAGAAAAACATTTTCATGAAATTTATCTTCCAAAAGAAATATCTGAACTCATTATTTAGGAATGTGATATTTTTATATTCCCTAAATTCTATCTATGTTAATTGTAATTCCTTATTTGGTGATGATGTGACCCAAAATATTACCTTCAATAATGCCAAATATGATCTTATGGGGGTTTAGTGGTATTCCAAACCTTTTGCATCTTTTAAATATTGATTTTAGGTAGCCTATATGATTAGTTATCATATTTGAGAAAATAGTGAGGTCATCCATGTAGATGATTATACATTTACCTATTATCCCTTGAAATTCATAATCCTTAGCTCTTTAAAAGGTAACTCCTATGTTAATTAGGCCAAATGGAATGCTCTTATATGTATAATTACCCCACTTTGTGGTGAATTCACACTTCATTTTGTCCTTAGATTCAACCAACACCTGGTTATATCCTAAAAATTTGTCTAAGAAGGATATCATCCCTAAACCAATTACTATCTAGATCACCTCATCTAAGGAAGGCAAAGGATAGTTCTCTTTCTCAATATCCTTATTAAAGTTTATGAAATTAACACAGTATAATTTACCCATTCTTCTTCCTGATTGGAACTAAGTTAGCTACTTAGGTAGAATGTCTAATAGGGAAAACTATTTTTTAATCTAATAACTTTTCAACTTCTTTCTGAATAAGAGGCTCTAGGATAGGATTTATTAGCCTTTATCTTTACTTGAGTAGTTTGTGGTCTGACTTCAATAAGAATACATGGGTGATGACCCTTGGGTTAAAAACCTTCAAGTCTTGATATGTTCATGTAATCACATATTTATACTGGGTGAGTAAATCTTTTACCCTTTTTATTTATTTTGGAGTGTAGCTGAAGCTAATGTTAACATAGCACAAATCATACTCATATCCTAAATTCTTCTTTCTTGAACTCAAATTTATTTAATTTTATCTATATTTTCTTATATTTTTGAGAATATAGATCAAATGTTCTTTCCAATGAAACCATTCCTAAGGAAAGGCAATTTTATTTCAATTGAATGACTCCTTTTCCTAATTCTTCATAGCATAGATGACTGATCTCCTTATCATCAATGATTTAAGACTCAAATTATCCTGAATTAGTCAAGAATTAGAGGATATATTGGTCACCATAAAAGGCTTGGAATTTTTTCTCCTTATTAATAATAAATGGACAAGGTACTAGCTCAATGGAAAATATTTACACCTTGGACTCTTATAATGGTGCCATGTTAGTAGATGAAGCAGCCAATGAGTCAACAACTTAATTATGTTATCTAGGAACAACCACTATATTGAAGTCATAAAAGGACTCAATTAAATCCCAATATCTATGTTTTGACCTCTTTAGGTATGATAACTTGCATTGGTATTTATTTTTAACCTGATTGATTACTATTTTTAAATATTCATATATTAGTAGTTATTTGACATTATTTTTTTGAGAAAAATGCAATCCCAAAATTAGTGCCTCATATTATGATCTATTGTTGGTGCAAGTTAATTTTAATTTATATGCTTATAGGTATTTATTAATTTTTGAATCTTATAATTCAATGCCAATGCCTAATCTTTGCTTGGAACATACATCATCAAAATGGATCAACCATAACTAGGAAGGTCCTTAGAAATATAGTTCCTAAATCTCATACTTTATGATAAAGGTATAAATCCCAAGGTTAGGAATTTTTTTGTTTAACTCTTCATTATTAGATTTATAATTAGTAACAAGGTTTTTCATTCTTGGTTCCTAATCAATTCAAATTTGGTTTACAATACCTCTCCATGGAAACCAAATATGAGATAAGTTTGTTAATACATACCCATTCAACATTTTGGACCAATCTCTATTGAGGAAGAGTTTATATCATTTAGGGATATCCATAATAATTATGTCAATAGGAATATGTAAATGTCAATAAAATTCCACTTGGTTGCATACATCATTCAATTATCCTATTACAGTCACAATTATCTTGTCTAGATATGAAACCATCCTCTTTGATGGGCTTGAAGTGAACCAAGCTTTTGGCAAATGGAATTTGGCATAACAATGGATAAAGATACATAATCAATTAAAAAATTATGAATTTTATTTCTAAATTATCTAATAGTTAATAAAAAAAGGATGGACTTCTATTTTACTCATGTATATAACATTGGTAGGAGTAGCCTTTGACTTTTTTGTAGTTAACATTCATGTGATGGACCTCCATAAGAGCTCCTTTTATTCAGTTATCTAAGCCAAGTCATGTATATTAATATTATATTTAATAGTCTTCATATATTGAATAATTTTATATCCTCCTTTCCTCTATTCCTCCTTATTCTAGGATTTTTCACTCCTTTTTAGGGGAGGTGGATTATTTTTATCTTTCAAATTTGGTGTAATAATGGTATTATTTGGAGGAGTATACATTGTGAAGGGTTATCTATTCCTTAGATTGTAATTATACTTTTGATATTACTATAAGGCATGTATTTCCTTATATTTATCCTCTATTTCATTATCATCCTCACTTGGGAACGAAGACTCATGCATTTCAAATACCATGGTGGTGTGTGAGGAACCAAATCTAGGGAGAAACTCTAGTTGGTTGTTCATCAAATCCTACTTTACTAAATACATTTGGAAGATCTTAAACACTACACATAATTCAACACATTCAAGTTCATCATGATATGATGTATTGTGGACTCTACACCATAGGGTAGAGCTATTTCCACTACATTTAAAACTAACAACTTATTGGGCTATTGTTATTCTCATTGTTTATAGATCAATGGAAAGGTATGTTATATCCTTGAAACATATAATATTGGTTATTATTATAGGTAGTATCTTTACCCATCTTCCTCTACATGTTGAATAAGTCATTGCTCAAATTTTGGACCATTCTTTGTATAGAATATAGTTCTTCTTCAATAGAATCAACACTATGTACAACTATAGTATTGTATGGAATTGAATGCTTGTTTTGTTGACAACCATTAATCTATACATGATTGTTCATATAAACACAATTCTGATTTGGTGTTTGCTACGTCAAAGGAGGTAGTGCATATAATTGATTTTGGTTGAACTTAGGAACACTTTGATTAACATGAGGCATTTGATTTATAGTTAGGAAACTAGAATTAATATTGGGGGTGCCTAGTACTTGAGGACTTATTTATCTATCAATATTGATAACTTCTTAATATATTAATGCAAGAGTGTTGGTATAAATATCTCTTAATAAGAACACTGAAGTGATTGGATCTAAGGCATTCTTGTACATCTTCAATGCTAAAATTTCATCTAGTTTATATGCTAGACTTATCCAAGTGTACATATTATAAAATATTGCATTAAAAGCCTAAATTGTCTCATTAGGCTCCCTCTTCATATTGGTTGAATGTTGATACACCAGGATAGGGATAGTAAATTATTTAATTTGGGAAATAAAAGTTCTTTGACATGCATTCCAAGAGGTAATTTAGTTCTCTTGATTATTGAGGTACAAATCATAAATAAAATCCTATAATGTAAATGGGAAAATCCTACATGCAACATCTTCATTAGTACCATTAATTAACCTTAAAACAACATTGAAAGACCTAATATGTTACTCTATAGTTATTCCTCCTAAGGGGGTGAAAAAAGGTAGATACTTACTTCGATTCCTTGGTAAATTATGCACATCCCTTGGGATGATAACAGTTGATCCAACTAACCAAAAATGATTGGGCCATAAGATGATTAATGGAATGGATATTCCTTATTAGAGAAGGTGTCTTATCCTAAGGTATATTGGGAATAACTAGTATAAATCAATGCATTTGATGTACTAGTAAATGTGAAACAAAAATACTAGCTTAGGCCCTATACCTGGTAACTCTCTTGGGTAATTCTAGTGTAAATCAAACATAGGGGATAACCTCTCACTAGGGAAGACACACAAGTATCCCTCATCCTAGCACTAGATTTTTTATATTAATGTGGCTCTTATATACATCCCCATATTTAATGAGATAGAATATAACATTTTAGGATTTTAATGGAGCTAAACTCCACTCCATGGCATGAGTTTAATGTATGGGTTAAACAATCTAGTGGTAGAATAACAGGTTAAGCATGTAAGTTATTAATCATGTGTACTTATAGTTAAATAAATATTAATAAATAAATAAAAATGTAGCTGGGTTGAATGGATAGATGGAAACTATTCTATAGTGTGTAGATTTCAATCAAAAAAACTTTAAAAGGAGGGAAGGGTAGGGCATAAAATAAGGCTCTATGGTCTTAAGGGGTCACTTATTGGGTTAGTTTATTTGTGGACCATTGTTTTCAAAACTAATATTTATTGATTGTATCTATTACACACTCACAAACAAACATAATTAGGCATTGAGAAGAAATGGTATAGGAAACTTCAGGATCTCAACTAAACATTACTCCTTTTAAAGTAGTTTTTTCATACCCTTACTTAAGAGGTTAAAAATCAAACCAAAATGGTATCTAGGGTAGTTATGGATAACAAATATAAGTATATATCAAAGAAAAACACTCCTAAACACTTAGAAAATTAAGACAATCAACCAATTTCTTGAAATCAGTAATACTTGCTAATTATTTAATATCTTTTGCACAACTAAAATCAATAGATATCAATAACAAAAGGAATTATCCATAGCTTGTACACATTTAAGATTACTGAATTAAAAAACCAAAGGAAATAAAAACCTTAATTACATAGAAATGAAAATAAAATACATCAATAGAGTTGCATGATAATTAAAATGATTTCTTCCTATATTGATAAATTTTTGATCCTTTGAAATGAGGGATTATATGTATAAAGAGACTTAGGGAGGGATTGCATCATCTTCTAAGTTCATGCAAACCAAAAGTTACATATAGTAATTATAAATTTAGTTATAATTTTAATGCCAACACTGTATGCATAATTATAGTTAATTATAACTATGTCAAAAAATAATTTGCCTACATGATGCCATGAAATGTATGCATGTTTACTATTTAGCCAAGATAATTATTGCATGCATACATTAAGTGCAAGTGAAATATAATTACACTAATTAATATTATATGCAATATTACATACAAAATTTATTGGAGATTTATTATTGATGTCATGGTGATGCCATAGAGGTGTCCTAGTGAGTGGATGAAGTGATTTGATAGCCTAAGTAATAATTAAAAAGTGTGAAATGTGTTTATCTTAGTGTTCTTGAAGTATTCTTGGTTGATCTCCAGAGTTTGACTAGTTAAAGATGTTTAAGGATGAGTATGGTGATTGAATAATGTGGAAAGGATCCCTAAGATGTTATCTATTCTTTGAGAGCTTATGTGCATTAGTGGAATTCATCTATTGTCCATAGTTTTCATCTAGATAGTTTGGGTCTAGTGGCAAAAAATCTAAGTAATCAATATGATGATTTCACCATTACTATGTGGAAATGAGTTAAGGGGAGTTGTTCATATGGTTGTGATCAAATTAGTCCCTAGTTTCTATGTGCTAAATATCAAATCATGCATTGAATCATAGTTAAAGATATGATAGTGTAAAGTTAGATTCTAAGACAAAATTCATTATTTTGCCATACTTAGCCAAAATTTGAAAGTGGTAAGAAGAGCCAAGTAATAATTTTGATGGAGGAATGTCTCACACATGTAGATGTTTTATGAGAAGGTGATCATATTGGTTTGTTTATTTTTGTGCCTATTTTATTTATGCTAAATTTTAAATCATGTGATATAACACGTCAAAATATATGCATATGCAAATTTGGGTTCCCAAGTAGTTTGACTGTGTTTTCCCATATCCAATTTTGTAATGTGCCAAGAAGATTCAAGTGATCATTTTGATTATGTCATATCTTTCATGTGTGAAGGTTTCAAGAGAAACTAATCATATGGGTTTGTTCATTTTTTAACATAGTTGATTTGTGCTAAATTTGAGATCATACACTAAATAATGATAAAAGTTATGTAGGAGAAAATTTGGTCTCCAAAGTAAGTTTTTGACATATTTGGATTTATGATAGAATATTTTGAGAAGGAAATTTAATGACATTATATGTCAATGCATGAAGGTTTCAGGAGTAGTTTGTCACATGGTTAGATTCTCCTATGTGAAGAGATCATCTAGTCCAAATTTGAGATCATGCATCAAAGTGTAAAAGAAGTTATTAAGGCTTAAAAATGGCTACTTAAGAATATTGAAAGGGTCCCCATAATTTCAAAAGGGTTAAATCTCAAGCAAGATCAACAGTGCATGTTGATCCAAGAAGTCAGGAAGCAATGAGAAGAAGACAAGTACATGATGTTTAACAATTAAATAAAGGTACACATTACGTATCTAATGATGAGTGGGTTTTCATATCATTTGATCAAATGGTGAGCATTGATTTCTAAATTCCTAGTTGATCCATAGAGATCGATGGAGTGTATTGAGTCAACATTTCAAGATTGCATGAGATGAGGTCATAGTGACTATTATTTAACATTTGGCTTTGCAAAACTATGCATTAAAGTTAAGAAAAGATAAATGGTGCAATATTTATCCAAAGATGAGATGACATGAGATGTGAGAAAATCTTGCAAGGTTTATCAATGACCATTGATATTTAAATATTTAAATTTAACATAGGGAAAAAATAGAGCTTTGTATTTCATCCATATCTTTTGATAGAAGTCAAATTTTCTAGTGTTACAAAAATAAAAGATGACGATGATTCCATGGCACATATAATGAACCTGATTTAAAGATATAAAATTTTGTATATTCAAATTTATTAATGTTCTAAGTTGACTTTGTGTTTGTGCTTATTCTGTAAGTGACTTGAGAAGGATATTTAAGCTCATGTTGATATTGTTTCAATGTCTCTTGATTAATTGACTGTTAGGGATTTTTTTAGACTCCATGAGGTTACTCTATGACTATTTTTGAGATGTGATCAATCTATCTTGAGTATGAACAATTCTTAATAATTTGACTATATGTTTAGTAATAGTGTTCCTATGTATAAGGTCTCTATTTGAGTTGATTGAGCATACATAGATGTGAGCAAAGGTAACTATGATAATTTGATATTCTTAAGGGGACATAAGGAGTGAACCCATGTATTTTAAAGTGGTATTGTGTTCTTTTTTTGTTTTATGGTGTGCTAAATGGGTGAATAGGTCTCTATGAGACCTATAAGAGCTATAATGGCCTTATTATAAGGTGTAGCTACTTAAGTATGACCCATGTGATATGAATTAAGGGTGAAGGCATGTTTTATGGCTAAAAATGAAATATTTTAATCTTGTTAATTCATAATTGATCTATATATAGTGAAATCAAATGTGTTGGTTTCTTGACTTTGAGTGGAAGATTTGAGAGAGTTGGAAAGTGCCTAGCTATTGGGTTGATGAGAAGAGGAGATGAAGGATTGTGTGTATGATTTGTATATCATGTTTCTAATGAAATTATATGTTATTTAAGTTTAAATTTGTGAAAATAGATCTAAGTGTGCATATGAGGATTGTTTGAGATAAAGAGAGAGTTTATGCAAAGGTTAGAAATCAAAGGTTCATCATTAGGTGTTAAATACATCAGTTCTAAGGTGTAAGTGTTATTATCAAGGAGGGTATAAAGGAATTGATATTAATTAGGGTAGTTTCTCCATGTGAAACATGGTTTCACTAAAGACCTCTGGTTAGAAGGACTTGATCAAGGTTGTAGGTCAAAAGGAATTGACCAAAGGTTCCTAATCAGAAGGACTTGATTAATATCTTATTTGTGATCATATTATATGATATTATTCCATGTATTTATAGGATTTAGAGTGGTTTTAATTCCAAAATATGGTTTATCATGTATATCTTATGTTGTGTATGTGATCTTGCATTATGTTCATTGTTTAATTTTATGAATGATCTGTATGCTTCATGAATGATCATATTGAATGCTTAAGTATTTGCAAGGGTTTAGAAATTGAATTGTATTGTTTTACACCACTTATTAAACTCCATATAAATGTATTGTACATCTAAAAAAATTATCCTTTAATAAATAAGACTTATTTACACTTGGTGATTGCATGGCTATACTTGTCATTGTAGGAGGCATTGAAGTGGCTAGTGGTTCTGAGCTAGTGAATGGAACTAAAGTGGTATATAGAGTCTTAGATTTATTATTTTCATCTAATTCCTAAAAATACTTAAATTTAACATCATGCTAGTATATTATGATATCCACATTCAAAAGTAGGGTTCTATGTACCATACTTATTTTCTCTATTAAGAATGTATATTTGGATTTAGTGCTCTAAACTTGATTCAAAAGATCTTCACTTATATGAATTTATTTCATGTAAAATTCAAATCAAATTCAATATCCTCTAATTCTAATCCTTGAATATTCTAATTGAATTTGGATGATTTTTATTGGAGAAACTGGTCAGAACTAGCTTTACTTATTAGTTTACCTATAGAGTCCCTTGCCTATAAAAGCTTTAGCTCCTCAAAACTTTACAAAATGAGGTTTTCATGCTCTATATACTTAGGAATTATTTATTATATAGATTTTACCCATTCCTTCACTTCTTGTGTATGAATGAAAACCATGTTGAGGTCATTTGAAGCCTTCAACTGTGTCATTAAATTAATATGTCTATATGACTTAATCTTTGTGTAGAAAAAAAGGAATTTTAATTTAATCTCATCTTATATTAAAGAATTAAATAATTTAGTTGCTTCAATGATTTGAGATGGAGGTAATTTATCCCTCATTTAAGAAATGACATCTAAAATGTTGTATAGTCTCAAAGTTATACTTTGCACATATATTTAAATTTACACATGAACATGGATGGTTTGTTTTTATTCCCTAACTTGATCTAACACTTGTTTTATCTCTCTCCTTGCTTGTTATTTTCCTTCAAGGAGTTCAAGTAAAACATCTTTTTGTGTCTCAAAATAGGATCTAAAATACTCATTATAGGGAGACTACCCCAGTCTCTTATTATTCACTTTTGATAAAGAGAAAAAATCTTGTCTTTCTTCTAGGATAATCCCCATTCCATCATCATATTCAATATCTATTTTATCCATCCTCTAGATAATCCCTATGGATTTATAAAAAATGAGATCACTATGGGTAGGTCTATGATTTTAAGGCTTTTCCTTTGATAAGCTTGAGATTCAAAATCTACTACGTACTATGGGATTACTAGTTGAGTTGAGTTAATTGGTTGAGTGTCATGGGTTGTAGTTTCAACTAAAAAATCCCCTAAAGACTATTTCAAGGCCTCTATGTGCAATGGATCTAGAAGGGAAGGACAAATTATCTTAGACCAATCCACACCACCATATTTGGGTAATGGGTGGACTGTATACACTTTATTTTTCTTCCCAACCATCTTTGATGATACTATAGTGGTAGTTTGGGAAGAATTGGAAGAAGGCATTGGCAAGCCTAATTGAGTGGGTGGCACATGTAGTTGAAAACTTTCTAATGTTCCCCTATATTCATAGATGATAATTTTTTAGTCTTAGGGGATTCTAAGGTACTAGTGGAGGTAAGTAGAGTATAAGTGGGGGAATGGATGATAAAAAATAATTGGAGTAGTAGATACTATTGAGGATGTAGAGACAATAGGAGTAGAGGAAAAATCCTCTACTTTTAAAACAACCAAGGATGGTTGAACACTAATATTAGAGGAAATAACTTCTACCTTAAGAATAATGAGGCAAGGGGAAACACTAATATTGAGAGAAATAGGATTAAAAGAACAAACAAATATAGGGAATATAAATGATACAACTAGAGTTATAAAAATTGAAGTAACTATAGAGATAATTGGGATTACACCCAAACTTGATTAGTCTCCTTGGAGTGGTTCCTTTCTTTTAGTTTCTTAGAGGCTTAATATTTTTTCTTTGTAACTCATCCTCTACATTTATTAGACTCACCCTCTATAGATTGTTTCTCCAACCTTGATGGTCCTTATATATATGATGATTCAATAGATGGACTTATAGGGGGGGCTTAACCTCTTGGTTTCCTCTTATAATAAATATGCACCTTTTCTATTATGGGGGAAGTATCCTTAGTGGGGGAAGTTGAGACTTCCACACTTGGATTCTCTTTAGCTAAAGTATCAATAAGATGAGCATGGCCTTCTAAGTTTAAATATTTAATACAAATAGGCTCTTTTTCATCTCTCCTAAGTGAATTTGAAATGTTGGGAGCTTTAGTCACCCCAATCTCTTGATTTAGTGTTTTCATTGCCATGGGTAATGTATGGAAAGGTCCCCCCATTCCATTGATGATTGGGAAGTCATATTGATCTATAATTTTGTGCCAACCCATCTATGTGATGGTGGGGGCTGATATTTGCATTTGAAATCAAAATTAAGGGCCTCCCTTAGATGATTTTTAAGATTTCATCACCTAACTGAGCCATTTATTCCCTCTCTGAGATGTGGGGATTAATCTTGGAATTAATAAAAAATAAATCATCATCATAAGGCTAATGTTGGTATGGAATACCAAGGCCTTGTGTATGTTTTTGAATTATACCATGAGGGGCCTTATCTTTATGTGGAAGGGTGGCTAATGAGTAGTATTCTTTGAATCTACCAACCTCCAAAAAGTGTTTATGAATGATGTAACACATCCTTCAAATAATTATATGTGAGTCATGGAATGTACTCTTATTTTTCTTATTTAAGTCTCATCAATACCCCAACATAGGTTTTAGGATATCTCTTACTCTACTAATTTGTCTAGTACATGTTTGGGGAGGTGCAAGGGTGTAACCTTGTGGCCAAAAACCATGATCATGGTGTAGTTTAGATATAACCAGTAGTCCCTTCTAGGCATCAATGTGTTAGATATGATCTTATATACCCTAGGTAGTGGTGACTCATGAATAAACCTATAAACCTAAGGGTATACAACCTTTTTAATTTGGGTCATGTTTATGGTATATGCATATATATACATGAAAGAGTATGGGTCACATATATGGTTCTTGATGAGATATGATCATGGGCTCTAGAGTGACTCATTGTGTATATATATTGTTCCCAATAAAGCATCTAAAATGTATGACATAATATAAAAGTGGCCTCTTATAGGCCTTTTATCCTAGCAAAAAACATGTTCCTATAGCTTAGTAGTAATTATATCTCCTAGAGAAAATGTTAAATATGAGTTTATTATGAAATATAGTAGTGGAACCCATTCAAAGTGAATGAATTCAATGCTGGGGTAGCCATACAATTGGTTCATGACAAACATCCCAATATAGACTCCCATTTAGAACTTAGTTATAGGTATTGGATGCTCCTCTTTGAGGATGATGGTCTCTCTAGGAATCATCCATTTTTTCTCAGTTTTATAAGTTGGTGCTTATTCATATACTTGAGATCATTCTCTATGGTTTTTCCCACTTTGGGTTTCCACATAAAGATATGGTGTCTCTCTCTCTGTCTCTCTTGTGTGGTGCATGTTATTGTTTTGGTTTTATTGCAATCTTGAATGTGTGATTACATGGTTAAATAAAATAAATCAGATTAAGTAAAATATTTATAATATATTTATTTATCCCCCTCTTAGTTATTTAGTGCTTAATAATTAGTATCAGAGCAAGTTCTTTTTGAAAAAAATTTATAGCTTAAAATTAGATCAAGGAAAGCACAATGGATGGATGTATCACATGAAGGTTTTTATATAAATAAGGCACCTTTATTTGATGGGACAAATTATGCTTTTTAGATCATAAGGATGAGGACTTATTTGATGGCTCTTAGATTCAACATTTGGCAAGTAGTAGTGGAGGAATATGAAGAGCCATAGACACTTGTAACTACTCTAGTAAAAAAGAAGGAAAGTGAAAATAATGATAAATATTTAAATGCTATTTTATGTGGTTTATGTGAATTAGAATTTGTTAAAGTTATATAATTCAAATCTTTTCATGAAACTTGGGTAAATATTGAGAATATTTATAAAGGTGATGGAAAGGTTCGACAAGCTAAGCTTCAAACTTTTAGAAGATAGTTTGAGAGTTTAAAGATGGAAGAGGAATAAAATATAGAAAGTTACCTTTTATGGGTTGATCAAATAGTTAATTAGATTCAATGTCTTGGAGAACATTTAGAAGAATCAATCATGGTACACAAAGTTTTGAGATATCTACCATTAAGATATGATGCAAAAGTTTTGGAATTTGAAGAGATCAATAATTTATCCAAGCTAAAGATGGATGAGCTACATGGTATTCTTATGACATATGAGATGTGGACTGAACAAGAGAATACCTCAAAGAGAGAAGCTTATTTTAAGACATCAAAGAAAGAGAAGGCTAATATTCAAGAATCAAGTGGCAGTTCTATAGATGATGAAGATGACAATGGAGCTCTATTAATTTGCAAGCCAAAAAAGGGCACAAGTAAATATCAAGGAAAATTACCTTTTAAATGTTTTAATTGTGGAAATATTGGACATTTTATAGCTAAGTGTCTAGATAAGGGTAATGGTGACAATGAAGAAGGAAAGTATACATATAAGAATAATTTCAAAGTAAAATTCAAGAAGGGATTTGAGAAGTGTTTGTATTCTAAAGATCCTAGCTTAGTCAAAGATAGTGGAGTCAGTGATTCAGAAGAAGAAGAGATTCTATTCATGGCCATATATGAAGATGCCTCTATAATAAAAAGTATAGATAATCAAGAAGAACAAGATGAAGCCAAAGTGAATTTGGAAGGAGAACTCATTTATGCCTTAGAAGAGTTAAAATCTCTTGAGAAGAAGAATTGAAGATTGAAGCTCTAGATCATGAAAAATAAAAAGGATTCAAAGGAATCAATTAAAGATATACAAACACACTTTGAAGAAGTTAAGAAGAATGAAAAATATATAATGGCACAATTGTAAAAAGTAAGTGAAGAATGTGAAAGGTATGTTATTGAAATTGCTTCTTTAAAAGTAGATATTGAGAAAACAAATAAAGAAATCAATGATAGAGTAGCCAATGATTCAAAATTTGAGAATATAACTAATATGTTGAATAAGATATTATAAAGTTAAATATCAATGTTAGATAAGACATGTATCATATTTAAAAAAGAGAAAGGGGAGGCCATTACTTTCATAGACAAGGTTCACACAGAAAAAGGAAAGAGCTATGTTGAAGCTCTTATAAAAGAGGAAATAAAAAGGGAAGAAGTTAAGAATACAAAGGACATCTCAAAAAAAAGGCTAGAATGAATAAAGCTACATAAGGTAATTAGATCAGAGATATACAAATAGGTCCTATTTTTATGGTTACTATCTTTATTGTAATGGATATGGTCATAGGAAAATAGAATGTTGAAAAAGAGCTAAAAATTTTAGAAATAAGGAGAAGGAAACTCATTTAGAGTCAAGTAGAAGCCACAATTCTTTTTCTCCTCTATCAAGCTTTAATGAAGAGGCCATAATATGTTACAAGTGCAACAAATTAGAAACATAGCTTGGTACTATAGAAGCATGTTTGAATCAGTCCAAAAGGACTAGAGTTTCAAGGTTCCATTCATCAAGAAGAAAGTTCAAATATTTTCATGATATAAGAAACAACTTGAAAAATTTATGTTGGTATAGACAGCTTGGCATGTAAGAAATGAAGAAAATCCATGGTTCATTGATAGTGGATGTTTGAGTCACATGATAGGAGACACTTTTAAGTTCATAACCTTGAATAATATCAATGGTGGCATAATAAAATTTAGAGATAATGCTACTACCAAAATTACCAAAAAATGTACACTAAGTTTGGATGATGGTAGAACTAAAACTAAAAATCTTTTATATGTAGCAGGTCTTAAGCATAATCTTTTGAGTGTAATTCAAATGTGTGATCAAGGGAACAAACTAAAGTTTTATGTATAAAGTTATGAAATTAGGAGAAAATATTTAGATGTGTTGGTTTTAGATGCTTAGAGAACACACAATAATTTGTATATATTATCAGACATCAAAGGTCAAAGATGTTATTTGTGTTAGATTGAATAAAGTTGTCTATGGAACAAGAGAATGGAACACATAAATTTTGATAATCTTTTCAATATCATCAAGAATCAAGTAGTCATAAATCTTCCAAAAATTACAAAGCCATCCAACACACTTTGTGAACCTTGTCAGCATGGGAAGTAGGCTAGAAGGTGGTTCAAAACAAAAGAATAATCAACCACTCAAATGTTATAGCTTGTTCACACTTATTTGTCTGGACCTATTATAAATCAAAGTACTCAAGGTGAGAAATATTTCATGTTTATTATTGATGATTTTTCTAATATGATTTGGGTAATATTTTTAAAGAAAAAATTAAAATCTTTCAGACATTTCAAAGAATTAGTTGAGAATGAAACCAATTTGAAGATTAAGTGCTTAAGATCAAATTGAGGAGGAGAATTCATGTTAGATCAATTTATTGAGTATTTTGAAGACCATGGAATAAAGAGACATTATTTAATAGCCAGAACTCTACAATAAAATGGAGTAGTTAAATGGAAAAACATAATAGTTCAAGAGATGCCAAGGATAATGCTAAATGAATCCAAGATACCAAATAAATATTGGAGAGAGGTAGTTGATATAGTAGTGCATATCTAGAATAGACCATTATTGAGAGTCAACAGTAATAAGACTCCTTATGAGATATGGAAAGACAAATCAACTATAGTTGATTATTTTAGAGTTTTTGGTAGCAGATGCTTTATAAAGAGAATTGATGAAAAACTTGGTAAGTTTGAATCCAAAGTAGATGAAGGTATATTTCTTGGTTATTATTTCAAAAGTAAAGATTGTAAATGTTATAACAAAAGAACCAAGAAGACAGTTTAAATTACAAGTGTTAGGATAGAAGAAGATGGAACATAAAGAATCAGTGATCCAGTAGAAATTCCTAAAATCATTGAAGAGGAAGATTTTGAAGAATTAGATAAAGATGAGAAAAAGGAAAAAAAAGACACCAAAAAAACATATAAATATGTTTAGATAAATCATAATGAAAGTGACTCCATTATGGAAATAAATGAAGGAATTTTCACCAGAAGAATGATGGTAAGTGAATCCGAGCAATTTAATTTCTCTTTGTTATCCAAAATTCAGCCTAGAACTTTTTCAGAAGCTAGACATGATAAGCATTTGGTTAAGGAAATGGATGAAGAATTAAATCAAATAGAAAATAATGATACTTGGGAATTAGTGCCCAGACCAAAAGATCATAATGTGATACGAACAAAATGGGTTTACACAAATAAGTTGAATGAAAATGGAGAAATAACCAAGAATAAAACAAGATTAGTATGTAAAGGATATGCTTAGATTGAAGGAATATATTTTGAAGAAAATTTTTCACCAGTACCAAGGTTAGAGGATATTATAGTGTTTCTTGCATATGTAATGTTTAAAAATTTCAAAGTGTTTTAGATGCATGTCATGTTTGCTCTCCTGAATAGGAATATAGAAGAGGAGGTCTACATTGAGTAACCAGAGGGATTTCTTCTCTTAAATGATAGTAGCCATATATGTAGATTGAAGAAAGCACTGAATGGATTGAAACAAGCTCTCAGAGTTTGGTATGAAAGACTTGATAAATACCTATAGGATCAAGGTTTCAAGAGAGGATTTATTGACAGTAATCTCTATATCAAAATAGAAGGTGAGCATCAGTTGATTATTGTGGTATATGTTGATGACATCATTTTTAAAGAAATCATTGAAAATATGACAAAAGGATTTTTTGATAATATGTAAATAGAATTTGAGATGTCTATTCTTAGAAAATTGTCATTTTTCTTAGGGTTGTAAATATTTTGGTTAGATAAAGGAATTTTTATATCTCAAAGTAAATACACCAAGGAAATGTTGAAGAAATTTGGTTTTGAGGATTGTGCACTAGTTGGCACACCAATGAGTATAAAAAATAAGATGAATAAGGATGAAGATTCACCTATTGAAGATCAATATTTGTATAAATCTATGATTGGTATTCTTTTATATTTGAAAACATCAAGGTCAGACATCATGTATGAAATAGGTATGGTTACAAGATATCAGTCAACTCCAAAAGATAGTCATGTTTAGTTGGTGAAGAGAATATTTAGATATATCAGGGGGAAATTAGATTATGGATTATGGTATCCCACAGGTAGAGATTTCACTTTGGTTGCTTATAAAAATTTAGATTGGGCAGGTTGCTTAGATGACAAATAGAGTACAAATGGAGGAGATTTCTTCCTTGATGATAACTTAGTATCATGGCTAAGTAAAAGGTATAATTTAGTATCACTTTCTATAACTAAAGCATAATATATTGTAGTGGTATTGTGTTATAATGAAGTGCTTTGGATGAAGAAAATTTTGGAAGCTATCAAGGTAAAATATGATGAACCTATTTCTATTTTTTTGTGATAACACAAGTGCTATTAATATTTATAATAATCTAGTGATGAATTTAAGAAGAAAACATATTCCTATCATATATCACTTCTTGAGAGAGCAAGTTGTAGATCAATAAGTTAAAATGAAATATATCAGTACTATAGAGTAGATTGTAGATATTTTCACAAAGGCACTACCAAAAGGCACATTTGAGTATCTATAGGAGAAGTTGGGAGTAATTTATTTTACTTCCTTCCATTGAGGATCAACATCAATGACAAAGGGGGAGCTTTTTGGAAATATTTTCATTGATGTCAAAGGTCTAGCATTGGTGATAAAGGCCCCATAGCATTTAATGGTGTTTTTAATATTCATGTATTGGCTAATGTGTGTTAATATTTATGTAATATTAATGAATATATTTCTAGTTGCATAAAATTCAAAAGAGGGGCCATGGAGAAGTCAAAGAGTCACGAGGTAAAGACAAAAGAGGAATGGAATGAATTTTTCCATGAAGAGTCATCTTGAGGAATTCCAAGAGTTACCAAGTGAATATAAAAGAGGGCATGGTGAATTTTTCTTGAAGAGTCACCTTAAGGAATTTGAAAGGTCACCAAGATAAAGACAAAAGAGGAAATGATGCATTTGCTTATGAAGGGTTACCATGTGACTTTTCAAGTGCCAGGGAATGAAGGGTCATACGAGTTTGGTGCCATTTTCTATGAGGATTGAAGGGTCACAAAGGGTAAATGCTAAAGGTCATTTAAAAATCTATAAATAAAGGCTTGAGAAGCCATTTGTAATATTCAAGAGAGTGAATGGTTTTTTAATTGTTTTATATAAGAAAAGAGAAGAGAAAAACATGAGCTATTGTAGAGTTCTATATTTTGTTGAGTAAGCAACATTGAGAGATAGTTGTGTTTTATACACAAGAGGGGTTAGTGCTCCTATGGGTTTGTTCTCAAAAATCTTTGAAAGGGGTTGGTTTTCTTATGGGTTGGTGCTCACAAATAGTTGATGTGTTGGTGCTCAATAAAGGGGTTGGTGCTCCTGCAAGTTGTTGCTTGTGAACTTTTTGATTTGAGTTGGTGCTCATTCATATACTTGAGATTGTTCTCCATGGTTTTTACCACTTTGGGTTTCCATGTATAAATCTGGTGTCTCTCTCTCTCTCTCTCTCTCTCTCTCTCTCTCTCTCTCTCTCTCTCGTGTGGTTCATGTTATTGTTTTAGTTTTATTGCATATCTTGAATGTGTGATCACATGGTTAAAGAAAATAAATCAGAATAATTAAAAGATTTATAATATACTAATTCACCCCCCTCCTCTTAATATATTTTGTGCTTAACATAATTTATGTCAATCATATGTTTCATCCACAATAGGTAAGGATAAATACCTCTAGAATTAATCTACTGAGATGTAGGTGATAATGGTTTTGTGCTCTAGGTGGTGTAAGAAAATGCCCCCAATTACCTTTATTTTAAAGAAAATGTATCAAAATAGGTATAAAAATGGCATAAAATTGGGTTTATCCACTAAAAATTCAATCCCTATCACTTGAGATGGATTAAATTCAAATCTAATTATCCTTGTGCAGGTGTCAAGTTCTTCTCACAAGTATGTGCTTGTGCATCCACCTGATATTTGGTTGAGTCATTGATTGAGAATTTGGATGGTGGTGGGGATCCTCTAAATGTCTTAGATGAATATGCCATAGTTAATTTACTAACCTTACATATTTATTGTTCTTCAATTTAGTGGCTTAGCTCTTTTATATGCACTTTATGATTCAAATGTAGGTAGCTAGGGTTTGTTCTTGAGGAGATAAGTGAGCTCATAGTTTGTTTGTGATTAATGAGAATGAAATTTGTTTTCAATTAATTAATATAAATTTTGGAATTAAATTATAATTCATTAAACATTAAATTCAAATGTCTCTAAACTTTCTTTGCTTGTTTAATTTAAACTTTGCTAGTTCATTTTGGCAAGTATGTCACATAAAAACTATAGACATTCATAAGAATGCCAATTTTGCTAATTTTTGTCATGTCACTCTTTTTAATTAAACTTAAATATGCCATGGAATATTTTAGAAATCATTATTCAAAATTTTCATTAAAATAGAGTTAACCTAAATTCTTGCAAAGTAAACAAATCTTGTGAATCAAAAATTTTGAACACTTTCACCAAACATTTTTTCCAAAGACCAAATTTTGACTGAGGCCTTCTGAAACAAAAGTTATGAAGATAAAATTATGAAGACTAAACACTAAATACCAAGTTATAAACATTTTCTTTGAACATTTTTGATAAACACTTTTGTTGAACATAAAAGTTTTGAGGACCAAGTTCTGAATATCTTATTCGAATACTTTAACCAAACACAAAAGTTTTGAAGATCAAATTATGAATATGTAAACTTATTGAGGAACATAGATGTCAAATACTAAAATGCAAACATAAAATTTGAATAAAAATTATAAATAAAACCTCCAAACAAGAGTTTTAAATATCTATTTCTTGTCAATATTAAAATAGGTGTGAAGGGTATAAGAATGCCTAATATTGACTTTTGAACAAAATTTTTGAAGACATATTTCAATAAAGTCTGAGACTTTTAAAAATTGTGTATGCTCAAATAAATTATGTATATGCAAAAAATTATGAAGAGTATTAATGGGTAAGTCTTAATAAGTAAAACATGCCCATTTTCTTCTATCAAATAGCAAAGTTAGGTGAAACATATAAAGCTCTTATGAAAGAAGATTTCAAAAATAGGATTTGACTTTTTAGATTATAGTGGTCCCTATTCAAGAAAAGGAATGGGTGTATGTTGAGTATAAATGGATAAACATAGTTTATATTTTATAATTGAAACTATGATACTTATAATTACATGTTGATTTCTTGAAATATGTAACACCTTACAAATCATGTAATGAAATGGGTCAAATTTATATACACTGAAAATAAAGTTGAAATAATAATGAAAAATTGTTAACTCTCCTTAGTATCATGCACTATATAAATTTCAAATATAAAGGGATTCGATACATCACTCTATTTGTTCCTCCCCTAAGTAGTGATGGATACCATCCCTCCTATATTATTTTCCAAAAATATATTAGATAAGGATGTCCATGTTATCAAAGTACCAAGGGTTAGGGTGCATCCTTTTGAACAATATTGCATGAATATTGAATCGATTGTGCCTATAGTTTATGATGCAAAAGCTAAATATGTCCATTGAATATGTAGTTTTGGATCAAATGAATACTATGATGAAGTCCATAGAGGTATTCCAAAAACAAATCCAAGATTAAATTCTAAAATTTATATGAATTGAAAATAAGTTTTCACATTCAATAAATTCACAATTTGCTAATTTAAATTTCACATCTATCTCTCCATCCAAAACCCATGTGCCTCAAAATATCTCATCTCAAGTATGGTTTAAAAATTTAAAATAATATATAACTAATGAATCAACATAAATATACTAATAATCTAAGTGAATACTAAGGCACATGGTCCAAAATAAAATTATCAATTAGATCTTATGTTTCTATTAAAATATCAAAATACTATTGTGATTATAATATAATTTTTGGACATCTTATTGATAACTATTGGGATTTGAAGAGTAAAATATAAAATATTATGGATAGTGATGATATTATATTCCATACATGCATTAAATCACCACTTTATTTATGTTCACCTTCCAACATTGAACAATATATTCAAAGTGTGCTTTCATATTCTAAGTTCAAGTTGTTATGAGAATTCTTATATGAACAAAAGTTATCAACATTTTAGTTACATGAATAAATTTTATGGAAGGAAGAAAAAGAGGCACCTAAAAATAAAAGTGTGCCTAATTATTTTACCCTAATTTAGATTAATGAGTTAGATTAATCTAATTAAGATAGAACTTTGAAATGGAATTTAGAATTATAATGATTGAATGTTCATGAGTTGGTGTGAAAAAATTCTCAATAAGGAACTAATATTATCTAGCTTTGTCTATTTGTAAAATTAGAGAGATGATATTAGCTATGGCATCTATATTTATATTACTAGCCCTTGGTATAAGCTCAAATTGGATATTTGTAATTTGTTGTTTTAGGGTATCAACTATAGTCTTATATGGAACCAACTTATCATCTTTGGTTTAGAAATGGTCGGTGACCTAATTGATGATTATTTAAGAATCACCATGAATCTTTATATGAAATATATTCCATTTTACTACCTATCAAAGTCTTGTGATAAGTGATTCATACTTATCCATGTTTTATGTATAAGGAAAGTTGTTTCTAAATGATTTAGGGATTAGATCCCCCCATGGTGTAATAAATAAGAGGTCAGCCCCCAATCCATGTGTAGTAAATAAACCATCAAAATAAATAATATAGTGATGTTCCTTAAGAGGTTTTTTTAATGACGTTCATTATGGATTCATCATGGAAATGAAATGTGAGTGGAATTATGTCTACAAGAGGTGCTTCAATGAGTTGATCTATAAGAGCTTGTCCCTTGATTACCTTCTGATTGCCATACTCTATGTCAAAATCACTAAGAAGCATGATCTATTTAGCCATTTTACATTGTAAATATATTTTAGATAGTAGATACTTGAGTGGATCTACTTTTGAAATGGCCATGGTCTTATTATTCAACATGTAATGGCATAGTTTTTTAGCTATGAAGACCATGGCCAGATAAGATTTTTTAATAGGTGCATAGCTATGTTCATATGTGACCAAGGTATGGCTTAGGTATAGTATAAGACATGATATTTTCCATTATCATCATGTTGAGCCAAGAGTGCCCCTAGAGAATTTTCAGTAGTGGATAGGTATAACAAGAATGGCTTTCTCAGCATAGGAGGTAATAAAATAGGTGGATTAGCTAAATAGTCCTTGATTTATTAAAAAGCTATTTGGTAGTGATCATCTTAGTGAAATGAAACTCCCTTATTCAAAATATGTGTAAATGGATGACACTTGTCTGCTAACTAAGAGATGAAGCATCATATTGATTAGATTTTACCCTATATACTATGGAGTTGCTTCAAATTAGTTAGTGGTGGCATCTTGATTATAGCATGGACTTTGGCCAAATCGAATTCAATTCCCCTATGAGACATAATGAAGCCAAGTAACTTTATTGAGGTTACTCCAAACACACATTTCTTTAGATTAATTCTAAATTTATACTCCTACAATCTTTTAAATATCCTATGTAGCATTGTTGGATAGTCAGCCCTAGTTTTGGATTTTCCTAATATGTCATCAACATAGTCTTTAACAATATCATGCATCATATCATGGAATATGATAGTCATGGCCTTTTGATATGTAAATATAGAATTATTAAGACCAAATGACATTACCTAATAACAAAATGTTCCCCATGGAGTGGTGAACATTATTTTATGGTGGTCTTCTAGTGCTATTCTAATTTGGTTGTATCCTAAAAATCCATCCATGACTGAAAGCATTTCATAACTTATTGTGGAGTCAATGATCATGTCAATATTAGGTAATGGAAAGTCATCCTTATGACAAGCTTTGTTATGTCTCAAATATTAGTATAGATTCTGATTCCTTCAAGATTTTTTCTAATAGGTACAACATTAGATATCCATTCTGAGTAGTCAATGGACCAGATATATCATGCTTCTAAGAGTTTTTATAACTCTTTCTTTACCAAGACAACATTGTGAGGATGCATCTTACATAACTTTTGTTTCACTAATTTGGCATCAGGATTGACCACAAGGTGGTTAGAACCAAGGTGGGGTCCAAATCTAGCATGTCAAATAAGTCCATGCAAAGATATTGAAAAATTATCTCAACAAAGCTATAAATACTTCACGTTCCTCCTCAGTGAGGGATGCACCTAATTTTATCCATTTTAGGTATGATAGAGTCTTGATGTTTACCTCTATTATATCTTTGACTACAATAGTTGAACCATCTTCTAAGATTTTAGGCAAAGACTTGAACTGTTGGACTATATTAGGGTCCTCTGTTAGGACTTTCTCTTCGACATCTTCTAGGCATGATGAATATGAGTCCCCCAATGGGAGATCTAGTCATGTGACAAAAAAAATTGGAAATTCTTGAAGAATTTGATCAAATACTTATTTTTATGCAAAACTAAACTTAGATCCATAGGCAACTTCATCATTGATTTTCTCCTAGTCTAAATTTGAATAAGAATGAACACCCCCATCTAATGGTGCCTAAAACAAATTTTCACCATAGACTAGCCTTTATCTTTACTTTTTCCCTAGTTAGAAAGCACCTTAGAGAGGTTTTCACTTTGGGACCTCAATGTTTTACTTATTTGTTTCTAGATAAGGGTGTTCACCCCTTTTCCAAAATAGGCTTCAAGATCTAATGTGATTGAGAATATTGATTTGTGATCTCCTAATGAAACATTTTCTCTAAGGCCTAAAAAGTCACAAAATACCTCATCAATTGGTAAAGTGGATTCTTGTTGGTCCCAATCTATTAATTGGGGATAGTATAATGGTAATGGGCTATAATGAATTAATAAGGTAAGGGTACAAATGCCATTGGTATCAAATAGGTTAGTCTCAACTAGGTCATCAAAGGTGAGGCTATGATCAAACTTTTTTATGCTATCAGCATCATCCTCACTAGGTGTTGGTGATGGAATTTCAATAAGATATGTGGGGTCACCCCAAGTAGTTTAAATCTAAGTCTATAATGTCTTTCATACTTAGTCATGGAAATTGGCTTGATGGTTCCTTGTTGATTCAGTCTGAGGTCTCTTCTTTCATAATTGTGATGCTCCATGATCTTATTGAGAATGGGATACTTTACACTTTTATAATAATCAGCTTGGTCATTGTTGTATAACCATGATTCATCCCCTTCAAGAGGGTCAAGTTCTAGGCAAGATGCTAGTACAAATGTGATAGGTCCCTTATCTTTATTATTTCATTACCAATGCATATGTGGGGTGAATTTAGGTCACCCAAAGGTTTTTGGATTGTAAAGAAGATTGGAAATATGAAATGTATCATGGGTCACATACTCTCCCAATCCATTATCTAAATGGTGAAATGATTAGAAGCTTTAGGAGGTAGCATGTGGCAAAGGAAATCTAAGGTATTAGGATATATGAAATTATTTGATGAAGGATCAATAAGTATGGACTTTCCTTTATCATGCTTGGAACTTGGATTCATGCCATACTGATAATTATAGCTTTGAAATTTTGCCTCAAGATGTTTATAGTGTTTATATGGATGTAAATCTCTTGGAATATTCACTTTCATCCCTGAGTGGGAAAACTTGATACATTGGTATAACATTGATAGGACTGCATGAATATCATGTAACCATGGCCTACCTAGAAGCTTATTATATGATAACTCAAGATCAAACACATGGCAAAGTGTATCATGGGTTAAAAGCATAATGATAACTATAAAACTAATGGTGCCTTATGATTCTCTTTCTTGATTATCATAGGCTTTGATGGTTATCATTTTTTGTTGGAGATCTACCATTATGTACCCAAGAAGCTTGATGAGATTTAGAGACACTATGTTGAGGCCTTATCCATTATCTATAAGGACACATTTCACTTTATGCCACTTTATATAAAATTTTATATATAATGGTTTATTATGGAGTGGGCCAAGGGAAGACATATCGCTTTGATTGAATGTGACTTGTTGGGTTGGAGCTAGGTGTCCAACCAAAGCTTGAAATTTAACAAGAGATATGTCACTAAAAATAGTGGATTGGGTTAAAAACTCATTCAAGATGTTCTTGTGGATTAATGATGTTTTCATCAAATATAGAATGGAAATTTGTGCTGGTATCTTCTACAATTGTTCTACAATATCAAACTTCTTATCTTGGTCAGTATTGAATGGTTTATTTCAAGGCTGATTGGATAATAGGTAAAGTGGTAGATGGTTGTGGGCTTGGGATAATAATATTTAACCTCTGAGTTGTGATTGTATAATCAATATTAGATATTGGATCATGATCACTAATAAATGTTGGGAATGGTGTAGGGCTAGATAAGACAAGTCTCAGTTATTGGTACACTTGTATGTGGTCATGTGGCAATTATGAGTTGTTAATATAAGTTCCAAAAGTAGAAGTCTAAGTTTGTTGGCTTGCTTGTATGTAGTCCTAGGTTAAAGAAGGATTATCCATGTAATTTGACTGAGTGTTGTTGTTTAGAAATGGTCTAGATTGATTAACATTTGGTCTAGGATTAATGGAGATGGTGTTAACACTACCCCCTACAATATGACCTATAACCCTATTGTAGTCATGTACAACTGCATAGTAGGTTTGTTGGTTATTACCATTCTGACCTTGGTTTTGTCTATTGTTCTATCATTATGGGTTTTGATGTTGATTCTATTGGTTAGGCCTTTGATTTTGATACTATTTATTTTGTTATTACAGTATCCAATGTTGTTGTTGTTTTTGTTATTTATGATTATTCTACTACTGGTGATTGTTATGTCAAGGAAAGGGATTTTGATAAATCCCAAGATTTTTATTGGAAGTGAAAGTACCATTATCCAATGTTATCTCCCCATTCTCCAATATATTCTTTTAAATACTTTATTTGCACACATCAACATAGATTATGCGTGTTGACTCGATGATATTCATAGAATTCATTTTATGGTACCAATCAAGATAAGGAATGCCTTGTAAATAATGCTTTGGTACAAGCCAACTAATCATATTAACAATAGAAATTTTGTATAATATGGACTCAATAGGCTCTCTTAGGTCACTAAAGAAATAATGCATAGGCATAGTTCTCCTTGGAGGAGGGGTTTGCAATGGTAAATGTTGTTGTATTTGTTACACAGGTCTTAGTTATTATGCTTTTAGCATTGGTGAGAGAGGTTGTTCGGTAGGAGTAAGCTAAAAAAATAGTGCAAGTGATGTTCACATTATTTATACATGATGTGACTTAGTTACTCCATTACCTAAAACATTATTATTGTGGTTAAATTCCTTTGGTCTTTCTTGTTTATTGGCTTGTGTCGGTTGTGATGCTTGTAATTGAATTGGATATTGGTTTTGTCCACTTCCCTAATTGGTAACTTAATTCTAATTAGTGAATGTAAGCTTGATTATCCCTTTATTAATAAGATCTCACTCAATCAATAAGCCTTTGTTGATAATCTCATTAAAAGTATGTGCACATTGTAGTTCTAGATGATAAACTATCTCACTATGAAAATTTTTAGTAAACATAGTAGCTAATTATTTCTCTGGTAAACTATGGGTGAATCAGCTTGCAAGGGCTCTTCATCACTGTAGATAACTTAAAAAAATCTCACCAACTTTCTACTTTGCTTGTGCTAAGTTAACCAATGAAATATCGTGTTCAAGATTATAGGAGAAGTGCTACACAAACTTATCAAAAATATCATCAAAATCTTTTACTAAATTCTTGGGAAACTTTAAGAACTACTCCAAGGCTTGTCTAGCCAAGATCCTTCGAAACAATAATAAAAGGTATATATTACTATATGTCACTAATTGACATGTGACAAATAACTCTGTTAAATGGGCCTTAGAGTCACCTTTCCATTTGTATTTATTAAATTTCAATGGTTCATATCCTAGAGGAAATGTTATTTGTAAGTACTCCATGTTGAATGGATAAGAACACACGTCATCCAACTTAACATTGTTAGTCTATTTCCCTACCTAAATGATACTAATTGTATCCTTTATTTGTTACAATTATTAGTATAGGAAACTAGAAGAAACATTGGTTTGATGGAGAATATTGGTTTGGTTAGATGGTTAGGAGGTCAAAAGTGGGACACTTTTACCAAGGTATGATGGAGATATATGTTTGGGTATATTGGTTTAGTTGGTAAATGGAGTAGGAATATGCATATGTGGATTAGGATGTACTTGAAATCACACATTTGGTTGTGTGATATTCTAGTTTGGGTTGGCTATGAAGGTTTGAATTGGAGGATTTTGTGGTTGGGATGGAGGGATATAACTATACTATGCCTATTGTGTTTGAAAAGGGACATGTTATCGACTAATCAAACCTTGATGATGAGTGGGAACTTATGGACCAAGACCTTGTCTCTAAACTTATGGCACATTTTAAACCGATGTTTGTCTAGTAAGTACTTGAGAAACATGAGATATTCCTTATTTCATGAATCCCTATGGGGAAGTGAAATGAAATTGAAGATTTTGTATCTATTGCTAATCAATATTTACACATTATTGACTAGTCATTATTTGGTTTTATAATGGTATACTAGTCTAAGATTGAAGAGGTACATTTGTCATTACTTAACAAAGTGGAACATTAGTTATCCCTTGTTGAGGTGGTAATACATTCAACCTTAGCTACATTAGTACACTAGATTATGCCTAATGTTGTGGAATACTACTCATCACTTTTTGAGTAGGATTCATCCCACCGGATGTGACATTATATGAACTAAGAATTTGAATAAGAATATGAGATTATTATCATGTTAGTTAATGAAACCAAATAAAAACCACACTAAAATAACATCTTCATGCCTAGTTACTAGGGTGAGCTTAGTAACAAAAGCAATTGACAAACACAACTAAAAAGTAAGGAAAAACAAGAATTCCTTCACCTTCCTTGGATTATACAAATGCATTTGTAGTAGTGGCTTACTCAATTTTGTGCTCATGAAGTCCTTGAAAATGAAAGCTTGGCTACCTCCATCTCTCCTTGGCACCTTTGGATTTGGCTTGGCTTGGCTTGGAATCAATTTGGCATGCTAACACTAGTTTGTATGGAGCTTTTGAAATAAATCCTACATTATAAATTTTCACAAATTAAGCTTAAAAATGATGTTCATGGCCTCTCTATTTATATATTTTCAATAATGACCAAAATCAACCATGATAGTCCATCTCAATATTGTGATGTGTGGTCATGGATTAATTGAATTATGTAATTAAAATACATAATTATCCTCATCATGACTTTGGAAGAAGGGACATTAACAAGGCATGGGGGGTAATAAAGAGGCATGGGAGACCCATAATCTTGATATTTGTGGTATTTATGGCCTAGGGATGTCTTCCCAAGAAATGAGGTCACCCAATGATGTAATTATTCAATATTCATTTCTAAAAACAATTTTTCAATAAGTTTCCATGGAATTATTAATTAAGCCTTGATTTGTATAAATTATCTCTTAAGTATGATTTAGCACTTTGTGTATAAATTACTCAAATTGATTAGAATGCCTTGTCATTATTCTAAAATTTGACTATATTAGAATTAGAAGTCAATGTCAGATGCATTGGATCCACTATCTCATTTAGGATGTTGACAACACCAAATAATAAAGGCACACATATCATACAATAAATTTGATGTAAAAGAGCAATCTAGAGCACCCAAATGTAAAATTGGCATTTTGACTTGAAATGATCTGATCAAAGTTAGTTAGCCCATAAATTTCATTGCCCCATTTAGTGATACCCTAGCCAAAATTGGAATTTTAATATGTCAATTTCATCTAATTTAATGTGGTTTAGTGTTTTTAGGCCAAATTGTGCATTTTGGTGGAAATTGGTCAAAACCCTGATTAGAGGTCATCGGTGGCCAAATTTAGTTATCTATAAGTTGTACCCTGATCTTATTCACCATAAATAAAATGTGAGGTAAAGGATGAAATTATGGTCTCCTATTTTTTAAATGCACTTATTATGAGGTAAATTTCCTCGACTTCTATGTCCATCAATATTTCATAGACTAATCATATGTTGATCTCAACATGCATAAGTAACTCTCAATCATACTTCTGTTTTGAGAGATTCATACCTCACACCCTTGTGCTACATCTAGTATTGATAAATTATCTATTTTATTTTCATCATATTTGGCCATAAAGTTTTTAATCATGGGAATCATCCTATTACATCATATGATAGCTATAAGGTTAACAATCTCACTATCTTTCTCTTCATGGGCCTAGGTCTCTCTTTGAGATTTCTCCTCTAGCTCCTAGGTGAGTGGAAGCTCTCTTTGTAGGTTTTTAATTTAATTCAAGGACTTTATAAACAACTCTATCTATCATAATCCTTTTAGGAAGGTTACAAGGATAGATTATGAGAGTTCTACTCTAGATACTTGCCTTACAGGCTTCTATCTTGGCATGCCCACTTCTATGGGAACAACTAAAGGTTGTGTAGCCATGCCATTCTAAATCATCACCTAAATGTTGGATCCAACATTATTTATATTTTTCACACTTTAATTTAATGTAAATTGTATTATCCTATCACCTTTCTTAGGATTTACCTTCTATGTGATTTTAGCATATATGTCTAGTCATTCCTTAACCTTGTGTGAACCTTAGAAATATGCACAAATAAGATACTACAGATAGTCATAATAAAGTGATATAATTATCCATACTTATAACATGATCAATATTTAATTATTCTACCTCATTTTCATTATGCATGTCCTCTATTTTCATGATGTAGTGCATAATCAACATAATCTCAGTTATACAAGCCACCATAGCCTTGGTTCACTAGTCTCTAATTGGATGGTATTACAATAATCTATAACATTTTATTTCATGCCTTGAAGATTTAATAAATCACCTAAAAAACATAAATATTATGGGTTGAGGCATAAAAAATATTATATTATATATAAACCTTAGTCTTGGTCACTTGTTTTAGTATAGGGAAGTAACATATGTCATGGTCCTCCCAAAAAATCTCATGAGATTATCAAGGTGAGAACACTACACCTAGTGTGACTAATATGGTTATTCCCTTCCACCTTGTAATTATCACACCATAATTTAGAGCATGTCATTAATTTATTTTTTTAATAGTTGTTAAAAAAATTAATCCATAGATTCAACTTGTGCATCCTTTATTGGGGTAACTCGTGTCAACTATCTCAATAGTTTTGACCCTTAAATTTGATTCCAATGTGTTGTACCCCAACATACACCATTTTTATCATGATTAAAATAGGGACCCATTACTTATATGAAATATTTATTCATGGTCCATACCAACCTTAGGTATTGTAATGTTGATGCATAGGTATAAGGTTGTTTTCGAAGTCTAATTTACATTATAAAATTCTAAAATAAATAAAATCAAAGATTGGGAATTATTCATGATTTATTTACCACATTTGAATCTTTATTTATATTTTAGATTCTTATTCAATGTCATGTTTTGATTTAATTAACTAACATGGCTAACAAAAAAAATAGTGTATTTATGTGTAGCACCCATTTCCCAAGCTTCAAATTTTCATTGAGTTCCATAGATTATGACATCTATCTATATCCCATGTACTCATAGTTGACTATAATCTTCACCAAATTTATAAATCCTCTCTAGCATCTATATTCCTAAGGTCATTCCATGTAGAATCATCTCATTTACTCTTATTTCTTGTCTTTCAAATTATATTCTAACTCTTTCAAGCATCCAAATCATCATAGTTCATCCATGTGTCAACATAGCATTCACTCAGGACATGACTAGTATTATTTAAAATTATAAGTCTTTATAGTCCCTAAATCCCTAAGAGTATTCCATGTGCCATAATCTCATTGATTCATAACCTAGAAGATAGAGGTAGGTCTGATAGAGTAGACAAATAATGAAGATCATGATAGGTGGCATAATCATATTCACTTAGGGCCTATCTAGGGACATATAAATTCAATATCTAAATAGCCCTAGATAATTAATATCATGATATGTGGTAAAATCTTAGTCACCCATAGTATATGGGAGGAAAATACATAATTATTATTCAAAATCTTCCAATATTCTTGAGATCATGTGAAGGGGAAAATCTAATTAACATAGGGCTAATAGGATAAAAAGTAGGGTGTTTGTTAGATTATATTATAGGGTGATTAATTTACCATAAAATATTATTGTTTCATTTTTTATTATTGTTTCACTTGTGACATCCATTTAAAGTATATTTTTATTGCACCATCATATATTTTATGATATAGTTATGCTATATTATTGGTTATATAATAGCCCTTGTAATTTTATGAATATTAGCTGAATATATTAAATATTTGCTCTTTCATTTGGTTTTAGAGAAAAAATATTTATGAGCCTAAGAACTCTCTAAGATTATTTAATATACCTTTTAAAAGTTTTGAACATCCAATCTAATATCATAGCCCTGGTTTTCAATGCCATTGGAGGTGTTTACTAATAGCACAATTGAGCTAGTATTACATTAAAAAAAATTATAGTTTGGACTACGTAAAGTCTTGTACAACATACAATGTTATAAATTTTAATAGTTGAACATGATACATAAAATATCACCATAATGTGCTATACGTTCTATTAAAATTCCAATAAAAGGCCTATAAAATCAATTTGATATGCTGGCACAACAAAAGAAAACTCTCCTTAGACAGACATCTCAGAGATGTTGAGTATCTCTCCTTGGATAGTGTGATTACTCTTTAGCCTTCTATTCATAATATCTTGATAAGGCATTAAATATTAAAGGTTGGTGGTTTCAATCACCTTTCTTCATGAATATTCCTCTATTGGATTATGCTAAAAGCATTCAAATGATATACAAGATATAAATTATCTTGCTAAAGACTGTAACACTAAAGATTGGCATCATTCTCTATTCAAAGTGCATGGATCAACTTAAATTATTCTTTGGTACTATGCTTGGAGTAAAGGTTGGTAGTCATTATTTATTTTCATCAAATAATATTTTTTAAATCCTTAAAACCACTCATAATACCTTTAAAACTGCCTTACAAATATTTCATTTGCTATAATTCTATTTCAAAACCACCTATTAACCAACCTATGGTATGCCCAAGGAGCATGGTTTTACTCATAAAATGCATTTATTATGGGTTTAAATATAAGTTTTTCCCTTCATATACTTATATTGATGCATAAGGGGGTTGGCAAGATATCTTTTTAGTAAAATAGAGGTGGGAGGTTCAAATACCATCAAATATTTTTTTGAAAAAAAAACCAACTTTAGCCCTAGGAATGTCATAAAAAAATATTTTTTCCCAAAAGAGGACAAAGAGCACAATTTGGTTTTTACAAAAAGGGGGGATACTATTTTGAATAAATAAATTAGTGTTTTTATGTCTATTGTAATATTTTTCAAAACTCATTATAATACTTCATTTTTATAAGTAAATTCAAGAACAAAAACATAAAATAGTGCATTTTTACACATCACAGTGTTCGATCATAGCTATGCATCTAACTCATGTTTATGGGTAATATCATCATGCTTGAGTTACTGTATACATATCCTAACATAGCTATAACAACAATGTCTAGGAATCAAACCTATAAAACATCGAGGAGAAATAAGGTCAAACATTCACTAAGCCATCCCTCCATTTTACTCATTCACTTCAGATGAAAGGTGTAAATACTAAAGGTGGAAATTCTAAGTATATAGTGATGTTATGTGTGTATTTGAGGAATTCCATCTAAACAAATAAAACTGATTGGCCAAACCTATTTTAGTACTATCCAAGTACCACATATCAATCTCTTTCACATATATTGATGCTTTTTTCATGTACCACCAAGTATACAGAAAGGATGAGCTTATTCCATGTACCAATGGGTATATTAGAAGGGAACATATAAATAAATGATTAGTATCTCAAACTAATGGTATAATGAAAGTGAGACCTTGATACCTAAAGTGATAAGGAATCAATCCATCACCTTTTATCATGTTCTTCACAATGGTAAAAAATGGACCAAAATTTCTTTTTGTTAAACTCGTAGCTTCTTTGTGGTGAAAAATATGACATTTGGTAAACTAAAATTAGGACACAATTGGAATTTGAAAACATTTGGCCTATTGTAAATGGATCCCTTGCCCAATAAGCTATTAACATTGATCAACAACATAAGTTTGACAAAGTCAATCAGAAGGTAAAGTTGATAATCATGTTCAAAGTATCAAATGAGGTACAACCTTATATCCATGAGGAAACAATAGTAAAAATTATTGGGATAAGCTCCAAAAATGAAGGAACTATTCTTCATTTTTAGAGTTAACTTCATTCTCTCAAATTTAGGTTTAGTGAAAAAGTGGAAGCTTTTCTACATCATGTTACAACCCTAAGGGCTTCACGCCAAGCATTGGGTAGAATAGTATCAAATGCATCTCTTGTACCTATTGTCCTAATATAACTACCACCCTCTTACAGGACATTTGTGACTACTTTGATAGTCATAAAATAGAAACCATATTTTGACAATTTGGTAAACATGTTGCAATAGGAAGAGTCTATGCATCCAAAAGAAAAATTAGAAGAACATTTTTTTGCCTCTAATCAACATAAATTAAAGAAGCATATCAAGTCTTCTAAACAAAGGCAAGGTCATCAATATACTTCATAGGGGGATAAACAATATAAAGTTTAACTTATATGTGGAAAAAAAGTTCATGAGATAAAGAATTGTTGGTATAACTCCTTTTCATAAGGCTTTTCAAGAAACAAGAATCCTAGTCACCAAAAATGATCTTATCCACATAAAGATTAAGGATAAAATAAAGGGCATTGGAAGAAGAAATCTAATCAACAAGGTAACATTGTTGAATATGAAGACACCCACTCCAATGAGGACTTCCTATATGCTACATAGTCTCATGATGAATTGACATTACAAAGTTCTATCTAGTATGCCAAATCAAGTACAACTCAACATATGACTAGAATAAAATATTGGTTCTACCACATGAATGAGACTACCCTAAAAAATCATGTCTCTTTGGGTGATGATTCATCCTATTGAGTTCAATGCATTGGTAATATCTCCTTACCACATGGATGACATGATTTCAAAATCTCAGATGTCCTATATGTCCTAAGACTCACAAATAATATTTTATCCATTAGTCAACTACTTGAACACAACCTCAAGGTTGAATTTGATTGAAAAAGTGGAAAAAATATGTGTTTGATCAAATATAAGTCAAAATGCTAGAAAATTGTTGCACCAACCTTAAGAGATGGAAAAATGTTCTAACTTGACTTTGTTTAGTCAAATGATTAAGAAATTGTCACTTGGAATTCAAACTCAACCAATATATGGCATCATAGATATGGTCATGTCAATTTTGGATACCTTAATATACTTAGCAATCAAAACATGGTCCATGGACTTCCTCAATTGAAGAAAAATACAAATCTCTACACTGGTTGTCTACTAGGGAAACAACATTAGATATATTTTGGTCAAAGTTCCCAAAGAGCATCAGGTGAGGTTGATCTAGTGCATACCAATCTATGCATTCCCATGAGATTCAATCACTATGGGTTTCAGTATTTCATGCTCTTTATTGATGACTACTCATGTAAGATGTGGGTCTACTATATAAAGACCAAAGAACAAGCATATAATACATTCAAAGAGTTCAAAGAAGCAATTAAAATTAAAATTGATAATCAAATCAAGGATATAAACTTAGATCAAGGGGGAGAATTAAATAGTAAATCATTTTCCACTTATTTAAAAGAACATGGCATTCATCGGTAAATGACTCCACCATACACTCCATAACAAAATAGTGTTGTAGAATGGTGAAACTACACTATCATGGAAATGGTGCATACATGATTGAATATTTAGCTTTAGAATGCACATATTTGATAAAAGTAGTGAAAACATTAATATTTTTTTAACAGGTCACCCACTATACCTCTTCATAATATGACTACACATGAAGCCTGGATAGGGCATAAACCTTCCATTGCTCATCTATGAGTTTTTATATGTAAGGCTTATATGCATGTTCCTAAAAGGAAGAGAAAGAAAATTGACAATATATCCATTTATTATATATTCTTAGGGTATAATTAAGATTCATTAACCTATAGACTGATGGACCTTAAAAAAAATAAGATCTCCATAACCACAGATGTAGAGTTTGATGAGAAAAGTAAAACTAGTTTGCCTTACACAAACTCGCATGATTTAGTAATCAAACCTATAGATAATTTAGAAAGTCATAACCAAATTGAGGGTGATAATGATGATGAGGATGATTAGATAGTTAATGTAGATCAACCCATAAGAATATTACAATATATGCCTAAATGGTAGACAAGAACATTAAGAGATGCTAAACTAGATAGAACTCTAGACACATTGACTAATGGACCAAAGAATCAAAGAATGACTCAAGATGAGATCAATTTGGCCCTAATAAGCACAGTTGTAAAATCAATAGAGCCCTTGAAAGTTTAGGAAGCCCTAGAGTCTAAAACTTATAAGGATGCCATGGATGCTTAATATCAATAATTTATGAAACACAACACATGGTAGCTTGAATATATTCCACCAGGGAAGAACCCAATTAGCTATAAATGGGTCTTCAAAATGAAATAAAAATTAGATGATAGTATAGACAAGCATAAGTCTAGAATCATGGCTAAAGGATATGCATAGAAAGAAGGCATAGATTATGAGGAGACATTTGCTCTTATGGCCAAGATCAAAACAATTTGAATGATATTTTCTCTAGCTACATAATTTGGATGGAGGATCCACCAAATGGATGTAAAAAGTGCCTTTCTTAATGGAGATCTATAAAAAGAAGTTTACATGACACAACCATAAGGTTTTTTCTTACTTGGTAATGAAGGAAAAGTATGTAAACTCATAAAATCTCTATATGGTCTCAAATAGGCTCCCTGATCCTAGTACATAAAGATAAATGAACATATCATCTAACATGGATTCCAGAGGTTTCCCTATCATCCAAATATATACCTTAAATAGTAAGAGGGAGAGATTGTGATTATTTTAGAATAAGATGATGATCTAGTCATCACTAGAAGTTTAGTGAATATGATAGATGCAACTAATAAATATCTTAACCAATCATTTGACATGATAAATCTTAGGCTTCTACACTATTTTTTTGGATTATAAGTATGACAAAGGAAAGATCACATATTTGTATCCCAGATGAAATACTCCATGACAATGCTTGAGAAATTTAGGAAGATCGATAGTAATCCAATTATTAAAACTATGGATACAAGGCTTCATTTCTTTCATATAGATCCATCAACATAAGTAAATATAACTCTCTATCGGTGGTTTCTTGGGAGTTTTATTTACTTAGCATATACTAGGCCAAATGTCAACTATGTAGTTAGATATCTTTTAGAGTTCATGCAAGAGTAAAAAATATCCCACTAGAAATTAACAAAGCAAATACTAAGATATATCAAGGGTACAATGGAATTTGGCCTAGAGTATAAGAAGAATGATAATTTCTTCTTGATAGGATATTCAAAATCAGATCACGCAGGAAATATTAATGATAGAAAATCCACTTCTAAATGTGTATTATTTTTAAGATCTAGTCCTATATCTTGGGGGGGAAATAAATATAAATTTTTTTCTTGATCTTCCATTTAAGTATAATATCATGATACAAGAGGATCTATTTTCAAAGTGATATGGTTATGCTGCATAATGGAGGTATTAGGAGTACCATAGAAAACACCTATCATCTTGTACTATGACAATGAGGGTGTTCTCAAACTTGATCATAATCCCATATTTCATGAATACACAAAACACATTGAGGTGAAAGTTTATTTCATTCATGAACATGTACAATAACACAACATCCAACCCCAGTATTTCTTGATAGAAGAACAATGTGCATATGTCTTCACCAAGTCACTTGCATGTGACAAATTTAAGACATTTAGATAATTTCTCTCCTATTCACTTCAATTTATGATGAATTAAGGGGGATAATGTTAGATTATATTATAGGGTGATTAATTCACCATAAAATATTATTATTTTAGTTATTATTATTATTTCACCCATGACATCCATTCTGGGTATATTGTTGTTACATCATCCTATATTTTATGGTATAGTTATGCTATATTGTTGGCTATGTAACAACCCTTATAATTTGATTAATATTAGTTAAATATATTAAATATGTTCTCTTTCAGTTTTAAATCTTATGTTTATTGGGTGAACATGATCATGGTAAGTGCCATAATCTTGTGATAACATGGATTAATTACAAATGCAAATTCTTATAGCTAGATAGAAGCCAATGTGCAAGAAGAGGACACATGGAAAATAAACCTAGCAAAGATGACTAGAAATTTTAAATAAAATTGGGAAACAAATCGAAATCCATTACTTACATTGATTTCACATGAACTACACATTCAAGATTCATATTTTGGAAATATATGTTAAATATGAACAAACCTCAAATCACTTTGCCATTAATGTATAAGCTGCATATTAAATACTTTGATCTCTTAGATAACCAAACCTCCTAGTTTTTTTTAGTGTATTTTAAAGTATTTTTAATAAATATACAAAAATCATACATAGTAACATAATATAAAAAGTGGCTTCTCCAAAATTAGCTCTCAACTAGGCCCCCTCTTCATACTCTACTACTTGTAGCACTAAGTATATAAACATTGTGTTTGATAAGAGTTCCCTCAATCTAAAGTTTCCACCATATTTGGATATCAAGGATGAAGTGGATTACATAGTACCATATTCATCATGGGATAATTTATCTCAGGAGGATCAATGAGTTACTACCAATTAAGAACATAGAACTACATAATACAATGATAAAATTCAAGGTAATGCCCTATATAGACTTACTTTGTGATTTAATTTTTGATATAACTTACACTAGAGATTTATTTCATCTTATAACTCATATAAGTGCACCTTTTTTATTTATGGAGAAACATTTGAAATTTATCTTAGGCTTATAATGCTTAAGGTCACTTATAACCAAGTTTCATCTAATGTTTAGATGGAAAAAAATGCAATAGCATAAAAACTAAAATAATAGTTAAAAAGGGTGAGAAATTAAACACAAAAGGGGGTATTTTATCCAATCCCATAACTAGGTTAATAATAATCATTAGGATAAAAATCAAACTTATTAATAGATTATATGGTTTCCACAATACCACTTACATAAAGGTAGATTGGGTGACCTTGTTGGATATTCTCTTGACTTTAGACATGATCATTGATTTAGGAGAGCTTATCACTATTAGATTAAAGGAATAAATGTTAAAACTAGAGAAAAATCTAGATGATGTAAATTTTTATATGATGTCCTATTTGTTGGATTTATTCATAGGGATGGTCCACAAAACTTATGGGGAACCATGGTATCCATCTACTGAGTACCTAGATAATAGAATTTGTGATGATTATTATTGTTTACATGTTTATAAATTTAGGAATAAAATCCAAATAATTTGTGAAGATATTTATCATCAAGTATATTAGGACATATACAAAAAACATATGCCTAGGTTGTTTGAATATATGATAAGGAACATCTTCAAAATGGGAGACTATTGGTACTACCCAGACTGTAATATCATTAGAATTGAAGGAAACAAAGAACCTCCCTTATATTTTCCATGACATGTCCAAGAGAAGGTGGATGAAAAATAAATTTTAAATCAATTTTACATTAATGTGGATGAGGATATTGGTACCAAGCACAAAGACTAATACCATAAAAATCCCCTAAGAATTGGCCAACTTCAGTTTGTAATAAGAACACATCTAAATTCAATGGGATAGTTGAGGGTTTATTATGACCTAAAATTAGCCCAATATAAATATTGAGACCCATGTAAAGAGTTATGATCTATTTTAATCACCTTAGAGATAAGAATAAGGTTATCATCAAGTATGGTCACAAACTATATGAGCATGATTTTATCTTCCTCAATGCTTTAGATAATTATAAATTTTGTATATTTATGAACAAATATAATATGATAATGATAATTGATCAATCAATATAATATGACCCTAAAATCACTAAGGAGTGAGGAAAGAAATAGTGGAAGAGGAAAAAATATCCTAGATTTATCAATGGCCTTAACCACAATCTCAAATTACAGATGAGTAAGATTAGCCTCCCTCTCCTACACAAGAAGAAATTAATCCATTAGAAGGAGATCCTAGCAACCGAAGGGAGATGAATCTTTAGACTACGAAGGAAATTATTAAAGATCTTATTGGTCCTCATTCAGTTCTCACTCATCTAATTTTTACCACTTTAAGCACCAAAACTACAATTATGAGGACCTTATCTCCTCCAAATAGAAAAATAAGGACATTTTATTAGGTACCCCTATCCTCACTTACTATAGTTACAAAATTAATTATTTCTAAGTTTATACATAACTATTTTATGTCCCCCTAGCTAGGGGCTCGCATCTGTGCGGCCCCTTCAAACCCTTCCTCACGTCTGCACGACACTATAATGTGAGATCTATTATTGTGTGGAACTTTATTTTTCCCTTAGATTTTTGTATTGCAGATGGAACTCAGGTTGGATTTCTAGCCTTAGTTTGACTACCATCCCAATCTGGTTTGTGATGGAAATAGTGAACAGATGGGAGAAACTTTGTTTCCTTTGTGTTGGAGCACACCGTACGGAAGGTGGCTCTGGTGGTGGTTACAGGTGACCATGAATAATAACCAATGACACTTATTAAGGAGTGTAGGGGAAGGTGGCCACCATGTTGAACAAAACCCTAACCTTTATGGATGCCTTCTTAGACTTTGGCAACCAGATCTGGTTATTCACCATCACCTTCTATCGACTGGGGTCATGGCTCATGTTGATGTGCTTCTAGACATTGGGGATTTCTTTGATGATGTTTTGATTGCCATGGCAGCGAATCCTCTAAGAATAAAGGGGGAGAATGGGTAGATGATTAGGTGGATGGAATGGGCACTGGTGGCACTGGTTCTGGGGCTTGTTTCTTTGATTGTGGTGCCATTTTTTGTGGGCAGTGCAATTTTAGGGTTTGAGGGCATGGTAGAGCATGACCTTTTTCTCGATATGGAAATGGCCATCATTATTAATGGATCTGATGGTGTCTCAATTAAATCAAAGGGACAAAGAAACTAAAGGTATTTTATATAATTTTAATGTCTTGGTAAATGCTTGTGTGTTGTTATTTTTTAATGCAAAGGCAACTTGCATTGTTGGATAGGGTAGAATGCTAAAGATATATATTTTTTAGCATTATTTTCCCTATGCTGTAAGCTCTTTGAGGTTTCATGTCCTTGTAAAACCTAGGTAATTTTATTGGATTATGTTTGTGGTTTTAGGTCCCTGTAAAACCTATTTTAGATGCTACTCTTTAGTAGGTTTAGGACTGCTTGTCCTGGTGGTTGTTAATGATTTATCTTTCTTGTTTATGTTAAAGGGTTTTGGGTTCCCTTCAAAACCTACTTTTACCATAATCTAAAAATATTTTATGTCACTTACATATACCTCTCTTTCCCCTCAAGCACATCTAATGAGTCTACCTTCATGGTCTGAAAAATGTGTTGGGATAACCACCCAAACATTTCCTAGTGTATTAGTTTCCCATCCATCCACTCTTACTTTTACCACCATTATTTCACCACATTCAATAGTAATTACCACTACTACTATGGCTATCTTCTTACTTTCACCTTCCCCTTCATCTCATATTCCCCCCATAACCACTCACCAAGGGAAATCTAGAATTACTCTAGCCTCTTTCAAGACTTATTAATTTAAAGAAAGACCATCATCAAGTCTATTTATCTCAAGAGGACCTCTTAATGAGGAACCAAAGGAAGAACATGAAGATATATTTTAATTAGTAGATTACCCAGTAGATGAGGAAAAGGAAAATGTGTAAACTATGGATTAACTAGATGAAGAATTGGATGAAACAAAAGTGCAGGATGAATCAATGGAAAAGATAGAGCTATAAAGGGAAAATTCAATGATATTGAGAATCTTGGAAGAAGAATAATAAACTCTAGATGATACACAAAACTAGAAAATTATTAATGTTGAAGAAAGGTAAACCATTAATAAGGTATTTTATTCTCTTTCTCACTCCCTTACAATTTTGGATGTGAATATTATCAATATATCTTAAACAAGATCTATTATTTCTAGTTCCCCATCATATTTTTTTCAAGAATATTTAATAAAACCAAGCCATTGTATGCTCATAATAGAGACTGAACCTTTGAGAAAGAGGTCATTAGTACTTTTAATTTTTCCATTCTTTCAATTTTAGTGAAATTAAAAACTCCCAAAATGAGAATGATTTTTATATTCTTAGTATTCTTTTCCATTTTTAATACTTGATATCCACCTATTCCTCCAAAACCCTAAACTCAATTAGAGGCATATATACCATAGTCTACACTAGTAGAATCATCTATAATGGTCATATCAAATACCATAGCCTAGATAAAGTATCAGGATAGCATAGGTTCATTAAGTCACCTCCCCAATTTCCCATCTACATAAGTGATTCAATGTTACCACCAAGAATCACTCCACCTTCTATGTTTGTAGAGGTTGACTAACCTAAAAAATAAGGAGAACTCATTGTGACTTAGTGGGTCAAATATTTATAAGATAAAAAAGGATATAGGAAAGGATTGGTACTAATAGAGTTACCCATAGTCTCCACTTATTTTGATAAGTAGAGTGACAAAATTTAAAGGGTAAAGAATATAAATCAATTAGACAGTAACATAGGGGAAGAAATAATGTTGAAGAAAAGAGAAAATATCCCCTTGACCAAAAAGCATAACAAAAATATTATTGACCCCACTAAATATATATATATGACTTTTGATATTTCATGAAATATACTGGAGAAGCTTGGAAAGAAATGTAAAAGAGTCAAGATCAAGATAAATAAATACTTATGTAGAAACAAATTATTCAAGATCACTGATAAATTGTGGATAACATCTAAAGTGTATCCATAAAGATATATAATATTTTGAATACAATTATAAATTCTATGGGTGAGTCCCAACCCAAATGGGATAAGGTAATAAAATTATGGAAACAATTTAAATAAATTGAAAAGTGGCTCAACTTCTTGGTTCAATATATAAAGAATAGTGCATATAATCATTTAAACTTGATGACTACCTATGATGTATCATGGGCTTTAAATTATGTGATTCCAAAGAGAGATGGTGTCTTCAATTGACATATGTAAATGAAATCTTTGGTAAAATAGATCTAGGCTAGGAAAAAAAGGCCATAGAAATCTTAAAAGACATGAGGGTAAAAAAATGATAACCTCTATAGGGAAGTTGATAAATAGGCCCAATTTTTAATCACTTCTCAAAGTAGCTATATACATCTTTAAGAAAGAAGTTGAAGGGATGATTTATAAAACCAATGAATATATTCTAAAATTGATCAATTTTGCAAAGTATATGGTAACTAAGGTAGATGCACTCAGAGCTAAATTCAAAGCCTCTAAAGCTAAGTACACAAGATTGATGGGTGAATTTAATCAGATATTTAAACCTTCCATGCTCAATTTTGACATTATCAATAAATAATTTGAATTTTATTATGCATTATTTGAAAAAGTAAAGGCTAGATATTAAGGAGGTTACTAGGGCAACATCTAATACTCATCCAAAAACAACATTAGCAATACAACCTCAAGTGTCATTCCTCCTAGTAGTGTTTATTCCTTCTTAGCCAACTAATGCTTCATCAAAAACAACTATTGCCACATACTTAAAAGTGCCATCTCATAACTTAATTTCCACATTAGCATAAATCTCTCAATTCCTTTAATATGCAATAATGTATACTTCAATAGGACCTAATTTAATTCCTCAAGAAACTACAATGGTTATGATAACTACTTTAGTTGTAAAATATAATATGCAACCATTTTACTCTTCTAATGGTACTACATTAGTACCTCCTTGTGTGTGTGTGTGTGTGTGTGTGTATAACATACATACATACACATGCATGCATATGTGCACGTGTGTGCAGATGCACACACACACACACACACACACACACACACACACACACACACACACACACACACACACACACACACACACACACACACACACACACACACACACACACACGTGCATGCACGTGTGCACATGCACACGCGCATGCACGCACGCGCACGCATGCACACACACACACACACACACACACACACACACACACACACACACACACACACACACACACACACACATGCATGCATGCATTCATACCTACATACATGTGCACACACACACACACGCGCACACACACACACACACATGCATGCATGTATGTATGCACACACATGCATGCATACATACATACATGTGTGTGTGTGTGTGTGTGTGTGTGTGTGTGTGTGTGTGTGTGTGTGTGTGTGTGTGTGTGTGTGTGTGTGTGTGTGTGTGTGTGTGTGTGTGTGTGTGTGTGTGTGTGTGTGTGTGTGTGTGTGTGTGTGTGTGTGTATAACACACACACATATGTATATTTATGTATGTAGGTATGTATGTATGCATGTATGCATGTATGTATGTATGTATGTATATGTGTTCATACATACATACATATACATATATTTGTGTGTGTGTGTGTGTGTATGTATTTATGTATTTATATATATCTACACATAAATGCATATATGTTTTTATATTGAGTTAAGACTCATAGTCTCAAATATATTTTGGCATATATGTATTACATTTTAATAAACTTTAGTTGCGAGATTTTATTTATATTCATATCTACATACATACACATTATGCATGAGTTTTGATGTACAATTTATTATTAGACAATGTAAATTTAAACTTTTATTGGAGGATGAGGAAACCCCTCCCAAAGATATATATATTTTTATCCTCATAATTCCAAATGGTGGATAATTTTTGGATATAAAGATAAATAAAAAGTTCTATGGATTGTTCTATAAGTATTTTCTAGACATGACACCTTTAATTCTTCTCCAAATATATGATTCATTTAATAAGTTCCATTATTAAGGTATTTTAGTCTTTGGATTGTGTATAACTATTACTTTATGTATTTATTCCTATTTTTCATTAGCTAATTTGAATGGCTTATGTTTAATAATCATAATCTCCCTTTGTAGATGTGCAATTACAGTCCTACAAACACAACCCTTGATTATGAACAATAAATTTTACTATGTCTAGTTTCATTGGATCTTAAATTTTTTTGACCATTTTATGTGATAATAATATCTAACAAGAATTAGTTTTAATACTATTTTTCCAACCCATAGTTCAAGATATAGTTTTGAAGGGTTTCATCTAACTTTGATTTACAAATTTTTTTTTGCTTTAACATTTCCTTCTTTTTTGAGTTTATTTTGTTCATGTCCACCTTAGGTGAGATTCATCCATCCATACATCTCAATTAGGTATAGAATCACATCATATCTAAATCATTTGAGGTAAATAATTACTTTATTCATTATTATTCCACCACCAAGTTGTTTACACAACTTAATACACTACAACTCATGACTTGGAGTGGATATATTTCATTGATCATAAAATTTTAGAGGATACCTCATAAGATTATCTAGTGTGCATAAAACCCACATCAACATAGTAATTATCTTGACTCATAGAATGTAATAATTGATATAGAACATTGAATCAACACATGTAGTCCCATAAAAAAACCATTGGGCATGTTACATAAGGTGAATTGCATATGAGAGCTTACACACTAATATTTTAAACCTATCATCATATGGATATACATTCTCTCACATCTCTTTATTAATTATTTTGAGTGTAGAAATGTTATATTTCTCAAACCTAAGGATGATAAATTATTTGAGGAATGCATCCTTAAAAAAATTATAATCCACAATGGTTTGGGTTGGGTCTAACTTCATATAATAGGTATGTGTATATACATAATATTTTTCAAATTTATAAATTATTGATACTTAATCTCTTGAAAGAACACATCAAATATCAATTTCTTGAACTGAATGAATTAAATGGTGAAATTAGAAAGTGGCTGGAAAACATTTAGTTCTTTATAGTATATTTGTCCCCTATAACATTACTTAAAATCACTACAAGCTACTCTTATCTAATTGCCTAAACAATAAAAAATAACGTATACACTCCCCTAAGTAATTCACCACCCAAAATAGACCTTACCTAAGTAACACCCCTTTTTATTCATTTTCATACTATGTCATCCTAGTTAACCTTATTATAAACAAACATTATGGAATTATGTCAACACAAATAACCTAGTTCAAGACCTAACATATATATTTACTACCAAACAAGGTCAACCCAACTAACCTTATCGACTAAATTCAAGAGAGGTTTTAAGGTCAATCCTGGCTATAAATACCCAAATTTATTTTTACAGAGATGATCATTAAATTACACATCATTACATATTTAAAATTTAATTATACTATCAATTAGAGGTTTCATTGCTTAAATTTTTTCCTTGGAGTAATAACACTTGTCATGTGGAGGTCTTGGATGCATACAAGAAGTCTTGTAGTCTAGAGATAATTTATCCTTGTTATCCTTACAAGCAACAACAATCTCTTTCAAAGAACTAATTTCCAAGGGAGATATTGAGGTATGATGGGTTAAATCAAAAAAATTTAAGTATACTCCTAGCCCTTCATATTTTTATAAGTAGATATTTTAAAAACTAATAGATTGAATTGTATCTCTCCTTTCTTAGATTACTTATATATTATCTTGAATAGAATATCTTTGCTTGTTTACAATCTTACCCATTTATTCCATAAGCTTTAGTGAGAACTAGATTCTCTTGAATATTCATTTAATAGATTAACTTGTAAGTTTATTTAGTATATTAGCTTGATTATTTTTATTACAATCATAAAACCTAACTAGGGTTACCATATGATGGTATTTGACTAGAGGCCTTAAAAACCTATCATTTATCATTGTATGGTAAGATATCCCTTAGTTTAGTTTTAGTAGATCCATCATTAGTCATGACCATGATATAAAAAATTATTATTAAGTGTATTATTATTTGATTACCTTCTTTGAGCTTGGATACTATTGATTATGATAAGTTATAGATCTATCTTATTTTGATTACATAAATTATGGTGAACCTGACATGAATATAAACCTTGAAATTTTTGAATTTTTATTTAAAATCAATTGGATCAAGCCTATCAATCTAGTTTAACATTTTGTGCATAGGTTTTCATACTTCATCAAGTATATCAACCTAGTTTGGCTCTCTATGTGTAGTTTTTTTGACTTCATCAAGCCTATTGAGCTAGTTTATCTCTTTATTTGTAAGTTTTATACTTCATCTAGCCTATCAACCTAGTTATATAGTTTGTGCATATATATTTAAACTTTGTTGATTCTATTGACTTAGTTCTATATTTTACTCATAAGATGTTTAGTCTCGACTAACTGGATGGAACTGATCAACCCAATTGCTTTTTTTAATTTCTACATATAACTAAATCGACCTACTTAATTCTTTCTTTTTTTTTTAAATTTCCTTTTAACAAACTATATTGATCTAATTGACATAGATTTTATTATTTGTTAAGGTAAAATAAGCAAGTTTTATAAGGATCCTAGAACTTGAGTTTAAATAGAATTAATTTTTAAAAAATCAAGCCCTAAGAGTTAAAGAACACAATATAGTAGAGCAAAAATAACTAGAAGAAAACTAGTGCAAAAGACAAAATAGAAAAAATAAAAGAAAGAAATTACTTAGGGAGGGTAGTTTACTCTATGAGTACCCTAGTATCATCCATTTCCTCCACCTTATCCATTAACCTATTCTAGATTATCTTTACCTGAATCTTATTACTTGGTCCTTAAACAATATCCTTTAGCATAATCATTCTCAACTTCTTTCGAGGCTTCTCCTTATCTGATGAATTATTGAGGGGGTTCATGTTGAGGGGTTTGAAGAAGGGTTTTAGAGTGAGATAAACCTCCTCCTTCCAAAAATCCTATTTCTAGGGAGGAATCTCTACCTCATTGTCTTGAGTAAAATCCTCTATCATTCTAGTGGCTTCTCTATTAATGGATTTTCATTCCTTGATTAGACTAGCTAGATAAAGTTCTATTACATGAAGTTTACTATTAAAACCCTCTAACTATCTCTTATTCTTCTCAATTAAATCATACAAGGGGTATTTCCCTTTTTTAAAATATTTTGCAACATTCCCTTCATAAAAAATAATGGGTTTTGGTTTGTTTACTATAAGGTAAAGAGGAAGTTCCCCTATGGTGCTCTTAGAATTGGAGCTTGTAAGGGAAGGGTTAGGAAGAGGTCAACGAGAGTCCATGGTTAGGTCTTCTTTAGGTAGTCTTCCTCCATAAAAGACCATCCTAGTGGGACTTATTTCCTGTGCAAGGTCTCACCATGCTTGACAAGTAAGAAAATAAGGCCTTAGTGGATGATAGTATTTGTTTCATTAATTTGAAAGGTAAGGGTTGTGCTTTCTAGGGACTTTAGCAAGTAGTAGGGCAAACAAATTTTAAAATATTAAAAATTATTAAGAAATAGTAAGTGGTGCAATAATATTAGGTTAAATTTACCTTCCAAAGTAAGGTAATTCATGATTTATAAGCACACCTCTAGCCAGTACCTTGGTAGGTCCATTCACAAAAAACCCCTTTTATCAATTTTTAAAGTCTTATTTATCTTTAAAAATATTTTCATGAGATTTATTTTATTTGATTTGTCATTAAAATATTTATAACCCTCACATAACATTCTAATCACCTCACCAATCAACTTCTTAGTGACATTAATTTTAATACCACTTATTTCCATAGTTCTTTTATTCCATGTTTCAGTGAAATCCTTAGTAAGATCTGCATCATGACCTATGATTCTATACATTATTCCATCAGACCTCCCTTATACACATTATTCTATAAATTATTATTATATCAAATATCTAATCATGAATTCATATCGAGGTTGTCTTTATCTCCCCCATTCTATGCTTACCTGAGGGAAGAGTGTTTGAATGGTGCCAAGGGTCTGCCTTTTCCTAGTTAAGTTTGTAGTTTATGGTAGCAAAGGGAATAAATGAAAAACCTTTCACCCAATTTGGAGAAATAAATTCCCATGTTGAACTATAATTAATTAACATGATATTTAGAACATGGTGAGCTAGATGTGATTTCCATGCCCAATGACATGATAAACTCATTTAAATTGCCTTGGTGATGTGTAATGGGATGTGGTTGCTTTCATGCTAGATAGATTGACATAACTTTATTTTTACATGATTTATCAATTTTATTTATAATAGATTAACTAGTCTGACTCTGTTTAATAATATTATTTTCCATTTTTGTAGGTTTAAATACTTTCCTAGACAACATAGTTCAAAATAATAATTTATCATCTTCAAGAAAAACTATTGCATTGACCTAATTGACTTAGTCTTATCTACCAGGTTCACTCTAACAAACTAATTACTTTTACTTTATCAAATTTTAGGAATTTTTTTCAACCTTTTAGTTAAAATTTAAATTTAGTACTCTTTATACCATTTTTTTGTTTCTATAAAATTGTACCTACATATTCAATTAGGTTGATTGACTCAACCTATATCTATTTTTTTCTACCCAAAAAACTAAGTAGACAAACTTGATTATGTTTATTCAGGATTTTTTTTTGTAATATACTAAGTTGATTATCTTGACTTAGTTTTATTTTTTTTTATCTTACTTGATCAACCCATTTGATCTTGTTTTGTTTGTTTTTACTTTATTATTCAATAAAAGGAAATTAAATTATATTGGATAGTAATTAATCTCAAATTAATTTTTTAGTTGGATACCTATTTATTTACTTTCCAAAAATTACAACTTAGATTTCAAAATATTGATTTTCTCTTTTATTTTTGACTTTGTTTGGCTTTTCTTAGAAACTTTGTATTAACAGTTTTAAAACTACTTAGTTACTATCATGAAGGGATATTTTATACTCTATTTTTGGACGTTGTCTATCATTTAGAAATATCATGGTGTGAAGAGATCTCCTCAATACTCATATATATATAGTAAAAATTTAAACATGGTCTTTAGTTTCTATGTACCTCATGGTATTTTGGGAATACCTAAGATTTCCCTCTTTATTGAACCTTAAGAATCCAACCATCCATTTGATTATGTGGTGCATCGGTTAGTGGTTAGCATCAAGAATATACTTCCATATTACTCTTAAAAATCAGTTTAGTGGGCTATAAGAATGGTACTTCCTCTATAGAAAAGGATCTAAAATATTGGGTCAAAACTATCCAATGGATAAGCATCTTTGGAAGCCTACACTTTCGATCAAAACCTTTAGTATAACTTAATGATATTATTTTAAAAAAATTAATTAGATTTTAAATTACATTCTTATTGATTTTTGTTTTCTATTCTATTTTGTAGTACAAACTTGTATTAGCCAATATTGATAAAATTTATGTGTTGTCTATCATAAATAGATCAACTAGATCGACCTACTTGCCTATGCCATTTGATTTATTTTTAGCATTTTAAATTAAAAATTTTAGATTTAAACCATTTAATTTTTATATAAAATTCAAAACTTTGTTTACCAACTCAACCCCATCTATTATATACTTTTCTATTTTTTTACCCACATAACCAATTTAACTTAATCTATTAAAAACTATTTTATTTTCCTATTTGTCCAAAACTTCATGAATGAGATTGAAATAGTATATTATAGACTATTATATTTATCTAACCCATTTTACCAACTCGACCTAGTCTTATCCCATATTTACCTATCATCCCATCTATCTAACTAGATCAAACATATTGAATTTGTTCATTTTCAGCCTTTAAGTTTATCATTTCCCTAGTAAGTGTTTAAATAAAAAATTTCATCATGCAACATTTATTTTAAAATTATACAAAGAAAAATCAAATTAACATGATTATTTTCACTAATTTGAATAGAATCCCTAAGACACATTATGTGATAACTAATCTAGGACATATCAACATTCATGTTACTACTAAAAATACCAACTATGGGATTCCTCCCTATTTGACTACACTTAATCCTTCATTCCTAAAAATGGTAAAGGATGAAAGTGACCTTGAATGAAATGATCCTCTTCATTAATGAAAACCCTCAACATCAAGGTAAGGATCCCATAGTAATTTATAACCTCATGATGGAACCTCATATTGGAGAACCCCATTCACTTTCATCTATCATTTCTATAGGATTTGGTGAAAGTCATTTTATGACTTCCACCATATCCTTCTCTTCTATCACACCTCCATATAATAGTATGACATCATCTTCCTTGACTTCTTACCCTCCAAGCTATGTATTTATAAAAACATGGTAAGTGACACCTTTAGTGGGTCCACTCAAAATACCCACACCAATGCTCAATTCCATCCAACTACTAGTGCATCTCAGGACACAAGTACATCTAATGCTACTAGTGCATCTAAAACTCTTAATGTCTCGCATAATAATAACACATATCATGCATATTATACTAGTTAAAATACAATTAATACTAATGAATTGCTATTAAAAATATAAATTAAATGAATACCTTTCAAACTAATAGTTCCAACTAAATGTTGTAAATGCAAAACCTATTAATGCATTTCCAAAATCAATCTCAACATATTTAATGGGGAGGAAAAAATCCTAGTTCCCCCCTTTAGAGATGCACATGGTAACTTTATAACACAACACCCACTTATTAACAAACCTATTAAATACTTAAAAAATAAATCTATTATTCCTTAAATTACAAACATTGACATAGTTAGCATAGTTCCCACTATCACTTATAATGGATTTGCTGATCTAGCTTTGCATTTAAAGACTTTTGTAAATTTATACAAAGATTGGGTTAAACTTAACACCTTTGTTGCCACCAATATATTAGCTAAAAACTTTATAGGTGATGATTTATATTGGTATAATGAACTTAAAACTCATTATATATATAGTTTAGAAGACTTAGTCAATGCATTAGTTCAAGAATTATAAACTAGTGATCATAAAAATAACTTAGCTCATTTTATCAAATGCAAATAAATAAAATTTGAAACATCACAAGTTTTCATCAAATTATGGACATATTTTTCTACAAAATCTAAGAATAACATTTTAGATGAGAATATCTTCCATTTATTCACTAATGATCTTCATTCCAAATTAAAATATTACATGAGGACTCTTTATTTATAATATTTAGAGGAAACCTGTGAGGATGTGGCTGGTCGACATAGCTTTATTTTTATGTGATTTATCAGTCTTATTTATACTAGATAAATTAGTTTGACTATATTTAATAATATTACTTTCCATTTTTTTAGGTTCAAACACTTTCTTGGATAACCCAGTTCAAAATAACAATTTAACACCTTCAGGAAAAACTATTGCATTGACCTACTTGACTTAGTCTTATCTACCATGTTTGCTCTAATAAATTAAGTAATTTCACTTTATCAAATTTAAAGAAATTTTATTTTCCCACATTTTACTTAAAATTTAAATTTACTACTCTTTATACCAAATTTTTAATTATATAAAATTGTACTGACACATTCAATTAGGTCGATCAGCTTAAATTAGTTCTATTTTTTTACCCAAAAAACTAATTCAACCCAATTGATTCTATTTATTGTAGATTACTTTTGAAATATATTGAGATTTTTTAATCTTGACTTAGTTTTTTTATTTATCTAACTTTATCAATCCATTCGATATTGTTTTGTTTATTTTTACTTTATTATTAAATAAAGGTATATTAACCTACATTGGATAGTAATTAATCTCACTTTAATTTTAATTGGATTCCTATTTATTTACTTTCCAAAAATTACAACTTAGCTTTCAAAATATTTTTTTTGTCTTTTATTTTTGACTTTGTTTATCTTTTCCTATAAATTGTGTATCAATTATTTTAAAACTACTTATCTACTATCATGAAGGGATGCCGAATACTCTATTTATATTCTTTGTCTATCATATATATATATATATATATATATATATATATATATATATAAGCACGAGGGAATTTTCAAAATACTCATAGCCATAGTAAAAATATAAACATGGTATTTAGGGAATGCTTAAGATTTCCCTCTTGATTGAGCCTTAGGAATCCAACGATCGATTTGATTTTTTGGTACATCAGTTAGTGGTTAGCATCAAGAATATACTTTCATATTACCCTTTCAACTTAGTTTAATGGGATATAGGATGGTACTTCCTCCTTATTAAATGCTCTAAAACATTAGGCTGACAACATTGAGGTAAAGATCTTATAATCATTTAGAACCTCATTATGGGACCTAATTTTGGAGAACCCCATTTTCATTCACCTACCATTTCTACAAGATTTGGGTCAAGTCATTTTACTACTTCCACAACATCCTTATTCTCTTTCATGCCTCCCTATAGTAGTATGACATCATCTTCTATGCCTTTTTCTACTTCAATGTTACATATTTCTACAAACATGGCAGGTGAGACCTTTCTTGGGTCCACTCAAAATATCCACACTAGTGCTCAATTCCATCCAACTACTAGTGCCTATCATGCCAATAGTACATCTCATGCTACTAGTGAATCAAAAATTCTTAATGTCTTACATAATACCAACATATATCATGTATATTCTATTAGTCAAAATAAAATTAATACTAATAAATTATTATTACAAAATCTAAATCAAATGAATACTCTTAAAACTGATATTTCCAACTAAATTATGTAAATGTAAAACCAATTAATGCATTTCCAAAATCAGCCTCAACATATTTAATGGGGAGAAAAAAATCCTAGCTCTCCCTTTAGAGATGCACATGGTAACCTTATACCATAACCCCACTTATTAATAAAACTATTAAATAATTGAAAAATGAAAATCTTATTCCTCAAATTATAAACATTGACATATGTGGCATAGTTCCCACTATGACTTATAATGGATCCACTGATCTAGATTTACATTTAAAGACTTTTGTAAATTTATACAAGGATTGGGTTAAGTTTAACATCTTTACTACCACCAAGCTATTAGCTAGAACATTTTTAGGTGATGATTAAGATTGGTATAATGAACTTAAAAATCATTATATACCTAGTTTATAAGACTTTGTCAATGCATTAGTTCAAAAATTACAAACTAGTGATCTTATTAAAAACAACTTAGCTCATTTTATCAATTAAAAATAATGAGAATCCTAAATATAATAACTTTTTCATCAAATTATGGAAATATTTGTCTAAAAAATCTAAGCATAACAATATATAAGGATATATTCCACTTATCAACTAATTATTTTCATTCCAAATTATCATATCATGTGAGGACTCTTTATTTATAATATTTAGAGGAAGTCCTTGACCAAGATAAACATCAAGATTTTACTTATATGACAATTTGAGCCTTTGCACCCTCCAACAAAGATGCAAATGCTTATGAAAGATAAAAATGGACATTGAACTAATTATGGTGTTATGGATAATTATGATTCTATACATACCATTTAATCCATTACTCTAAGAAATCAAATTTAGCCTAATCATTTAACATCAAACCCAAAAATACTCATCCTAGTTCCACATTTTATCATTTCCATAATGTAGATGTCCATAAACCACTTTCCTTAGTAGAAATTAAAAAGAGTCTTCCATGACCTTCCCCAAGCGATCTCAATCTTACATACCCTACCAAACATCAGTATGATCCCCATAAATTTTGGGGCCATTCTCATGAAAATTGTCGCCAACTAATAAAATTTTCTATGGATTATCCCTTGGACCTAAATTTGATCATAAATCAGTCATATGTACACATTAAAAAAATAATGAAATAGTAGTTAAAGATCATGAAATTAAAACTAAAAAGGAATCCTTAAACCAAGCCAATTCTCACTTAGATATTTATAAAGATCCCCTTCCTAGCCATTAAGATAAAACTAACCAAACTCTACTACCAATAATGTTGAACATTTGGTTAATCCTAACTCAAACAATGAGAATATTGTCAACATGAATAACATGAGGAGAGTAGTTTCCTATATCGATCATTATCTAGCTTCCAAAAATAACAATTTATCTAAATTTTACGTTGTTCATGACTTTTACCCATTCCATTTCTTAGAATTAGGGCATGAAGAGCCAAATTCAAAAAATTCAAAAAACATACAAGTGCTAACTCCAACAATGAAAATAGACAATATCTCACATAATATTGATATATTTTCTACCACTCCTTCAACTAAGACCCCTAAATTGGAAAATCTAAAACCTTCAATTATTATTACTTATTCTTTCCAAACACAAGAAACAACCAATGATACACCCATGTCATACAATATAACACAATTATATACAAATATTAAACCCATATTTAATCAAATCTGAAACAAGCATACCTTATCAATATCAATTTCAATTCACTTCTACTACACTTTCAAAAGATTTACTATAACACTATGTACCATTATCTGATAAAATCCTAACAAGATATGATGAATGGGAACTTGTAGTTTAACTTTGATATCTTCCATCTCAAATCACTTTCTTAGAACTCATGATAACATATATTCATCACAATAATAATCTAATAAAACTCTTATTCAAAATGAACAAACCTCATCCCCCCACCTATGGGACAAGAAGCTATTTTATAGATATCATCCTTTAGTAGTGTGAATAAATGGATATCCATGTTAATGAAATAGTAGATACCTCTCTTTCACTTAAATTCTCTATCTCTACCATGATTACTAATGAAATATTTCTTTGTGAGGATGATCTTCCATTGTTCATTAGCATCCAAATAGGAAATATCCAAGTTAAACATGAATTAATAGATGAAAGTTCAATAAATTTCATGGATTCCATTGGTTTTATTAAAAAACTTGTACACTCCAAATATAACCTCATATATGCTCAAATTACATGTCAAGGATATGATAGAAGACAAATGCCTACTTTAGGTTTTGTTTATCTCCCTATCATGGTTCTTCCTAACACAACATGTGGTAAAGTCATGATATTTAAATTTCCACTTTATCATAATATTTTACTTGGTCAAACTTGGAAACACTACATGATGCCATTAGCCTCATCATCATGCTAAGATATTATATAAAATATTCAAGGAGATACCAATTCTTGGAATTCCAAATAATTCCAAGAAACATGTGTTTTTATAATACCTACCCTCAAAACCTTACCCAATATCCCAACATGAATCTCAACATCTTAATTATCCTATCAACTCTACTAGAGGATACAATGGTCATATTGAATTGATATGAAACATACCACCTAATCTTATAGATGTAGATGATGATGAACTAGATGACATCAATATAAAAAACAAAACTTCTAATGTATATCCTAACATAATATCTCAACTACCTCCTTTTTTATTACCTTGATCTCAGCAAAAATCTTTAGACAAAATTTTGGTTACACTAACAAAAACTAAAAAAATACATTCATCATACCTCTTTGATTAGTAAAAACATTGACAATGAACTATTGATATTCATACTCCTGATTGCAATGATGGGTATTCCTTAGATTATCCCTTTTTATATATCTTTGATCATGCTAAAAATGTATAGATAATCAGATACCGTACTTATTTACAACATTCTCTTAGTTCTTTTCATGTAGTTACTTTTACTTACATAGTTTTTGATATTAGTTCTTCCTTTGATATTCACATATATGAGATAGAACACACACACACACACACACACACACACACTACTCCTCTAGTTACTACTAAGCCTCTTAGGAGTATGCCTATGGACCATGTTATGATAGTACCTTACAAATTATCTAGATAATAAGACCTTAATAGTTTACTTCCTCTAGAGATGTTATCTACACTAAGTTAAACTATTACAAGCTCATATTATCATGTGATCCAAGATAGACATGATATTATTTTGAGTCCTCCTCCTAGTGGTGATGGCATACTACCTTTGGCTAATCTTGATCCTATACCATCATAATATATAGATGAGATTTATTGTAATATCCATAGAGTTGTTATTTTTTGGGCCAAGGATCATCATGCACATCAAAATCAACAAGTATCAAGTTATAATTCTACTATAGATAGTTGACATTTACCATATTATACTACACTTACTTGATTTTATGGTACAAATAATAATTTTTCTACTTATATTTGTTGATAGCCTTGGTAATACATTGATACACTTCATCCAGAAAAGGCATAATCTATAAATAAGAGATTACCACCTCCTAAGATACTTCTAGAATACATATATAAATATGGGTAATTATATTATCTTTGGCATGAGCTTATTACACACCATACATATATATGCCAAGTGTTTTAACATCACTTTCATAATTTTCCATGGCTTACATCTTCACTAGCTCAATGTTATTCTCTCATACATTCATGAACAAAGTCTTCACCTTCTTCATAGCCTAAATATCTTCATAGATATTAGGATACTAGTCATACTTTGATACTAGTTCCTTATATTAAGTATCCCATAAAAAATATGCCTCATGAACATCATCCTTATTTTATCATAATGTCCTTTGTAGAGATGATATATTAGGAAGTATTTTCATGACTCTCTATTAATATTGATGAGACTCAAATTAATGTTAAAATTTAGCTACACAAGTATATATATCAGATGTTTTTGATAAATTAAGGCAGCAAACCAGGGGCTGAACCCTATACAGTCAAAAAAGACAAGAAGGAAAACAAACAAAAAATGCCTTCATAGAGATGATGGCATAGCCAAGAATAATAGACAGAAACAAAACACAAGCCATGGGAAGACTAGAGTTAGAGAGGTTTCCCCTTACATAACTATTGATTTGATAAGATCATTGAGTTTCTCATTCTCTACATTGCTAGCATACCCAGTATTACCCACCACTTCTAGCATAAACATGATCATTAGAATTGTATTATGAAGCCCTTTGGTGAAGACCTTCTTCAGCTTCTGAATGCAGTCCTTCAGGGCCCCAATTTTAGTTTTCCAATTAGTCTCATTCTCAGTGCCCTCACTAGATTCCTCAACTAATTGGAAAACTAAAATTGGGGCCCTGAAGGACTGCATTCATTAATCTCAAAATCAACACCTAATTTGTTTTTATCAATAATGATATAAGGTCTATTGGGTTGACCTTATCGGTCTAAACTTTCAGAAAGGACTATGGTTAGACTCAACTATATAATAACATTATTTTTTCCATTCTTAGAGAGAAAACAAGATTTAATTATTCATTTGTGCTTATTTATAATTTTATATTTTTCCATTGTACTGTAGGATTCTTAGCCTAGGGTTTCTACTTGAAGAAGAATCTTATCTTGTGGAAAAGTCTTAGATTCTTTGGACTTTCTTAGTGATCCTAACAAGCCACAATAAAATCTTGCAAATAACCTTTGTCTAAGGGAGAGATTGAGTCTATAAGGGTTCATATTCAAGGTAAATATATCTAACTTTGACCCTCTCTTTATTAGATAGAAGTAACATAAGTAATGGCTTTTGAATATAATGCTCACTTAATGCATTAAGGTTTTACCTATACATAGATTAATTAGTATTCTCTTATGCATGTTTAATTTTATGTTTATTAACCCCTATTTTGTTACATAAGCTATTGTGAGCACTATATTAGACTTTTATTTACTTGTTATTAATTTAGCGAATATGAAAACATAGGACCTAGTTAGGGTTGTTGCATAGTTTTACTTCACTGGAGGCTTTGGAACCCTCCTTAGTGAATTTAATGTGGTAATAGATCCCTTGGTTAGGTTTAGTAGATCCATATTGATCATGCCCTAAATATATAATATATCCACAATTGGAAGTGTAAGTAATATTTATCTTCTCTAAGCTAGGATTGAGTTATAAATCAATTGTATTTCCCATTCTATACATTCTGGTGAAGCCAACATGAATCTAACACTTATAGGTTTTCTTTCACACCATAATTTTTATAATTTTATTACATTTTTCCACATTTTTAATACTATATCAAACTAGTCAGTATATTTATAACTTTTTATGCACAAGTTTAACACATAGTCACTTCAAAATCACTTTAATCTATATATGTGGGTCTTCATTAGCTACAATTTACTAGATTGAATAGGTCAACACATTAATCTTATTTAGTTATAGATTAGCATATATTATCAAATGGGTCAAATTTATCTACTAATTTTTTATGCCAGCTTATAGGTCAACAACGCTTCAAATGGGTTGACCCTATTCCTTATTCTTCTTCAACATATAGGGTTTTTCATAACTCTATCAAACCAATCGACCAAGTTTGTAAAATTTGAAAGCAAAAACTAAAGCATCACAACATAATTTGTAATATAGATCATCTTCAAACCCAAGGTTCCTTTCTTTACTCTCTCTATCATTTCAATATTTCTCTTAGTTCTATTTTTCACAAGTTATTAGTCTTTAAAACTACAACCCTACAACTAACTAGTTCTACCTGGTCAACTTAGTTATGTAGTATGTCTTCTATTTAAGAGATACAATCGATTTGTTTGAATTTTTTCTTAAGGTCCTTGCTTCCAAAAAATCATAATGACCTAATTGAATTTGTTCTATACTATTTTCATATAGTATTACCTAAACTGACTATGTAGTATTCTTAATCAAGGAATTAACAACTATTTTCTAGTAATTAATTCATATTTACTTTTTATTTGTTTACATTTTAAAAGTAACTCACATAATCTAAATAGGTGTTGTTTCACATTACCATTTTCGTTACACTATTTTACTCTTTTTCACACACTACCAAATCATATAACATTCAAAACACATTTAAAAATTTGTCTTCTCAAGGCCTACCTACTTGTAATTCATCACCAAGTGGGAAGCCAAATTGGCTTTTTGGCTAAGTATAAATACATGTTTAATGGTATATATTTATAAAAAATTTGACACCTTTATCACTATAGGATTGTGAAGTGAGGGGGTAGACCCCAATACTAATTTAATACCATTGCCAACATAGATCACTTTTAGACAAAATGTCCTAAAATCATCTATAGATTACCTTTCTATTTCCCTATTTTATCCAACTATCATATCATACTAAAATCAAAAATTTATAATAATCTAATAACACTTGTGACCACTTACTTATAATTTAATTTTTAAGTTGATTAATTTCTCTTTAATCATTGCATTTTGTATTTTAAAACTTACATTGGCCAATGTTGGTGTAAAGTTTTGTGTTATGTTCCTCAATTAGATAAATCATAATGATCCAATTGTTTATTTCTTTGCTTTCATTATTTCTTCAATTATCTAGAAAAAAAAATCCCCTAATTCATAATACTATCATTTTGGTTGATACAGTCTCTTAAAAAATATGTTTTACCTTCCAACTAATAGTATATAGTTGACCTATACACACTATATCTTTTTATTCACCCATTTGGTTATCTATCCATTAGTATATATTATACTCATATGGATTTGTACTCTTCTCAGCCTATGTTTTTCCATACTCTATCAAGCCAATCAACTTGGTACTTTATTGGCTAACCATGTTCTTTTATCTAGTTGACTTAGTTTTATGTTTGGCCAACTCTATCCCTAATTCTCTTCCTTCTTTCATAAGTTTTGTTTTTTCATCAAACACCATAAAATCCCCTATCAAAATCTTCTTGGAAAACTAGAATCCATGTAGACACTATATGGGGTATTCTTTACTTCCTTTATTTACATCCCAAGAGAACCATCACTCTTGGATTACCTCTTCCCCTCCCTCATCTCTAGATTACAACATGGTTCAAATCATGCCTCACAATGAGGTAGGTGGATAAAATAATTTTTGTACCTATCAAGACAATTCCCATATTCAAGCATCTCAACACAATGTGGGAGTGATTGACACAAGTATATCTAACAACCCAACTAGTAATCTGCCTCTTAACAACCTTCTCCCTAACATCCATTTGGGGAGTCCTACTAACACCAACCTACCAATTGATATAAACCAACTTCTTTCACAAATAGTCTAACAAATGAACATAATGTAAACATCTAACACTTCTAAAGTGATGTAATTACAACATCATTTGATCAATATGGGTAATCAAACTCTAGTTCTAATCCCTCAAAATTACCAAAAATTTATTCCTCTACCTCTTAAAGATGTCATGGGAAATGTCATTCCCCAACCTATCATGAATAAAAATTTCTTCAAAACATAAAAAATGAACCTTTATATCCTTTCATTATTTCCATTGATATTGATAACATATCTCCAACTATCAAGTATGATGGGACTAAAGACCCTACATCTTTCCTTAAGGCATTTGACACTCTTTACAAAGAGTAGATCCAAACTAATACTTTCTCCACAACTAAACTTATATTTAAAACCTTTACTAGTGATGTATTGGAAGGGTAAAATCAACTTCCCCAACATTCCATATGGAAACTATAGGATTTGGTCAATCCTTTAGTTAAAGAGTTTCAACACAATGATCTTCCTAAAAATTGCCTTGGCCATTTCATTAATGCTAAGCAATCTACCACTGAATTACCTCAAGACTTTATCAAATGATGGAAATATTTATCCCACAAGGCTGACCATAACATGATTGATGATAATATATTTAAACTCTTTATAATCCCTTTAACTCCTCTTCAATATAAGGTTTAAAATTTTTCTCCTCAAACACTTAACAAAGCTCTTAACCAATACAAGAATCAAGTCTTCTTAATGGAAAAGTTTGATCCTAATACAAAATTCCTCAAATGACTTTTCAAACTTATACCAATGCAATAATTGGCTATACTCCTCAAACCAAACTAGGAGTTGACTTACCTGACACTCACCCATCTTCTCACATACCATTGACTTTACAGAAAATGAAATAAATTTTATCACCCTTTACACCATTTATTTATCCCAATAATCCTCTTAAATGGTATGATCCTAATCAATTTTGTTGGTTTCATGCTGATTTTTAGTCATTCTCATGAGACTTGTAGAGGGATTACCAAATTTTCTATCTCTTATGTGATTGGTGATTCATCCAATCACAAAGCCATGATTCAACTCCATCATCAAGAATATAACACCACTTCTCAAAAATGACAATATCCCAAAGCTTTTTCTTCTAATAAACACAAATATTTTTCCACATCTAATCCTCAACAAGCTAAAAAGGATGTTTTTGCCATTGATGTTGACTATGACCAATATTATAATAATTCTCAATATGTCAATGCAACCAAAGTCAATTATCACCACAAACTAGCTCACAAAGATCCTATATCTAAACCTAAGAAACCATATTTGGAATATCAACTCCTAAAAGATATTACAACCAATCACTTAGTTCCAAAAACTAATGAAGAACCATCTCCTTCTTTTAAACAACTAACCAATTCTATTCCTTCAAATTCTACCGTACCTCATAAACCTTACACTAGTTCTTCCAAATCCCATTGGAAATTCCTATAAGATTTCATCTCCATGCCTTATAATAATACTCTTATGCAGTTAGTTCATACATCCCCTTATCATCATAAGTTCATCATGCAACAATTGTAAGAAATTGAAGACCCATCTTCTATAGAATAAGAACCACCCTCTCTTGAGCCTCAACCAACCAATGTGCATACCATTGAATTCATTTTTCTTTATTACAAACATTCCATCAAATTTCTTGAAGAAAAATGATTAATGTTGAGCTTCTCTTTCACACTGATGATCCACCCCTATTCATTTAAATTACCATTAATACCACCCTAATTCATAAAGTTTTACTAGATGAAGGGTTTAATATTAATGTTAAATATTTGTGGCTCATCCAACAACTTGGATAGAATAAATAACATCTCAAGAAACCCACTTAACATGTCATGGATTTGAAAAAAATAATAAAATCCCACTTGGTTATATTTGTCTCCCTCTTACAATCATACCTAAGACTATTCTAACTATGCTTATGGTCCTCAATTTACCCCTATCTTACAACATACTCCTAGGATGACCATGGACTCATATAATTAGTACTATCACCTATTATAGTAGCCAATTTATCAAGTTACTTCATAATGGCAAAAGGTATAAACATGAGCTAATCCCAACCCTTGGAGTATTCAACTCCCCAATCCTAAATCTCAATATCGCATTCCTACCATTCCAATAATCAATAATGTTCCCTTAATTTAATTTATCAATATCAATACAAATTTACATGTCACTCATTATGATTTATATGATGATGAACCTAATGACTTGAAACATAATTGTAATACTACTAAGCTACCTCCTTACATATTAGATTGACTTCCTCCTTATTTATTACCTTATGATCTGACCATTCCTCTCCTTGATGAGATCACTAATTTCTCCCCTCCATGTGCCTCTTACATAGAAGATGAATTTACATGTAATGATTATGGAGTGGGATATTATTCTAAGATCCTTTAATCATGTTTCCATATAAATTTAGTGATCTAGGTATTTACCCTTCTAAAACTACTCTTGAATCTCAAACATGTATAATTTATCCAACCTATGATGATAACTACATCATGGCTTAAGCTCAATCATGATACTTAGATATTAAACATTATTAGTAAACTTTATCCCAAATACATGCTTTCAATCATGATGGTCATACCATTTCCACTAACTTCAAGTTAGCTCACGAAGGTCATGTACCTCTTATTAATTCTCTACTTATCGATACTCTTTAGGTGGTAAAAAAAATGCCACCTTATAAACCTCCATAAATTCTTGAATCTTATATACCACCTATAGATCCAATCATTGCATCTGATTCTTCCCACATCACTAATTCTAATAAACAAATCAAATCTGATCAACCTTCTTCCCCTAATCCACCTACTCCTAAGATTACATTAAATGCCAAGGACATAGATGTATTCTAAATACATTATGAATATGACCACCATGGTAATAAAATTCTTGATCTTGAAGTAAATGTCAAATATTATGGTTTTTTCCCACTTTATCTAGTGGTGAAGCCATTCTTTAATTACTTCATGATCGATAACCTCAACTACCTTGGCAGCATCACAAACTCAATAATTTCGAAAATAAATCCCTTTGTTTTAATAACTTCATCACTACCATTGATCCTAAATAGAATCCCATTTCCTATTTACCTAATGCACCATATCATTTACAAGATGTAAATTATATGCTTACTAAAGAAACTACTTGAATCAGATATGGTACCCCATCATGCTTTTGACCAATTACAATTTCTCACAAACTTACACCAACTAAACATGATAACTTCAAATTATTATTTGATAAATATTATGAGACTTTTGATTGGTACCTTGAGTACATGCCTAGTATTTACCCTAGCATCATGGTGAAAAACATCATCACTTACCTTGATGCCAAACCTATGTGACAAAAACAATAAAAATTCCCACCAAAAGTTTCAACTTTATATCATAAGGAAATCATTAAACTTGTCAATGCTAATTTTATCAAACCTATGGACTATTACAAATGGGTATCTAACATTACCCCTATTTGGAAGAAGGTCACCATGGTCATTTGCATTTACATTGATTTCCATAATCTTAATCTTGTTTGTCTTAAGGATAATTTTCCCCTACCTTCTATAGATGCCATCATCAATTCCACTATTGGTTATGAAATGTTTTCCATTATGCATGGTTTGTTAGGTTATAATCAAATTAACATTGTACTTGAAGACAAACATAAGATAATTTTTTCCCACCAAATGGGGTACCTATTGTTATATTAAAATTTCCTTTATCCTCAAAAATATAGGAGCTACCTATCAATGGGCAATGACCTGCATTTTTCATGATCTTATCCATAAGATCATAGAAACATATGTGGATGACCTCATTTCCAAATAAATAATATACAAGACTTATCTGTCTAATATCTCTATCATCTTTAATCACATCATTAAATATAAAGTTAGACTAAATCACTACAAGTGTGTTTTTTGTGTCACATATGGCAAACTATTAGGATTATTAGCCTATGTTAATGGTATTGACGTTGATATCACCAAAATCAATGTTATTTTTAACATGCCCATCCCTCATTCCACTCTAGATATTATTACTTAACATGGTAAACTTGGGGAAATTATATGGTTTGTCCCCAAAATGGATTATCGTATCTATTTTATCAATTATCTTCTTAATAAAGGTAACAAAATGGATGGATCCTTGTCAAAAATCATTTAAAAATATGAAATAATCCTTACTTCACTCACTTAATCTTCATCCACCTTATAATAATCATTCATTAATCTTATATACCTTTTCCACCCCCATATCAGTTGGGGTAATGCTTTCCCAACAAGATGATACTAGGAGGGACTATGCCATCTATTATATCAATCACAGCCTCATCAACTATGAGAATCATTATTAAAAAAATAAAATGTGATTTCCTCATGAGATATTTTGTTGCTAAAAATATTTGACATTATATGCTTTATCAAACCACATATGTTATTATTCATTTCAATCTAAATCATCACTTATTCTCCAAAGCCTTTCTTCTTAAAGATAGAATTAACAAATGGATGGTCCTTCTCATAGAATTTGATCTCTAAATTATTACACAAAATAATGTCAAAGGACAAAACATTACTAATCAACTTACCATACCTCTTATACCAACTACTGATCACCTTCAAGATAGTTTTTATGATGATAATATTATTAATATTGAAGGCCTTAATTAATCCATATCTCTTAAATATTATGTCCATAACTTCACTGCTAATCTTGAAGCAAGTAATCTTGATGAGTCCTCTATCTTCCCTGATACTACTCAACCAAAAGTAGTTATCGAAGAACTTCCTAAAGTTACTATCAATTTAAATGAATATATTTGGACCCTTCATTTTGATGGAACCAAATTACTTCAAGGAGATGGGGAAATATTTATCCTCACTATTCCTCTTAGTAAAGTTATCCCTTTAACATTTCACTTCACATTCAATGTCACTAACAACATGGTAGAATACAAAGTTTTAATCCTAGGCATGAAAGAAACCCTTGATTTATATATAACATATTTGTATGCTTTGGGTGACTCCCAAACAATTTTATACCAAGTTAATTGTGATTTTCAATGTAAAATCAAAAATCTCATTTCTTATCATCAAATTACAAGTACCCTTGCCAAAGAAAAAAATTCAAGTATGTCTTTTGATATAACATCCTTTATAATTGTAAGGCTGAAGGTATCATACTCTATTGTTTTATGAAAGAAGAGATTCCTCCTCTTCTTGAACAAACACATGGGGGAATTTATGGTGACCACTATAATAGACATGCTATAGCTCAAATATGCTTAAGTATCGGATACTTTTGGCCCATTTTTAAAAATGATGCCATCAAATTTTCTAAAAAGTGTACTTAATAACTTCATGATGATATAATTCATTCACCTCTACTTTAGCTTTAAACCATGGAGTCTTCCTAGCCATTTTCCACATGGGGATTATATCTCATAGGATAATTACCTGGATCTCAATATGGGCATGTCTTTATTTTCATAGCCACTGAATATTTTACCAAATGGGTTGAGGCTATGGCCCTCATTAAATTCACTAGTACCACCATGTCCAAATTCATCCTCAATCAAAAAAATTTACACTTTGGTGTTCTTCATACTATTTTTTTTTACAATGGTGGTAACTTCAAAATAAATATGTTAAATAGCTTTGTGCTAAATTTAAAATCAATCACAAATTTTACACACCCTACCTTCTGCAATGCAATGACTAATTTGAGGCCACCTAAAAAATTCTTAATAAAATTCTCCAAAAGAAAATTCATGAAACTTGCATGGATTGAAATCTTCATTTATATCCCACTCTTTGGGCTTATAACACTAACATACACATTGCCATTAGGGCAACACCATTTTTTCTAGTTTATGGTTTTGAATCAATCCTCCAATTATAATTTGACCTTCCCTCTCTTTGTATCTCTCTTCATGGTATCACACCTAGTGAATATTTACATGAAGATTTGCTTCATGTTATTGATCTCCTTGATGAATGTCATATTTCTTCCCTACAACACAATCACCAATATAAGGCCTATATTGCCAAACAACATAACAAAATAGTTAAAGTTTTCACTTTTAATATTGGTGAAATTGTCCTTAAGATTGGATAAACTCATGACAAAGAAGGCAAATATTATCACACCTTGATTTCTCTCTAAGATAAATAACCTATTTAATTTGTAGATTATTGTGGTTGATTTGTTGATTAACTAATATTTGATTAAGCTTGATGACAGGTAATGATTATGGAATAGTTTATATTTCTTAAATTATATGATTAGTTTGTTATGAGTTATCATTAATTTTACATTCAATATATTATGATCATATTTGATTATTTTACCACATTATTTAATGGATATAATAATGTTTCACACTAACTACCTTCATTGTCATGAGGTGGGTGCTAGACATATTTTTCCCTTAGATCATGATAGAGGGAGAGAATTATCAGAGAGGGTGGTTTAGATGGATATGTTAGGGGATGAAAAAATATGAATCTAAAAACCCTTACACACACCACTTAATATATCATGTTTCATAATTAATTTTTTGATATAGATAACATATTATGTTTTTTATACTTTTCTTTTAGGTGATTGTTAATATGATTATTGGTATAATCTTGATTGCTAATGATGAACATGTTGATTTTTTGATTGATTTCATTAATTTTGTGATCTTTCATAGCTCATCTTATTTTGATAAATGATAGAATTTATTTATGTTTAATTATTTCACTACCTTATTATGTGTGTCTTACTATTAAAACATTATGATGTTGTGATGGATTCCATAATCATTAATAAATTTATAATATTTAGATAATAATAATTAAATGTTATTATTATGGTATTATATTATAATGTTAAAAGATAACTAACATTATTTTAAAATATATTATATTTGAGTAACTGTTTAACTAAAGGATTGATATTCATAATATATAAATGGATATATTAATGTTAATTATTTAATGATTTTAGGAGATCATTCTAATTTATATGTATGTTATGAATAACATTTCAACATTAAACTCTAATATTTTAATACCTTTTTGAATTGATTAGTTATATAATCATTATTATATTTAGTCATTTCATGGGATATCAACTAGTTGATAGTATTTTCATGAAATAAAACATATGGATTAAGTGATTTAGATGGTCGATGTTGGATTATTTAAATCATTGTCATGCAAATTTAATAAATAATATGATATGATTATTTAGGGATTTAAGAGAAGCATCGAGATGATTAGGGTTACTAATCATCCTTTGACTTTAGTTTAGCATCAATTGGGAGAAAATTATGGGGTTCTCTATGTTTGCATGGTGGCAAACTATGAGTTGGTTGAGCTATCTAGGCATGCAAATTCTTGAGTGAGTTTAATTTCCAAATATTGTGCAAAAGTGGAAATCAAATAAGGTGATGGAAAATAATAAAAAGAGGAGACTAGGGGTGTGAATGGGATGGTACACGATATAGAGGAAAGAGTTGCATAAAGAGAAGAAGGTGATAATTTGATGGAAATATGAGAGGAATTCATAAAAAAACTTTGACATTTATAGGTAAGTTTTGTAATTTAATTTCTAAGTGATATATTGAATTGGTTTCTTTGAATATGTTTGGCTACTAGTTTCTTTGATTAATTATTAGAAATATTGGGTTGTATGTAAAGCCCTGTGGAAGGTTCAGCCTCCACATAATCCCACATTCAAACTAGGGTAACCTAAGGAGGGTAGGGTAGAACCATAGATTTGGCCATGGTTATTGTTGGTTTTTAAAAATCTCTATCCTATACTTCCCTAGCTATTCATAAATCTTTATTCAAATTTAGAGGATTATTCTAATGGGTATATATGCAATACATATCAAAATAGTTATTTCAAACCAGATTGTTATATATTCATTTGGGTATATTATAAAATAGATTAAAAAATGTTTATCTTTATGATCATTTGACTGTTAAACCAAATTAGACATTTTGGATTAAAAATGTGGGTTTTCAGAGATTATGAATACTTGTTTTATGAATCAAAAAACTTTAAATATATGACTCTCTCTGTGTGTGTGTGTGTGTGTGTGTGTGTGTGTGTGTGTGTGTGTGTGTGTACATGTATTCAACTATGAAACTTAAATATATATATATATATATATATATATATATATATATATATATATATATATATATATATATATATATATATATATATATATATATATATATATATATATATAGACACACACACACACACACACACAAACACACACACACACACACACACACACACACACACACACACACACACACACACACACACACACACACACACACACACACACACACACACACACACACACACACACCTATAATCGATAGTCAAACTTTAATGGGATACTATGTGTATTGCATTTAAAAGATGAATATTTTTATTTGGACTAGGCATAAATTATGGTTTAAAAACTATGTTAATTTATGAAATCCAATATTATTCATAATGGTTTATATGTGGAATTGGGAACTTTATGCATAGTCTTTTTATGTAACTTGGGTAAGGGTAGATGAATAATATAACTATAGTGTATGCATTTGGCTTTGTGAAAGTGTGTATACCAATGAAATGAAAAGGAATTCATAACAAAATTTAGTTAAATATTATGAAAAAAAATATACTAAAAAAAGATTGTGTATTGTTGTTATTAGAATGAATTATGTAAGTGTTGATTAGTTCATAGTGAGACTGAGTATATGGGTTCAATTTCATGATTACATTGTTTCATTCGACCAAGTCTAAGCTATGATAAATCATACCTGAGTAGGGTATTTGACTGTGTTTTAGTTGTTTTATTTGGCCAAATTTGATATGTTATAAACAAGACCTGAGTCAAGTATCTGATTGTGTGTTTTTGGTTATTTTATTATATAATACCCGAATTGGGTAAAGATGATGTGTCATTATATTTGCTCATATGAACTATATTTAATTGGAAAAACTTGAGTGGTTGATTGGATTTAAAAGGTTAAATAGTTTTTAGGAATAATGGAATAAATAAGTTTGATTTATACAATTATGTCTATTTATTTATCATAGGAAAATGGAATTTCTCAGTTTAATGGAAAAGGCTATGGGGCCTTTGTATTTAAACTGTTTGTATGCTTAGTGTATATAATCTACTCTAAGGCATATGATAGTGGATGCCATCTTAGTAGTATACTATATAAATGAAATATTTATAATATAATAGCATGTGTGAATATATATAACAAGCATTCATTTACACAATGTTATGTTAATAAAAATTATAACACAACTAAATGCATTAATATATATATATATATATATATATATATATATATATATATATATATATATATTAATGCATTTAGTTGTGTTATAATTTTTATTAACATAACATTGTGTAAATGAATGCTTGTTATATTTTAGTGTTTGGATGAAAAAAATTAAGATAAGATATTTCAGAGTTTAAATATAAAACATTTAGTATCTTTTAGAATGGCTATTGTTATATGTGAAATATGAATAATTTATTTAGCCAAGGTTATAATATTATTTCATGGATAAATAATATTATAAGTTGCTTTGTGGTTAAAGAAATTGGTGGTCTAGATAATCACTACTTGGATGGTATGTTATATTCAGAATTGTTTTTAGATTTTGTTTATTATTTGTAATAAACTAGGTGTATGGGTTTAATTCACTTCATTTGATGAACTAAACGGTTATTTTTATACTTAGCATAATTTTGATTAGCTAAAGTGAAATATTATGAGTGAATCAACTATTTTTTATATTATTATTTATTTTATTGAATCCCACATTCATTACCCTAATTAAGTAATAGATAGATTCCACTAGCTTAATTAGTGCCATCATTGCAAGATAAGGTATAATCCAATCAAGTGGTGTGTATGATTTTGACTAATCCTAGAGATCATTTATTATTGAAAAATTTGGCCAAAATAATGTTTGAAAAACATTTTCATTTCATATGTTGATATAGTTTGCATATTTGTGTGATATCATATTAAAACAAATTTATCTATGTTACACATTATGTATTAGATATCTTCAACACAAGGGTTCTAGCTTGTTATGCTATATTCACACACCATCATTATTTACCCATCCATGAAGGGAGGGTAATATCCTTGTTTGGGAGATAGTGTGGGGGATCTATAGTCCATGGTTAGTGTGGAAAAGTACTCGAATGATGTTATCCCTCCCAGTTGGATTACTATACTTGAAACTACACTTGAGATTACATATTGATACTTAAGTCATGGAGAGTTTTCTTAGAGGAGCTTTGCATCATGTTTTATCATTTGAGATATTTTTATGTATTACTCAAATTGTATCATTTAGACATTATAATTCAACAAAAGAGTTGTAATGTTGTTTTAATTATGAATAAATTGGTAGTATTTCATTTATTATGTGATGGAATATTTATTGTTATTTTAGTATTGTTATGATTTTTATGTCTATTCATGGTGATACTTAGCTAAGTGGATTAGCTATAACCTTTATGGTTAACTAATTTAATATAGTTAGTTAAAAATCACTAGTTAGGTTTCTTGTGGTGAAATATATATGTTGAATATGTGTATTTAATTTAAAAAAAATTATTTCAATATTTTGGTAAAACCCAATGGGGTTGTTACATTATGATATCATAATTGAGGCTCAAAATATAAGACTTAATGTATCTAATAACGTAAACTTAATCTCCTGATAACAAGAATAATAATGGTGCACACTAGTCTAAGAGGTGAGGGTACTTTGAATACCAAACCCCCTATTGATCCAAATCAGTTTGCCACTGAGCAAGCTATAAAGTTAGAACAAATCCTTAAAACCATGTAAGAGTCTATATACCAAATATTGACCCTAGAATAAGAAGTGCATGGGAATGAAGAGGAGAATGCTTAGGAGGAACCTAAAGGGCATCTTAATGACTAGAAACATCTTCAAGATTAGAGGAATGAGGAGGTACTAGAAGATGTAAGAGATCGAGTAGTTGTAGATTTAGCACAAGGTTCATTTTAGTGGGCCATATAAAAAAATTCATGAAGGTCCTGAGGTGAATTGGATTCATAATGGTGGTGAATCAATTTGAAAAGAATATCATTGCATAGGCAAATCATGAAATGCCATGCAATAAGTCACATAAATCCTATCAGATTTCTCCAAATCTCACACAAATGTAGATGAATGCCCAATAAATGTAGACATGAAGGCATCCAATGGTAACTTATCGATGCCTAACAATATATTATTGGCATCTAATGGCAAGATGTGGGTGAATGATAGTAGGCTACCATCATATGACCATAGGCTACCTATAAGTGGTTGAAGGTAGGTTGTTGGTGCCCACCTATAGCCTACTATTGGATGCCAGTAGCCTACAGGTGTTCACCTGCATACTATTGGTGCCCACCCATAGACTATTAGCACCTACCTGCATGTTGTCATCTTATGCCCATAGGTTACCATCAGATGCATGTAGGATACTATTGAATGAACTCATTTTCAATGATTATGATGGAACTTAAAGATAAGTAAATGGAATTACATTAAGAGAATATTAAAAAATTATATTGTAAAAAAATGTTACATACCTTACTGGGAACGATTGATTCTTGAATCCCTCCTAGGACTTGAAATACAAACCACTAAAAAAATTCCTAAATTCACCCAATGGTATGTGGAGAATTCCTCAAGATTCTTTTTCAAAGTGATAATGAACTACATTTATATGAGGAAATTTATATTCATATGTAGGCAAACTTCTCCTTAAAATTAACTTTGACCCCAAAAATTTAGTTGATCCTGTCCTATCAGCCAGTTCACAAAAAATCACCAAATGTTGACTTTAAAAATGGAATATTCATAGATTAACAAAGATTCACCACTAAAAAAACCCTGATTTAGCATGTGATATGAAAAAGGTGAATGCACCCAAGTTTGATGGAAATATATTGGGGGATGGAGCCAAAGTATGTATAATAAAAATGGAGAAGTATTTAGAGATTCAAAATTATTCTAAAGTCATGAAAGTATTCTAGGGAGATTATCATATTTCTAGTGAAGTATTGACTTGGTGGGAAAATAAGAAGCTTGAGATGAACCTTGACACAACCAACACCACTTGGGAAGAGTTTTTGACATTGTTTAGGTCATAATGGATATTATAGTTATACTTTGATGAAAATCTTACAGATTTTTAGAATCTTAAGAAAGGGAATTTATCAATAAATTAATACTAGAAGAAATTCACCAATATTATTAAGTATGTACCTCAATATCAAGTAGATGATAGGTTAAAAATCAAGAAATTCATCATGGGATTAAAACCCCAAATAGGTTATGAAGTAAATGTGCATAGTCCATCTACCATGGATCAGGTGTGTGAGAAGGTAGTCAGGAAAGAACTAAAATTAAAATATTTTTACCAAGTTAGAGATAAGGTTAAAGGTAAATTTGGAATTTCCACTGACGCTTAGAATTACCACTCCTTTGCTTATAGTTTTTCTTCTTAAAATTTGGAAGTTCTAAACCAAATTTTAAGAAAAATAAGAATCAAAGGAGTGGAAATTCCAAGGGTCAATTCAATAATCATAATACCAATTCTAATAATGATTTATGGAATAGGAAACCTAGTAATGGTTTTAAGGGAAACTAGTAGTCTGAGAAGAAAGGACTAGTTTTAGGTAGCTTCATTTGTGGAGGTCACCATTTTGCTCAAGATTGTCCTTAGGACAAATCAAAGAATAAAGTTTAAACTTCATAGCAAGGTATGTTTTAGTAGTAGACTCATGCAGCTATTAACAATTGATGGATTACATATCAAGCTTTACCCATATAACTATTAAATATTTTGTTCAATCATCTAATTTCTATTTTAATTGATATGGGAGATACAAAATGTTTCATTTCTCCTAGAATCAATAGTAAATTATCTATAAAGGTTGGAGTAATGTCAAATGCATGGTTGATATAATATGGGAATGAGTCAAAGGTTAAAGTTGAAAAGTGTTTAATCAAAGTAAAGATTAGGTTGCCTAAGTTTTTTATGGTAGTAGATTTGTATGCATCACTATTGGGATCTTATGATGTGATCCTAGGAGTTAATTGGCTTGTGAATCATAAATCCAAGGTTGACTATTTTTTGAATAAGGTTGAGTGTTAAGATGATTTCAAAAATTAGAGACAACTTTAGGGTGAGAGAAGGGAGTTGAAGCTAAGGCATATTTTTCAATTAAACTTAAGAAATCTCAAAGGGATGATAGTCATTTATCCCTAATATAAATGAGATAGATGAATCATCAAAGATTATACTTTTCTCAGAAACTTCCATGATATGTTTCTTAAAGAATTACCAAGATTGATACCTAAGCATGAGTTTGATTTCTCAATTTATATCATACATAGATTAGAATCATAGTCTAAGGTATCATATATAATGACAAACACTAAATTGGTTGTTTATAAAGGCATAAATTTAATATTTTTAATGATGGATTTGATTTAATAGAGTGTGTCACCATGGGGTGCTCAAGTTACCTTTGTCAAAAAGAAGGATGGCACTCTTCACCTATGTATATATTATAGGATGTTTAATAAAGAAATGATTAAGAACAAATATATAGTACCACACATTGATGATATATTTGATAAAATTAAAAGATCAAAGTCTTTTCTAAGATTGATGTTAGAGCTAGGTATCACTAGTTGAGTATCCATAAAGAGGATATTCTAAAAATAGCATTCAAGAATTGATATGGGCACTATGAATTCATAGTGTTACTATTGTATTGCCAAGTGCTACAAAAAAATTTGTGAATCTTATGAATAATGTGTTTAGAGATTACCTAGATCATTTTGTGTTGTTCTTTCTTGATGAAGTCCTCATTTATTTCAAGGATGAGGAAGAGTACTTGCAACATCTAGAATTGGTTTTTCAACATTTTTATAAGTGTATATCATATGGCAAATTGTCTAAGTGTCAATTTATATAAAATAAAGTGCAATATCTAGGACATATTATCTTTATGAATGGTATTACTATATATCCATAAAAGATAAGAGTCATAATTGAGTGGCTAACACCAAATAATGTACATTAGGTAAGAAGTTGCATGGGATTAGGAAGCTAATATAGGAAATTCATTCTAAATTTATCTAATATAGCTAATTCAATTACCTCTCTTCAGAGGAAGAATCAAAGTTTCATTTGTTATATACGTTTAAGGTATCCTTTCAATAAATAAAAAGGAGGCTTAATTCAACACCACTGATAAATTTTCTTGATCCTAATGGTCAATCCTCAATGATCATTGATGAACTTGGGTGTGGACATGGAGGATTTATTATAATGGATGGTTCAGTGGTAGCCTATGAGTCTAGGAAATGAAATTCATATTATGTGAATTATGCCCTTCAATACCTAAAAATTGTAGTAAATGTTTATGATTTTCAATTTTGGAGGCATTATCTGTTAGGACAACCATTTGAGATCAAGACTAATAGTTTAGGACTCAAGTACATCTTCGCCTAAATGAATTTGAATGCTCATCAAAGAAGATGGTTAGAGTTATTTTTGGACTATTATTTTGATATTGACTATATAAAAGGCAAGGAGAAGAGAGTAGCTGATGTTTTAAGCCATAAAAGGTACATAACTATGGAAACTATCAGGAGTAATTTTAGAGATTAAGTGATTAAATTCTCACCAAGAGATGAATTCTATGATCAGATCAGGAAAGTGTTGTCTAAGAATGCTTAGAGTCCTAATAATAAGGGATTTAGAATAGAGAATGATAATATTTTATGGTATAATAGTATGATGTATGTGCCAAATAGAAATAATCTAAAGATCATAGTTCTAAAACAATTACACAAAACCCCATATTTAGGACATCTAGGAGTAGCCAAACTCATGTCTAATCTTAAACCACTCTATTTATAGAAAGGAATTAAGATATTTGTAGTGGATTTTGTGTCTCATTAATTAGAATTTTAGTGTGTGAAAGATAAACATGTGCATCTAGTTGGATTACAGTATCCACATGACATACTAAAATGTAAGTGATAGGTGATCAATATGACTTTGTCCAAGGTTTACCATTATCAAAGAACATGCATGATATTATCTTGGTTGCAGTTGATAAACTAACCAAGGTAACTCACTTTATACTAGTCAACTCAACTAATGATGAACCTACGCTTGTGAAAAGACTCATAAAGTGTATAATTGTGTGATTTTTTAGAGAAGATCATTTTGAATCAAGATCTGAGGATGAATTATAGGTTTTGGTTGAATCTAAATTTATCTCTAGGTACTCAATTAAACTTTAGCACTACATATCACCCATAAACTGATGGATAGATAGAGTGAGTAAATTAGATTTTAGAAGATCTCCTTTGTATGCATTGTATGGATCAACAATACAAGTGGGAAGAGTACCTTCCATTGGTTGTGTTTTATTATAATAACTCATACTAATCAAAATTGAATATAGATCTATTTGACATACTATATGAAAGGAGGTGTAGAACATAAATTAGTTGGGATAGGTTGGAAGATAGGGTAGTCTTTACAGCTGAGAGGCTTTCAAAAATGGAAGAGAACATCAGGATAATTAGGTAGAGGTTCGTTGAGGCTAGTGATAGATAGAAAGGTTATGTTGATCTAAAGAGAACAAATAGGTAGTTTTTTTTGGTGATAAAGTGTTTATACATATTAAGCCTAAAAAAAGTTTAATTAAATTTAGGAAGTGAGTGAAACTTTCATTGAGTTTTGGAAGTGGTCAACCCTATAGTGTATTAGCTTAAATTTCCACCATTTATATCTCTTTTACATAATGTATTCCATGTATATTATCTTAAAAAGTATATTGATGATCTTTCACATGTGTTGTATTTGAATGCTTTATAGGTTTTAAATCTTGGGGTGGTCATGGTAAAACCAATCAAAGTAACTGGCACTTAAAAATTTCATTTACATAATAAATAAGTGTCATAGTAGAATGTCTTTTGTGACCAATACTCTAAGTATAGTGCCACTTGGAAAGACTGTGATGAGTTTTACAAGCTATTTCCATATTTTTTTACTTGATTTGTTGTTTTATATTATATTATTTTCTACTAAATAATGTTTTTAATTCATAACTTATGTTTGAATAAATGTCATCAAGATGATGACTAGATTTAGGGGGAATGATGTCACATCCTAATTTTTCTATAAGATAAATAACCTATTTGATATATGGATTATTTTGGTTGATTAGTTGATTAACTAATATTTGATTAAACTCGATGACATATGCTAATTATGGGATAGTTTATGTTGCTTAAATTACATTATTAGTTTTCTATGAGTTAGTAGTAATTTTACATTCATTATATTCTTATCATGTTTGATTATTATACCAAATCATGTTATGGACATAATGATGTTTTGAACTAACTACTTTCATTGTCATAAGGTGGATGTAGGATAGATTTTTTTCTTAGATCATGATGGAGGGAGAGCATCATAGGAGAGGGTGGTTTTTATTGAGACATTGGGGGATGACAAAGAATGAATCTAGAAACCCTTGCATACACCATTTAATATATCATGTTTTATAATTAATTATTTGATATAGATAATATAACATGTTTTGTGTACTTTTC